>QLOH01000195.1:1200000-1541165 GCA_026901365.1 Sesbania bispinosa
TTTTACTTTTTGTTCTCTTCATAAAATGTGTCGCAACAATAGGTTGGAGCTTGATGCCGATGTAGTGTGGCAATCTAGCAGAGCTCCGACCAGAGAGGGAGAAGGCGGCGATTTGAGAGGATAAGGTGACAGGAAGAAGTGTGGAAAAGTGAATAATTAAAGGAAAGGGATTGGAGTTATATATACGATGGATATAGATGCGGAGAGGGAGGTCCAAAGACCATTTTCTAATTTTTTTTCTCTCGTTCTCTCACTCTCATTCTTTCATCGTTTGTCTTTTTTTGATCTCTCTATCTCATCCTCTTTTCTGTTTTTTTCCAGTTTCAGATTTCTCCTTATATCCAAGAGGTGGTACTATTGCAGTGGAGTGGTGCGACCACTGCTGCATCGTGGCTAGTGGTGACCTTGTTGAGCCTCTTTCCTTTCTCTTCTAACTTCTCTCTCTTTTATTTCTGGTTTCTCACCCTTTTCCATTCTGTTTTTCATATTTCTTTTATTTGCAGGAAATGGGTGGTGGTCGCATAGTATTAGTAACCAGAAAATTTATAAGGACCATCAGAGCAATTTATAAAACACAAGAGAATTTTATAGTAATGTTTTTCACTTTTAAATAAATAGGTTGCAGGTAATCAATGTACACTGTTAAATAAAAAAATATTAAATCTAATAGTTCAGGAAGTGTGTCTCACCGGTGGTACAAAGTTTTGGTAACCCACACTAGATGTCACAAACTATCATCGTATAGAAATTTACTAAAAGAAGAATGAGTACATGAAACTATTTCCAGTTATCTGTGAAATTGGGGATAAAAACATGTTTTTCGTCCCTATAGTTTCGGTCAACTTTAGTCTCCGTCCTTATATTTTAAATCCTTTGTTTTTTGTCCCCGAACTTTCTAAACTCCTAAATTATGGTCCCTGACCGTTAGTGAGATCTATTAATCTGATGAATTGGGTAACAAAAGTTACATGTTAGCCTCAATATTGGCCCCGAATAAATAATTGATCATCTAATTAATCTTTTTTATTAATTTTTTAATTATTAAAATAACCATAATTATGAAATTAGGTTTTTTATCGAATAAAATTGCTCAGTGAAAACCCTAATTTAGCAATTAGGATTATTTTAATAATTAAAAATTAATAAAAAAGTTAATTAGATGATCAATCAGTAATTTGGGACTCACTATTGAGGCTGACATGTAACTTTTGTTACTCAGCTTATCATTTAACAGATTTCATTGACGGCAAAGGACCATGATTTAGGGGTTTAGAAAGTTCGAGGACAAAAAACAAAGGATTTAAAATATAGGGACGAAAACTAAAGTTGACCGAAACTATAGGGACGGAAAACATATTTTTCCCAAAATAATTTCATCTATTGATTTTGTGAGGGAAAAAAGTTTGTGCAACTGCCAACTCAGCATATCAAGAACGACATATTTTGTTTTTGAGCAACGACCAATGGTCAAAGACTAATCCTTCTGAGGCAGAGATCATTATAGTATGTTTTGCTTCTCCCAACAAAACTTTTTCTATATATACACACAATCAAGAATCAAAAAATTTTCAACATACTTAAGGGACCTAATTTATGTACCAACTGTGTCAGACTTTGTTAAAAGAAACAACATATTTTGTGTATGCGCAAACATGACATAATAATTATAATCATTATTTAAACTCTTAACTTATTTTCTCATTATTTTTTAAAAATTTATTAAGAGATCTCTTTAAAAAGTTCATTACAGTTTTAGTGACCTACTTTATCTTTTAAATATTTCTTATGAAACATTAACCTTGTGTTTAGGTTGAGAATTTTGAAATTCCGAAAACTATGAAATCAAAACGAGTGATGATTAAAAGAAGAGTTTAAGTATGGGAGGAATTGTAATTGATAATTTAAAAAATTAAGCATGATAAAAAAATTAAATTCTCTCGCAATACCTGTCATTAAAATCCTTCCTAGTGGCTATTTATCATTTGAAATTATTTTTTTTACTATTCTAACAAATGAAATCTAGTAATTTTTCCAAATACAAGATAAAAGAAAAATGGTATTGATACACTTTAATTATTTGACAATCTAATTAAAAATCATGCCAATTATTATGAATAAAATACGATAAAATAAGTCATATGTTACAAAAGTCATAAAATTAATTTCAGGAAAACATAAGAGTAAGAGCAAAAATAAACACAACTCAGTCATTGAATGCTTTGGTTGATTGATATCAAAATTTAAAATAATATTGTATTTTTAAAATAATATTGTGAGTGTTTTGGTTGATTGATATCAAAATTTAAAATAATATTGTATTATTAAAATCAAATATGGGAGCAACGTATAGATAAGAATGCATTATTATTGGGATAAAAAGTAAAAAATATCAGAAAAAGTGATTGAATGCTATACTGTCCATTACTTTGTCTAGCATAGGTCATTTTATGTGAATGAGATCGAATAGAATTTGTAGAGACTGGCTACGATAAATAGAGGAAAAGAAATAAAACAAAAAGAATTTAATTTTGAGAAATAATTATTAGATATAGACATGTGGAACAAAAAAATAATAAATGATTACAAATAAAATTTACTGTCAATAAAATTGACTTGATAATAGTATTAAATGTTATATTTAATTTATTTCATATAATTTTTTAAATTCTATAACAAAGAATATGTGCACTTATTTCTGTTATTAAATATTATAATAAATATTTATTATACTTTGTGAAATATTTAATATTAAATCATTTTAAATAATTATAATAAATGAGGTTGAATTAATTTATTTATTTTAAATTTTTCCTATACTTTTTAGTCTTTATAATTAAAAAATTATAATTTTACAAGCATAAAATAGTCATTATAATTTTTATTATAAAAGATTCATATAATATTTTATAACTGTATACTAAAAATGAAAAAAAAATCAATTTTTTATTATTTAAAAATAAAATAATATAATTTTGATTAATATAAATTGTAGAAAGTAAGTGATTTAATTTAGAGAAAAGCCCTTTGTACTCATTTCAATAAAATTCATTTTGTTTAGAAATTAAAAGAAAGGATTTAGAGAAAAGTGTATAAATTAAATATTATAAATTAAATAAATAATTTTGAAAGTTTTACCTACTATATGATTAATAATATTAATAAAAATATCAATTAACATTGTTTTATTGGTGTGACGATTGAGATTATTTTAGTAAAATTACCTATCACCATCTTCAGTTTATTTATCGCCAGTTATCTGAAATTGATTTTTTTTTTCATTTTTTCAATTATTTTCTAAGTGATTTAAATAAATGATATGTTGTTAGCTCAAATTAAATTTTACAATTGGTTATTAAGATTAAATATTTCTAATAATATTATTAGCTTTTTCTAATTCAATGTACTTTAAACTAAAAAATGTTCTCAAGAAAATTATATATAAAATTACATAGATAAATTAATGATTATATATACATTTTTAATCTTCTCTGTTAACCCTCAAGTTTCTCTTTGACTTCAAAATGCATAAAATATTTAATTTTATTTCAAATTTAAAAATAAAAAATAATTATAATTTATTATAATATTACTCAATTCTAATAGCTTTAACTGTGATTAATTGTTTTAATATTACTTTTAACAATAACTCACCAAAAATTAAATTTGAAAATTATTATTAAGAATAGTTAAAATTACAAAGACTATACTAAAAATATTGTTCAGAGTAAATCATTATTCAATAAATTCCCTCAATATATACACTTAATTTATTTTATTGTGTTTTATATTTTAAAATTTACAAAAAGTTATTTGTCAATATACTCTTTATATATTTAAATTACTAGGCAAAATGAAATACATTAAAGGGAGTACACAACCCAAAACAAAATACAAATTAGTTGGTGAAGATTTTACAAGTAGAGCAAGACGATAATATAACACTAGACCAGGTCCTAAAATATTTAAAGTACAATTACTTTTACATATTATTTCTTCAAAATATATTCCCATATATTATTTTTTGGTTTAACCACATGTATCCTCCACAGAAGGCAATCCTGTTCGAGCCAGGAACATTCACACCATGGTGGGGCTAGCTTCAGGGAATCAAGTATGTAACACTACCAACCCTGTTGGTATCCCCATATATTATTGTAAATATAAAATTTAAACAAATGTATGAAATACATGCATAGACATTATTTCTAGCTAGTATATAGGAGTCATTAATTACTAATATTAACTTTTATTATATTAGACTTTTATTATTAAAAATATTTTGAATTATAACATGAAAAAAGCGTGGAACCTAAAACAAAGCTTTGGTAATTTTGTGCTTAGCCGCCTCGGTACGATTAATTTTTTAATATAAGAATGAATCTCGAAAGTCAAAAAATGGTTTTAACTTTTAATTGCAAAAAATTGTACGATAGTTCCTTTTAGATAATGGTATTTTAGACCAAGTGGCATTTATTCTTAACAATATATATTGACACGTTGGTAATTTGTGATTAAGATCCTGAGTCAGCAAGTTCTTCAATTCACAATTAACGACAAGATAGGTGAGCTCAAATATGCCATCAGGCAAAGCCACCATTGTTGAGATTTGAGATTAATTAGCATTAGCATGTGTTTATATATATATATATATAAAGAGTGTTTATAATTAGACCGGTGTAAGTTACACAAAGTATTACACCGCTAATAACTACAAATCGAATATGTTTTTTAGTAATCCAACCGTTGAATTATGCTTGTTCATCATCATGATTATATGTGCCAAATTTCGTAAAATTTTGACACTAATAACTTGATAATCAAATAGTTGGATTTTTCACATATTTCAAATGTATATATAACGTTAATCTTGAGTCATCTCAATGACATATCAAATAATTTCGGATCAATGTAAAATTTTATATGTATGATCTATATGATAGTAACTTTCAATTCAACGGTGAATTATTTAATATAATGACCGGTTAAAAAATTATTCAGCGGTGTAACACTTGGTGTAACTTACACCGGTGTAATTATAACCCTCCTCTCTCTCTATATATATATATGGGTGGGGATCAACTTACTCCCGGAGTAATTCTGGGTAAAGTTACTCCGCTTAATAACTTCTTATCAACATTGAATTTCATCAATCCAACCGTCATATTAACAGTTTTCATTGAGTAGATCAAGCCTACAAAATTTTATAAAATTTAAAAATCATTTGATGTTTCATCAAATCACTTCAATTTAACGGGCAATATACTTTTTAAAATATAAGTAAATGTTCACTCTAAAATTACATACCTATGAATGTCCAATTAATCTAAAAATTGGTGTGCATAATCATCATATTAATATCAAATTAATCAACGGTTAGATTTGTTAAATTCACATTCTATAAGAAGTTATTAAGCGGAGTAACTTACCTAGACTTTCTCATGGAGTAAGTTGATCCCCACCCATATATATATATATATATATATATATATATATATATATATATATATATATATATATATATATATATATATATATATATATATATATATATATATATATATACATACATATACATACATACACACACCTCAAATTTAGTATCAGAGAGAGCGACATTGCAGTCATCAGTATGGCATTTTCTACCATATTTGGACCATTTGGTGAATGATCTACATTCATGCACAGCGCCATTGTATATGGACAATCAAATGATGAGTAGTCCAATTATTAAGTTGTTATTACCAACACATCGATACCACTAAGATCACAGTTAGTGGGTTTCGGCATCTTTTCAACGGCCGCATATACCATCAACAACACGCATGTACGCTTAAGATTTTTTTAATTAGTTATTATGAGCAGGTTTGGTTAAAATTAAATTTTTTAAAAAATATTTATAAGAATTTTTATTATATTTGTCTAAATTTTTAAAAAATAGAATTACAAATACTCAAATTTTCTTTTTTTAAGAAGCAACTTAGAGCACCACTACTTCTGAAAAAAAAAGTAACTGTGATGGAAGAGATAAAAAAATTTAAAAATGTGGAGGCTTTGATTTTCACAAACGCTTTTTATGATTATAACCAAACAAAAAATTACTTCTAATTATACAAAAATCTCTAAAATAAAAATCAATTTTCAAGTAATTTAAAAAAATGTTTTTTCAGCACAAACAAACTGCCCATTGTGTACATACTTATGTGTATTATACAATTTAATTAAGTTTTAAAAATAGAAATTAAAAATAAAATATTTAAAATATTTTTTTAATGTATAAAATATGTATAATTAAATATATGAAGTTAATGTATATACACTAATCGTGTAATTTTACACTTCATCCAACGATGTGTTGCCACATAATTTAATGAGTTTAATAACACATTATTTCATGATAGTGTAAAACTCTTTTACATTGTCAATGTATATTAATTAAACTTTAAATATATATTAAAAATATTAAGATTCTGAAAAAATTATGCATCATTAATTCAAAAGAAATTAAATTTAAAATTAGCATTTTTTTCCAGGCAAAGTAAAATATCTTAAAAGGATGTATAGGGGTACTCCAACCCATAAAAAAAATTAAATATGTTAAATTAGCATTAACCTCATGTATTATATGGATGTTTTAATTTATATAAATTTTAGAAATATAAAATAGAAGAA
Source organism: Sesbania bispinosa (assembly GCA_026901365.1). Lineage (NCBI taxonomy): Eukaryota > Viridiplantae > Streptophyta > Magnoliopsida > Fabales > Fabaceae > Sesbania > Sesbania bispinosa. Next base: position 1,206,670 of record QLOH01000195.1, read on the forward strand.
AAGGTATTTAAAAGAAATTTTTTAATTATGAACAAAATATGTATAACTAATTAATATAATAATTTTAAATATAAATTAAAATAGAAAATATTTCAGACTATACAAAAGACATTTATAATTAATTCCAATAAATATAAATTAAATTTTGACATAAAAAAATTAAGAATGATATGTGCTACTTTTTAATAGAGATTACATTGATGCTTATTTTATGTAGGTAAGAAATAAAGAAAAAAAAGAATGAAAAGGAGTAGGAGAGAAGAAAAATAGAGTAGAAGTGGAATAGATTTTTAAAGTTGGATAGAGAAGTATAAAAGAAAAAAGAGAAAGAAAAGTTAATTTTTGCTTTATTATAAATATTTAAAAAAATCAGATGTAACAAATTTATCCAAAAAGTTTAAAAGTTATTTTTCTTTATTTAGATGAAGATGATTGATAATATAAGTTCTTTTTATGTACAATAATTCCATAAGTTACGCTTTTTGGCAGCAACCGTGAAAATGATAAAAATAAGATGGTTTTCAATTTAAATAGTGGGCTTTGGAAGGATATTTTCTAAAAGGTAGAAACTAGAAAATTAAAGTGTCTTGTCCCAAAATCTCGCCCATGTAGAGAAAGAAATTTTTTAGTAGGCCCCACATCATATTATTCTTTCTCATCGGCTTTTTTTTTATTTTCCAAATGAGAGAAGTTGACATTTTTACCTTCACTCCTATTTAGGGCTAGGTAATGGTCGGGTATGGTCGGATTCGGCCCCAAAAAGTCCAATCCGACCAAAACCCATGCATGTCCAATAATGTGGCCCAATAACGATTGATTTGAGCCTCAGGTAAATCGGGTTTCGAGCTTTGTGGGTTTCGGATTTAACGGGCGGGGTTACTGCGGGTTGGGCCAAGAAATTGGGCCGAATCAATTTTTTTGTCAGATTAAGATTTTGAGGCTTTTTTCCCCTGGCAAATTTTTTGAGCTAAACATAATGGATTGTCTTTTATTATACTGAAACCCAAATTAATCATAATATGGCCATTTGGGCCTAAATACATTCTTGACGCAAAATAACAAAAACAATTACAATCTGTAACAAAAAATTGCACAAATCAAACTACACTTTGAACCCTAATCTATGAAAAAACCCTAATCAATCCCCATCTTCTTGTTGTTGGACCACCACCAAGGCTCAACCACACCACTCTGTTGAGTACTGCATAGCAACAACCATGACCTCTCAAAACATCGCCCAAAACCATGAGTCTCATCTTCAAATCTAGCCTTTGCATGTAAAAAAAATACGAAATTTTAAGATCCAAACCAAAGGGAAAAAAACAAAGGGGGTTCTAAAATACCACAACGTTGAGCTCCTTAAGGGACGAATAACTGTTGTGGAAAACCATGGATCACTCGCTTCCTCTTTCAATGACCTCTCGGCCATCAACGTCATTCGTCATGCTCCACGGATCACCGCCACGTTATCATCGCTTCCTCCTTAAGGGGTTCTAAAGGACGTCGGCGTTGACAACTTCTGCAGAAGCAGATGCAGGACCCACGGTCACGGCTCCAACGCTCATCGGCCGGGACGACCGTCGTGGCTGCTTCATCGATCGGCCATGGCCTTACTTGCGGCCTCCACGCTGCACACGTCGTTCCTCACCGTAGCTTTGTCACGGTGTCGCATCACATCTGGAGCGGTGGTGGAGGAAGGAGGAAGAGTGACCGAAATTTCAAATTTGGAAAAAGAAAGGGGGAGAACCAAGGGAATTGCAAGGGGAGAAATGGTTTCCTCTTTCCTGACTGCGGCTAGATCGAGTTTACAAAATTAGATTTATATGATGGGCTATTGGGCTTATTAAGCTTCGATCGGTATTGGGTCTCGATGAAATAAAATTTGTTCACCCGAGCCCGACCGTGATACCCATTGTAAACTTGTTTTTTCTCCTTCTTTCTACCCGAAATCCGGACCGACCCTCCTGTAACCAATTTTATTTCTGTGGTTTAGTCCCAAGTCACACTTTGGTTTGTTGCCCAACCCTACTCCTATTTCCATTTGTCTTTCAGATTAATTCAAGCAAACAAAGTGTGAGAGTTTAATAATATGTTTACTTTTTCGTTATATCATGGAAAAATGATTTTATAAAAATTTAAATATAATTGTGGTCACTTAAAGAGTTTTGGGATATGTAATAATCGGTAATTACCACGTATTCTAATGAAAAACAAACCAATTATAAGCCATTCTCATAAAGTACACTCTAATTTCTGTATATAAGCAGTTAAGATTTATGACATAAAAATTAAAAGTAATTAGTTTAAAAGTATAAACAATTAGGATTTAGATGGGAAAATATTAACATAAAAAATTTTAAAATAATTAATTTCATCTTTTTAAATATTAAAAATGCTTTTCAATGATGAAGTCAAAGAAAATATCATAATATTCTTCTCTCAAAAAGTAAAGACTTTATTTTAGTTAAAAATATATATGTTTTAAAAATAGTTATTGAGGAATAAAGTATAAAAGTTATGTAAAAAATAAAGTATTATATATATATATATATAAAACTATTATGTTTAACACTCTTTTTATTATTTAACAAGTATCTTTAAAGTGATAGTTCACCAAACCCTTTCATTGTAGTATATTACAAAAAAGTATTTTCACCTTTTCCGTTCGAAGGATGCCATATTATTTTGTCCCCCTAGCTTTCTTTCTCTTTGAACCCAAGTTGGAGATAGAACATGGAAGGATTAGAATATCCAGGCATATATGACCATTCCTATACCATAAAATGGTATATTGGTATTCACAAAAAGAAATATTACAACCATTCATTTATTTTATACCCCTTTTTTCTCCATCATAATCACATCTGATTTTAAAGACAGTAAAAGTGTAAAACATAATTACGTATCCAAGAGGTATTATTTAACAAACTTAATTCATTTTTTTCTCTCAAGTTTTTTTCTTTTATATATATATATATATATATATATATATTATATCACTTATAAATAGAGCTGCACACGGGTTGGTTTGGGTTTGATTTGCACTACTTGTGGACCCAACCCGATTAACCATGTTTGGATCGGGACGGGTCGGTTTTACCATTTTTTTCTTTTGGACCCGACTCGACCGACCCAAACTGATCAAGGCCGGGTTGGGTTGAGTTGGGTGATCGGGTCATGATAATAAAAAAAATAAATTTATAGAAACTAGTTATTTTTTATCACCGTTTGGACTTCATAAATTATAAAAACTTGTATTTCCACTACTACAAAAAAGGCATTCTACGACGGGCATTCCACGACGGTTGAGGGACAACCGTCGTTGAAAGATGCGCGGTGGCATTTTTGCAATTATGTGGGTAACTTACAACGACGGTTGGCCCTTAACCGTCGTAGAAAGCACGTTTCTACGACGGTTGCCAATCAACCGTCGTAGAAAACTACCTTAGAATAAATGTTTACAAAAATAATGGGGGGTGTGAATAGCAAAAATGGGTGGTGCAGGAGTAATAATGGACTAACACGACGGGCCCAGTGGACACCCGTCGTGGAAGACCTTATGGGGGGTGTGACAAGTAAAGTGGGGAGGTGCAGGGAGCATTAGGGGTTTCAGAAAGGAAGGGGTGTGAATAGCAAAACATGGGTGGTGCAGGAGTAATAGGGGCTACCACGACGGGCCCAGTCGACACCCGTCATGGAAGACCTTATGGGGGGTGTGACAAGTAAAGTGGGGTGGTGCAGGTAGCATTAGGGGTTCAGAAAGGAAGGGGGTGTGAATAGAAAAGCAGGGGTGCAGGAGTAATAGTGGGCTACCACGACGGGCCCATTGGACACCCGTCGTGGAAGACCTTATGGGGGTGTGACAAGTAAAGTGGGGAGGTGCAGGGAGCATTAGGGGTTTCAGAAAGGAAGGGGATGTGAATAGCAAAACATGGGTGGTGCAGGAGTAATAGTGGGTTACCACGACGGGCCCAGTGGACACCCGTCGTGGAAGACCTTATGGGGGGGTGTGACAAGTAAAGTGGGGTGGTGCAGGTAGCATTAGGGGTTCAGAAAGGAAGGGGGTGTGAATAGCAAAACATGGGTGGTGCGGGAGTAATAGTGGACTACCACGACGGGCCCAGTGAACACCCGTCGTGGAAGACCTTATGGGGGGTGTGACAAGTAAAGTGTGGTGGTGCAGGTAGCATTAGGGGTTCAGAAAGGAAGGGGGTGGGAATAGAAAAGCAGGGGTGGTGCAGGAGTAAGATTGATCTACCACGACGGGCCTAGTGGACACCCGTCGTGGAAAGTCTTGTTTTTCACGACGGTTCCTTTACTAACCGTCGTGGAAAGCAAGGCTTTTTACGACGGTTCCCAGTCCTAACCGTCGTGGAAAGTAAGGCTTTTCACGACGGTTACCAGTCCTAACCGTCGTAGAAAGTCAGTTTACAACGACGGTTAGCACGCGTCGTGACAAATTCCACTTAACAACGACGCCTGGATCTACGACGGTTGTGCAACCGTCGTAGAAGCCTCTTTTTAACCGTCGTAGAAAGCCTTTTCTGCAGTAGTGTTCCATGATTTTGATACTTTGGCCATATAAATATTTCAAAAATTTTATAAATCAAAACTAGAAAAAATATGACATACATTTTCCACACACAATTTAATTCAAATATTTAACACAATGCAAGAAAGAGATGTCCCGAATAAGATATTCCACGACCATAAAAGTCTCCATCTCACAAATTATTGTTCTGTTATGGTACCAATTTTTAACTGAATTTTATTTTACTGTTACTAAATTTAATTTAGATAAGATAATTATTAATAATATAATATTTTTTTATATGGGAGATCGGGTTAAGTACATCGGGTTGCACTTACCAAAACCCGCTACCCAACCCAAACTGGTCAAGTTCATGCTTACCCAACCCAAACAGACCCGATGACCTAACTCAACCCACCAAATAGTGGTTGGGTTGAGCTAGGTTGATGGGGTTGGCCGAGTTGGCCGGATCATGTGCAACCTTACTTATAAAGCATATATTTATGTGCGTGTGTTACTTCGAACAATCATACATATATAATTAGATTTCTACTTAATGTATTCAATTTGGTTGATGTATATGAAAAACATTCTCAAATAACTACGTGACCTACATTATCTTTCATAATCAACTTATCTATAACAGTTGTCTTCTACAACTCATGTTTTTAAATTTTTTAGATGAATTAGCATTTGATTGTGATCCAGAGGTTAACTCGGAACTAGCTCGACTGGTCTAGCGACCTACACGCCTACCTCGGCCACCTCGGCTGGCCTGCCTCAGCTACCTCGGCTGGCCTACCTCAGCCATCTCGGCTGGCCTGCCTCAGCCACCTCGGCTGGCCTGCCTCAGCCACCTCGGCTGGCCTACCTCAGCCATCTCGGCTGCATGGACACTTAACAACTGTGCAACCCGGGGACCACCAACTAGCTCCTCACCCTACCACTTGCCTATGCCTACGCGGACTGACACCAATAAAGGGCACTTCCCATCACATAGACTGAGCAACTTACCCACTGACACAAGCAATCAGGCGTAGGTTGGGCTACATCACAGGCTAGCTCTAGCTAGACCCCATGCTATAAATACCCCCTCCCATGGAGGGTCAGGTACGCTCATTTTCTCCCCTGCTCACACTCTGTCTCAAACCCATTCTAACTTGGGCGTTGGAGTGTCTTCGCAGGTCACCCCCTCCTCCACCACCGGAGCTACTGTTCAGGGCAACCACCACCGCATCTCAACCTCGGACCATCTTGGATCCCTATATCGGACAACCTGGGAACATCTCGAACCACACCCAGAACCACCCTGGAACACCCAGGAATGATCACCTCCGCCACGATCATTTGTCTGGCACGATCAGATTGATTCGTGTTTAAAATTAAAATAAACTTATTTGCATGTATGCCCATTTGGTAGTTGGATATAGTAATAATCAATTTTGCTGAAATGTACTTTTGTAAATCGTAATCATGCATTTTCAATCGTTGATTTTATGTATGTAAATTAATTTGCACAAATGTTAATCGATTCTAATATAATCGAAATGAAATCATGGCCCTAAAATTGTTAGGAGTCGTATGAGTAAAGTTTTCACATTGCATAACTTAAAAACAAACAAATTGTTTATACTTTTTTTTATCAAAATCAACTCTACCAAATGATAAATTAAATCAAATGAACTTTTTAGTTCACTAATTTAACAAATACGGTGTTTGGTTGTATGCATAAGCACAATATGTTGTTTTTTTTTTCTTGTAATTATGTAAATAAGAAAATAATATAACGATTAGAAATTTTAACGTTACTTAGTCAAAATTGTTGGTAATGATTAAAAATTATAACATAAGAATAAATTATTTACGGTCTATTGATGGTGTTATAATTAGTAATCAATAATTCACTCGTTGATAATACATGTTGATTGTGGACGGGATGCACGCAATGGGGACTGGGATGATGGATCAGGGTGGACACGACAACATGATGGAAAAATGGTGTCTGGATGGTATCTCTGGTGGTGGAGCACAGTAGGAGGGTACTTACAAGAAACACTCTGATTGACACTTAAGTTAATGAAAGCATAAGAGAGTAGTTGTAGAGATAGATGAGTTACCTTGGTCTTCTAAGGATGGAGCTATATACAAGGGTCTGGTAGTTACTGTAGTTGACATAGCATGCAACTTGGGGCGATATGGGATGATTATACATGTCACATCAAGCTGTAATACTTTTGTAATCTCATGTAACAGCCACCTAATCAGATTGCTTGTGTCGGTAGCTATGTCTCCCATCCCAGTTAAGTGGTGGGTGCATTAAATGAGATGAGATTTGATAGGTGGTCGGGGTGTGTGACGTCAGGCAAGCATGCATGTATGAGTGCTTCATGATCTGGGGTGTGTATGTCAGTTGAACTCCTTGGGGCATAGGGAGAGTATCCCGAGTTCATGATCCAGGCTAGGCCGAGGGCGAGCTCGGCCAAGTCCGGAACACGTGTCGACACAAAGCAATAGTACATACGTTTGGCAATTGATGATTTAATTAAGTTAAGCATATGGTAAATACAGTCATCAAAACTATCAATAGTATAACCATGAGACATATTACCAACAATCATGTTGCTGGTATAATATTTCTTATTGCTTTGTCTTAGTGAACTGAGGTGGTGGAGGAACATAGTAGTATTAAAATAAAACTATTTTTGTGGCTTCATTCAACAACTTAAGCTTTTATGATAGTTAGTTCATGATATGGTATAAGAGCCTCTATTAACAAGTGGTCAAGAGTTTGATCATTATTGCCCCCATTATTCCAATAAAAATGGTTTAATTTCAGCACAAGGTATGCAAGCATGTGCACTGTCCAGACTTTAAGCCCGATGCCCTCTTGCGTGAGGGGGTGTGTTAGAATAAAATCATTCATGTGGCTTCACTCAACAATAAGCTTTTGGGATAAAATTCATTATATTGAAAAAATGATACAACTAGTATTTATAGAATAACTATAAGAGATAATTAAAAATTTACAAGTAACAAAAAAATTAACAAAATATAACAATATGTTAGCAGAATCAAATTCATCATCCTATTGCTCGACAATCATTGACTTAATTGATGGTAATGAGTCCACTTCTTTTTATTTTTCTTCCTATATCATCATATATAATGTTAAATTTTCACTAATTAAATACTTATTATAAAGTCAAAATTCCTTAATAGTTTTGAAATTGTATTTTGCCAAAATATCGAATTAAACACTTCAACTAATATAAGTACATACTTGTCTTATAAAGCAATTGCCTAGGTCATAATTAATTACTCTTAATAAGTACAATGTACAAAAGTTGACAAAAAAATGTTTGGTCTAAATAAAAAATAAATTACAATTTCAAAGCTATTCAAGAATTATCACAATATAAAAAATATCTTATTGGTGAGAAGGCTATATTATGTTGTGTTAGTGCAAAACCCTCTGAAATTTGGTTTTAATGACAATAAACCTTTTGATCAAGCTTAACGTTTTCTGTTCTTGAAGTTACTAATGGTTTATTTGTGAGATATTAAAAAGACAAGAATCTTATGAGGCAACCTCAGACTGAGACTAGTAGGAATCCTCAGACTGAAAATGAAGATAAAGGCCAGATTGAGATTGAGCAAACAATAATACAAGTCTTTCTTGAGACTCAAAAAGATCAGAATCCTAATGTTAAGAAGCATCAGACTTCATAATTATTTATGAAGAATGGGCAAAGCTTGGAATGTTCTATATGCTGAAGATAATTTCAGAAGAAGGCCTTAGACAGATCCTTTATCAGAAAGCTTTCAAAAGCTCATAATGGCTGAATCAAGAGATAGCCTGAGTTGGGAATGGTGCACGTCATAATGCAGTTTTAGCTATAGTCAAAAAGGGTCTTTATTAGAAACGCCAATCATCAAGTTGAGTCTAAGCATCCTACAATGAATAAATCTGAGTTGATTCAACATAAAGATTGTCTCTACGGTTTGTAACTGCTACACTGCTTGTGGATTCAAGATTTACAAAGGAGTACAATCATAAGGAAAGAATGAAACAAGACTCAACCAACTCAGGTTGCAAGGTCAGACAGAGACAGACTCAGACTCAGACTCATATTGCAAGGTCAGACTAAGACAGACTCAGACTCAAATTGCAAGGTCAGACTTAGACAGACCCGAACTCAGATTGCTAGGTCAGACTGAGACAGACTCGGACTTAGATTACAAGGTTAGACTCAGACAGACTCAGACTCGGATTGCAAGGTCAGACTGAGACAGACCCAGACTCAGATTGCAAGGTCAGACTCAGTCTAAGGAAGTATGAAGCTGAGCACAAGACAAAGCAAGAGTCAAGCTAAGACTAACCAAGCTCAGACTCAAAGGTGAGACTGAGACTCAAACTCACCAACTAAGACTTAGACTGAGACTAAGACTCAAAACCAGGAGCAAGTCAACGCAAGTACGCTGACACACTGAACCACTGCTCTGACATGCTAAAGCTTTGCACTAACATGCTGAACCACTGCAGCCTAGGAAAGCACAACTCTCTCTCACCTGTAACGGCTAGTACAACGACTAGTTTTTTGAAGTCTATAAAAGGAAGTCTCATTAATGTTGGAGGAGGTGAGACGCTGCTGCACAAGCTGAAAAATCCAAGTCTCGGTGAATCTCAACTCTCATACTTGATTTTCTATCTGTATCCAATCATCTCTTTCATTTATTTCTGATTGTAACTCAAAATAGTGATTGTACCTAGCTAAGCTCATTGTGTATCCGTACTTTGTATGTAGTCTAAGCTAGACCAAATAATCAAATCTCACCCAGTCTCTGCTAAGTCAGGAGGTGCCTGAGCTTAGTGTGAGTAATTGTGAGCCTGAAGAGGCAGAGGAAAGAATACTTGAATCTCAGCTAAGACAGGAGGTGCCTAAGCTTAGTGTGAGTAACTGTGAGCCTGAAGAGGAAGAGGAAAGAATACTTCAATATCAGCTAAGTTAGGAGGTGCCTAAGCTTAGTGTGAGTAAGTGTAAGCCTGGAGAGGCACTGTAATAAGAATACTCAAGCATGAGCCTGAGAGGCAGAGGAAAGAATACTTGTAATTGACTGTTGTCATAGTGGAAAATCTCACAAGGTTGTGAGGACTGGACGTAGCCCAAGGTGTGGGTGAACCAGTATAAATCTGAGTGTGTTCTCTCTCTATCTCTTATTATCTGTTACAACGCTTTTTAAAAGAAAGTCAATCTCTGCATAACTCAGATCTATCTCAGCATAACTCAGATCATTCTCTGCATGACTCGGATCTTAGTATGCCTTTATATTTGATTTATCTAACTCCATTTATCTAAGACTAGACTTAACGAATCTTAAAAGTTAAGCTCAGATTTGAGTTAAGATTCAATCTGAGTTAAGCTTAACCTTTTGCTGAGCTAAGCTTTCTCAATCTTAACCTTCTGTTGAGTTAAGATTGAATCTAAGTTCCAAGTCCCGAACTTGAGATTCACCTCAGATTGAATCTGAGTTTTTCAGGTACGATATTTTCAAGTCTCTATTCAACCCCCTTCTAGAGGCGTTCAACATCCTTTATGTTGTGGTCGGGAGAACACACACACCTACACACATGGAGCATCGATCACTCTATCTCTTAGCCTTTGAATCTGAAACCTACACCACAATATAATTCTCACTCTTGTCTCTTTGTAAAAAGACACTTTGTCACTACATATTGAAATTGAAATCCATAGTTGATTTTTCCTTATCCAAATTTGATCCATATATATGTGAAGTCGAAGTTTAAATATATCAAATCAGCCACCCCCATTCATTTATAACATATCATTTTGTAATGTTTATTCTTCATTGAATTGTTATAGTTTGTCTGACTCGTCACTATGCTACTCACGGCAAAATACTTTAAGGCATAAGTAATTGTATTCAAAATACTTGTAGTTTGATTATTTTCATCAGCATGCAGACCTTGAGTTAATCAATCAAAAAATTTAAAGATGAAAAAACTTATCAAGGAACCATGTGTATCCTTTTATATTGAGGAGCCTTTTCTTGTTAGAAACATTGTGGATGACCATCTTAAAAGCTACATGCTGCAACATACATAAATTGTCTTTTACAAGACACTCACATATACCTTCCACCATTTTGTTGCGAGAAAGCAAAGTAATGTGATGAACAAACTTTGTCAATGTGGTGAATAACCTAGATTTCAAATTAAATGAGACATTGACAATGAATAGGTTGATTTAAAGTAACATTTTCAAAAGATACCAACATTGCTCTATGTCTTTGCCTTTAAATTAATGGAGTAGGATCCATAATCGTCCATAGATTGTAATAAGGATTTGTGGAACTTACGAATTTCATTCACAATAATAGGAACAATAATTGTATTGTGATAGAGGTTTTAGATTTGGAGGGTTTAATATTGATAATTGGCCTTGAAATTTTTATGATTTTGTTTCTGATCATCCGCAGACTTCAATAGCATTGATAGTCATCTTCTTGCAAATGATAAGATGCCTTTGTAGGTTCACACATATCATTCCAATTATGAGGACGACTACTATTCCTACCAGTCCTCCTTGGCATTGTCGATGTTGTTTATATATTTTTATTACACTTTTTCTTGTATGTACACTTTAGTAATTTTCATATACAATTTTGTAATGATTTTTTATGAGTTTGTATGTTTTTTGTCCTTATAAAATTAGCAAAATTTGGTTTTGATTCCTATTTAGTTTTATTTATTTTTAGTCCCTATATTTAACAAAAATATTGAGTTTTAGTCCCTCACCAAAGACTAAAAGCATGTAGTTTTTTGTTTTAGTCCTTTTTAGGGTGTGTTTCTATTGAGGGTTTTGAAGGAAGAGAGAGAAGGACAAATTTTTTTCTAAGATATTTTGATAATCTTTAAACTTCTAAAAAACAAAATGAAAGATTAGCATAAACTTAATGTTATATATGATCTTTTATTTATTTTTATGAACATTATATAACTCTCCTAGTTAAATAAAAAATTTCCCCCTCCTTTTCCCTCCAAAACTCTCAATACAAACACACCCTTAAAGAAAACCATCCTTACCTTGGGCCAAAACCTTTTGTACCTGTACATTAAACTCATGGTAATTAAGTCTTCAAAATAGGAAGGGAGAACGACTATATTTGTCATAAACCCTACCAAAGAATAAGGAACGAAACTAATATTAGAACAAATACTTCCTCCTCAAGGCTATCGCCATTGCTCATAAAAAATATATAACACATAACTAAAACCACTTTATAATCACACATTTAAGTATGTAATAGCAGTGTCAAACAAAGATAGTAAAGAGATAGCTTACAGGGGTATTTCTGATAGAAATAGTAATCTTGGCTGCAACATCAACATCCACATTATTATAACCAACTAAGATAGTTTACAGGAGTATTTCCAACCGAAACACTAAGCTTGGTTGCAACATAGACATCCAAATGATTATAACCAATTGCCATGTTACTGAAAAATTTGCCTCCTGCTCTACTCAACGCAAAGAACAAATCTTCTCCCCAATCTTCAGTCGTAAACACAATAGATCAAAGTTAAGACAAGTTAGGACTCAGGATTAACTCAGACTCGAACCCGAAGAGGAAAAGAGAGGGAGAGAAAGTACTTGAGGAGCAGATCAAATTAGAGACCAACTTCGGTTTCCGTTAATCGAATCTAAGGGAATCGTGAACGAACACGAATCTTGAAGCGAACAGACTCATGAAGCAAATCCAAAGTGAAATATAAGGTTCAATCTCTAACCTAGTTTGTGTTGAGAGGCAAATGTATTGATCATGATTGAATTGAAGAAAGATTATACATGATTCATCTAGTTCAAATAGGAATTAGGGTTTTTTTCCTCAAAAAACGAATTAGGATTTGACTCGGTGCTTTTGATAAGATGGAAATATGTTTTGGGTAAATGCATGTACACAACCAAAAAAGGTTATTTTGCACAATAGTATTGGTGGGTGATTACTAATTAGTAATTAAGGCTTTTACTGGAAATTTGAAACAATTGTCGGTATATATAGTTAAAATGAATTATTACCAAACATTATTTATTAGTCACTAAAATTTTAATTCAAAAGGGAAATTAGAGGCAATCATACTATGAAAAGTAAATAATTGTCGTTAAACACAAATTTTGTTGTAGTGGTTCCTCCTAGTATAATCCACCAAGGCTTAATCTAGCATCTTAGAGATAGTTTAAATTCCTTAGGGTTGTTTATATATACAAAGTATATCTATTGCAATTTGCTCCTAAATCTAAGTAGGCTACGTACATTCCATTAATCATGAAGGATTTATCAGCTCTATTGGGTGAAAAGTGGTTGAAATGTGGATGGAGAATTTTAAAGGGGGTAATTTTTTACTTTTCAATTAAAAAATTATATAATATTTATAAAAAGGGGAATTAATGACATGTTTGCTTTTAGTTTTCAATTTTTTTTAAAAAATAAAGGCAAAAATAAACTTATTTGACTAGGTATTTTATGTTTGCTTGTTTTCAAAACTTGTTCTTATTTTTTATTTAAGAAAAAGAAAAGAACAACCTAAAGTTATTTTTGTCAAGGCACTACAAGAAATTTCACTTTTAGTGACAGGAAAAATATGTCACTGTAGGTCTAAATTCCGTAGGCAAATGTCAAATTGACATTGACCGACAGACAATTCTGGCGTCAATTATACGTGCCGAGCACGGACGGATATTGGACTGTCAGCACAGGTTTCAGCTACGACCTCATTGCTGTCAGTATAAGTTATTGACTTATGCCTACGTTCATTGTCTGTAGCTAAAAATCAACAATATAGATCTACAATAAATCAACTTTTCTACACCCTGTTTATCATCAACTAAAAGTGGCCCCAAATAAAATTAAAATGAAATTTAATGTCAGAAACCCTCCATTTTTAATGCATTAAAAGTTAAAACTCTTCTACAACCTTAATAGTCATAAAAGAATAGCAAGTATAAACTACAATATAGTGATAGCAATTATAAACCAATTATAAACCAATCATGTAAGAAGATCTAATTAACATGCAAAAAAATATAAAAGATGAGAATAAAGGATTAATTAGATGCAAGATGAGTATCTACTTCATACAAGTGGAGCTTAATTCAAATTAAGACAACCTTTGAGTCTACCAACCAAATGTTATTGCGCACTTTGTAAATGGGGCATTAGTCTGCATCAAACAATGGTAGTTTTTCAATAAATCTAAATTTTTCATGCAATGCATATTACAACATTCTAATCACCATCCACTAAAAAAGACATTAAAAGAAAGACAAGTAACATATGTAGATGTAGTTAGCAACCTGTTTTGATATTTCAAGTGTGCTATGAGTCCTGTTATTCCAGTCCTGTTTAAATTAAGCAAGAATCAGAACTGAATATGAGCATAAGGCATGAGCATAAGGCATCATTATTCAAATCCACTAGCCAGAAACAATGTCCAATTAGTTTTCCAAAACTGAAGCCAGAATGCCTGATCAACTCAAGAATCAAAGTAGCTTTCTATTTTCTTTGAGAACACAACACTGTTAAATGTTAATATAATATAACTTATAGACAAACAAATAATGAAATCAATATACCTTTGTCCATTTTTGCTGCACAGAATAATGAAAAGTTCATTGTTAAATGTTAAATCAGGTTAGATAACAACCACTCTCGGTAAATAATTGTCTCTAAACAATAACGTCTGCTTAACAGGTACAATTCACTTTAGGTTGTTAAATGTCAATGTATGGGTAATGTCAACCAAAAGTAGTCCATGGTAACCCTCAAAAAGATCACCACCTAATATAGGAACAAGGATACACTAAGTCACAGATTAATGTCAACCACCTCATGCTCATTTCTGTAAACCAGAAGGACCAGATGAGCAATAATAATGAGGTAAAGTAACTAGTAAACCCTGGCCCTGATAAATTTACCCCATGGCTCTCATCAATCTTTGATGAGATAAAGCACCTTGTTCTGAGTGTTGCTCCATTCCTTCTTGTTTTGATCTCAGCAATTCAACACTTTTTCTTCCACAAAATGTTTACTCCATCAATCCCTTAGGGATAGGCAATGAACTATGAATTTTCCCTACTGATTTTAGCTTCAGCACAACGTTCTTCGCCATTGCTTCTTCCCTTTCTTTTGAGGCAATTTGAATGGACTTCAACTCTTCCTGCGTTTGGAGGTCTCGCAAAAGAGACCCAGATGCCAGAGCCTGCTGAAGCCACAGGTCAAATGTCTCTTCATCTTCATTCATCATCATTTCAGCATCCAAATCCCATTAGAATCTACTTGAGTTGCTACGTTGGCTTTTCTCCAAGCCAACCATGTTTACATGGAAGCTCGGTCGATGGGTGTTAGGCCTACAAGCCATTCCCTGCATGAAATAGAGTAAGCTGTCAGGGACAGAAAATGGAATAAAAAATAGTCCTTTCTCAATCAAGATTTCTTTTCAACCATCATATTTATAACCCTTGTGGACTCAAATCCCAACAAAAATGAGGGATTTATATTACCACAAGTTCGACAAAGGGATGAAAAAACAAAGATAACCACTGTCTTGTATAAGAGACCAAGCAATTCGAATCAATGTAATTCCAATCAATGTAATTTTGCAACATCCACATAAACTCCACATGTCTATGTTTTACCTTCTATATTGCCATGCTGTTTTTATTTCTTTCTCTATTCTTGAAATTTCAGATTAAACATCAAATCAAGTAAAGATGGATTAGACAACAAACTTAACTGCTTTGCGTTAAACTTGATCACGCTGACTGCTTTGCTCTGCAATTTGAAATCACATCACCAATGTTTAAACTCAATAGATACAAGTTCAAACTCAAAAAATCACCTAATGAGATAAAGTCAGGCCTAACTTGGTCCTCTTTGATCCCAAAGTTGAGATTGTATTGTAAATAAGCCTTTAACACCCAACCACCTGCTGTTTCTTAGGCTAAAAAAATTGGCATTTGTATCAATTATTAAAATAGAGGTACATGACTTTTTTCACACAAGATAATAGACTTCAATGTTATTAAAAGTGGATACCCCAACAATTACAAAATATAATGAACATCCTATGGCAAATACATACAAACACAAGAAAATACAATGTGGAAATTACTTTGTATTCTTACCATTTAGAATTGACAGGGAAGGCTTGAACATTTGCTCGCTCGATGTTTCTATCAAAGCATTCAAATCAATTTTAAGTGGCGATTCTCCTAAAGAAATCATTCAATCTAACAGCAAGTAAACACAATATGAAAATGAAGAAATGAACCGATTGAAGAGAAGAAAGAGATCACCTATGCAAGTAAACATGCAATGGTAAGAGTCGATCTGTGACAACGGAAAACCGAGAATAGAAAACAAACAAAGTGCAATCAAACGAACCCGGAGGAACAATCAAAAAGAGCAAATATTAAAATTGAAAAGGAACAGTCAAAACAAAAAAAGGAACAATCAAATGAAATTAAGGGAACAATCAAATCTACGAGATGGTGGAACAAAATATCAATGAAAATCAAACAGAGTCTCACCATTGATCGGAATGAACACAGAGATTGAGAAGAAACCGCGAAGAACCCTTACTTGCGATTCACAACAAGGAACCCTAAGGTTATAGTTTGAGAATGAGGAATGATGAGATGAAGGAAACCATCTATTTTCAATCAGCTACTAAAGTTAACAAAATGACTATAGGGTTTAAGTTATCAAATACCTTTACCAGTCTCTAGTGACGGAGAACTAAAACCATAGGCAAAGGTCCATTATATTCACCGAATATATTTCATCAATAAAATTGACTGTAGCCATAGGTCAATTTTTTTGTAGTGAGGAGTTCTACGATAAAACACTAAAATAGTGATGTACTGATATACCACCATTTATAACCTTATCCCTATCAATTTGTAACCTTATATGATATTGCTTATAACTTAGATGTTTAGTTAATTTAATTATAATACAAAATGTGACTTTAGTTTGATGTTTATGGGGTAAAAACATATGGTTGTAATGAGTTGGGATGCATTAATGTTTATTTCACACAATGTGTTACAAACTAGACACACATATTATAAACAATACCATGACAAGGTCATAATCACTTATTTACAAGATTATAAATATTTGTGTACCGATACACCATATTCTAAGCGGTGTACCATTGACAAACCTATTTTTGTTTTTAAATTTTATTTTCTCATTTTTACTCTTTTTTGTCCCCACCCAACAATCTTCATCATCAGTGTCACTCAACACCCTCTATCATAGCTACCACTTGCAGGCACCCCCTTTGCTATCACCATTTTATATCATTTATTGCCACCATTGCTTGACACCTTCGTTGTTGTCATTAGACGCTTGACACCCTTAGCTACTGTTATTGTTTAACACCCTTCATCATCGTTGTCATTGTCCAACACTCTCCACCGTACCATTGTCGTTGACATTGCCCAACAACTTCCACTATCGCCATTTTGTTTGACACTTTCTAGTGATGGCATTTTCCACTTTCTATGTTCTTAAAAAAATTTATCACCAAGCATGTTTTTTAGTTTTCTCACCTTTAAAACTAGGGGTGTAAGTGGGTCCGACCCAACCCGCGAACCCGATTGACCCAACCCAACCCAAAGGATATTTAACGGTTCGGTTCGGGTTACGGTTCGGACATTTACTTTCAAACTCGATGTGGCTCGGTTCGGGTCTCAGGTTTGCCTATCTTGAACTCGATGGACCCGAACCAAACCAAACCAAGAAAAGAAGTCTTCATCTTATTTCATTTTCCTTCCTAGAGAGGACAAAAATAGGCGCAACGACAACACAAGTAGTAGTGGTTCCCCAAACCCTATTTCATCTGCTCATCTCATTTTATGTTTCCCTATTTCTTTTCTTTTTTCATTTTATATTTTAATTTCATTTCATCTTCCACATTTTTTTAAAAAAAGAGAGAAAATGTTCATGACCCGATGACCCAACCTAACCCAACCCGAACATATTCGTGTTGGTTCGGGTCGGGTTACTCGCCCAAAAAATACAGAATCCGAACCAACCCAACCCACCATTATTCTATCGGTTCGGACTTGATGTCACCCCAAACCCGATCCAACCCAACCCGATTACACCCCTATCTAAAACCATTTTCAATTTAATATTATATCAAACAAATTTTTTTATCTTGTTCTCAAAAATATTTTTAATTTTTTTTATAAAATATTTTTCGAAAACAAAAATAAAAATGATCAATAGTATAATATCTTTTTTCTTTTCATTTTAAAATGAATAATGATTCATAGGCATATAAGTAATATCACCACTCATTTTACATCTCGTTTCTCTCTCTTTTTTATATTCATAGGCATATCAATATATAATATCACCACTCATTTTACATTTCTTATCTCTCTCTTTTTATATAATATCGGATCATTAATTACATTTATCACTTTTAAATCCTAGCTAGGGCGTGAACTATTTTTTATTTTTTTTTAAATCTTAAATTATATAATATGTACCTAGAATTAATAAAATATAATATTATTGATAAAACCACACTTTTTTTTTTGGAAAAGAAAAAAACTATCTCTCTCTCTCAGAAGCATTTAACAAGAGAAACCACGTACAATTGGACGTGTCTTTGTAGTGTAGCTAGGTCCCTTCACAAGAGTTACCTTCCCCACCCCCACCCCCACTCCCACTCCATACTCAACACTCCCTCTAGCCATCAAGTTTCACCTTCGGTTGGCACAAAGAGCATAACGCACACGCGCTTAATTTCTCCAAATTAAGGGTGTGTTTGGTAGAGTAAAATGGAATAAAGAAAAATAACATGATGGCGCGGCCCTACAAAACAAGTAATCACCTCAAAAGAACATAATATTTCATAATTAGCTGAGCGACGATGGAGTTGGAGAATGACACGGTCGCCAGGCACTGACAATAATAACACAACTCCATCACATCCTGTTGCAGGATTTATGCATATCCTATTTGTCCCTTCTCCGATGGTAACATGTTAAGTAACTTAAGTTGAACCAATACCAGCGCAGAGGATACAAATTAAGTATGATTATATGATATGATCACTTTTTGGTATATCTTCTACCATTGCTAATCCACGCACATATATTCCATGAAAGGATATATATTCCGCAGTTGTTGAATCCAATCATTCGGGATTTGTGGTGTAACTGATTGCATGGGTTATACCGGCATGATCTCATATAGCTCACGTGGTTCTTGTGCCTCCACGTCCCTACCCATTTCCTAGGGTGCAATGTAAGTCTCACTTCTCAGTCGTGTCAATTTATTTATTGTTTTGATAAACTGAAAAAATATCAACCCAACTCCACTTATTACAGATAAGAAGGTTAAATAGCTTATCTAATTTAAAAAATTATAAAAATAATAAGATAATGATAAAAAGTAAAAAATAATAGAATAAATTATAAAAATAACTTTAAAAATATAAAATTAAAATTAAAATTAAAATTAAAAAGTGAGTCAATTCATTTCAACCCCACTCGAATTCACTTTGACCCACGAGTTTAGTGAGTCCACTTTAATTTATAAAAATGTAAATCTAGTTAATTTTTACCAAATCAACCCACCGGTAAGTCAGATTAACTCACTAATCAACTCATACAGCTTTACCTTCCTTCCATCCCATATTATTTCCTCCACCGTCAATGTTTTCGGTGTCTACATCATTAAATCTGGGAAAATAATAACATGCAATGTGAAATGAAGTAAAAAAAGTGATAATATTAATTAATGTGTGATTAAAAAAACTAGTGATAGATTCAATTGTTAGCGCCTTATCGAACACCGTCTAATCTAATCTAATATATGTAATGTCCACACTAAATACAGTCAAATATCTATAGTACTAGTTTTTACTCCCATGAATTCCTTGCTGATAATTGGTATTTATTATTGTGGGTGTCGTCACGAATTTCCGAGATTACAAAATACTCCCTCCGGTCTTATTTATAAGACAAAGTTTGACAAAAACACACTTCTTAAAAAAACATGTTTTATGTAATTAATGCGTTGATTTTCAAGAAATTACTCTGTAAGATTACAAGTTTACCCTTATTTAAAATTAAATTCCACTACCATGTAATTGTGTCACCTCAAGACATTTAATGATCAACAAGGGCAAATATGAGAAAAAATAATAAATGCTTCTAGATTTGTACACTTTGTCTTATAAATAGGACCATGGAAAAAAGTCAAACGTTGTCTTATAAATAGGACCGGAGGGAGTAGTTCGTATGTTCCTATTTACATAGTACAGTTCATCAAATCACATAGAACAATAAATTAAAAGTGATTAAAACTAGTTAATTTTATTCGAGTTTTAAAAATAGTTTAACTTTGTAATATTACCCTTATTTAATATCAATAACTAATTCCACAATGATTTGATAATTGGAAGGACATCAAAATTAATAAGGGTAAATAAGAAAAATGATAATAAATACTTCCTTAAAATTGTAAAGTGACTTATAAAAAAAATATAAAAACTTTAAAAAGAATATTTATAAATATGAACGGAGTATTTAATACACTAAGTAATTAAGATTAGGCAATGATGTTGAATTTAGGTGATATTACCATTGTATACTTAATTAAAAATATATATTTAATATGGTTTTAATAACTTCAGCTAAGGGCGACAGTGAGAGGATAAGGAATGAAAAATAAATATGGAATCATTTTTATATAAGATATATACTCCCTCTATTCCAAAATTTTTATTGTCTAAAATTATGTACATAAATTAAGAAAATTTTAATATTGTCTAATTTTATTATATCTGTACTAAAGTACCCTAATTTATTTCTATTTAGAGCCTGTTTGGATGGAACTTATGTAGAAGTTCTAGGTGAAATAAATAGCATGAATTAAAGAGGTCAAATGTATTTAACTTCTCCATAAGTTAAAATTAATCTTTGTAGACCACTTACTCCAAAAGCTCTCTCATTTAACTTCTCTATAAGTAACTAATTTTAACTTATGGAGAAGAAGTTAAATGCAATTGACCTCTTTAATTCATATTATTTTTTTCACCTAGAAGTACTTCTGCAAAAGTTCCACCCAAACAAACTCTTATTCTATTTATTATAGTTCGATGAAGTACCCCCTCAATTCCTTTTTATTTGTCCACTTTAGAAGAAAAAATTTATCCCTTTTTATTTGTCCCCTTTAAAAGTTCAAGAAAATCTTTATTACTCTTTTCTCAATTATACCCCTATACCTAGCTACTACTCTCTAGTAATTAATAAGAAATATAAAAGTAGCTAGAGATACGAAGGACATAACGGGAAGTGTAAAAATTAATTTTGAAGAAAACAAGAGTATTAACTGTTTTCTTTAATATATGTACTACTTACCAAGTGAACAAATAAAAGGAATGGAGGGAGTATTAAACAAGGGTATAGTTGAAGGAGAAATATTAAATAAATCCTGGATTTCTAAAACAACAAAAAATTTGAAATAGAGTAAATTAAAATAAAAAATAACAAAAGTTTTGGAAAAATGAGAGAAGTATTATGATTTCAATAAAAACATTATGTTTATGAGTTTCTTAAACCAATGCTCTTAAAACATTGATTATTCAGACCATTTTTTTAATATAGTAAGATAAACGACTAACAAGTACTATATTTATTTCTATTTATCTGTTTACTTACACAAAAAAACACAATGATTAAGAAACGTAACACTTGTTCTCGTTTTCATGAAACATTTTTAAACTTATATTTTACCTTTTACCTATTTTATATTATTTCTTTTCATTTATTTATCTTATTATATGGTTGGATAATGGTTGAATGATATCACTGCTACTTATTCGGTCTCATTTGATCAACTTGTTGAAGCTTTTAATAGTTGGTCATTTATTATTACACCAAAATTAATATCAAGGTATGATGGGAAAAATGTAATTAATTTACGTTAAATTTATAAGTAAACAGATAAATACTACATCTATTTACATTTATATGTCCTCTTAGATAAAAAATACACATATTAAGAAATAAAATTATTATTCTTATTTTTGTGAAAAAAATTCAAACTTCCTACTTTACCTTTTATCTATTTTACAATATTTTTTTTATTTATTTATCTTATTAAATAGATAGAGAGTGATTATAAGTGATACGTACAACTATATTTATTAGGTCTAATAGTTGATAATTTATTATTACATCAATACTAGGTGTGAGGGTATATATAAAAGGAAAAGACTAATTCTGCATTGAATTTGTTAGGATAAACAAATAGAAAAAAAGTTTCATCTCCAAAAGTAAATGGATATGTAGAAACGAAGGTATTAGGAATAAATTGCATCTCTAAAACAGAGGTAGCATTAAATATTCTCCCTCCATTTCTTTCTTTGATGTTTTAGTAATTTTATTTTATTTATTTTTCATTGTCATTTTTATGATATCAATGAATAATTAATAATATTTTCTACTCTTATCCTTTGTAATTATTTTTTATTTTTGTTGAACAATGTGTCTGTAGTATATATAATAAATGATGAGATAATAAGGATATTAATCGGTCCTATTTATAAAACCCTTTCTTCATTGAAACACGAATATTAAGAAAGTATGTTCTAATGCATTGATTTTTAAAAATCTACTCTCTTACTACCAAATTTACCCCTATTTAATATCAAATTCTTCCATTCAATTTATCACATTAACCAAATCTTGAAAACTACAAAGTTTATTAATTATGAAAGGTAAAACTGAAAAAAAAAACTAATAAATTCTTATAAAACTTCGTAATTGGTCTTAGAAAAAGAACCAAAACAAAATTTTTAAGAGGGTGTTATGAAAAAGACGAGAAAGAGTACAAAACAATAAAAGTAGTTGAAGTTACTGGTTTTATAAAAAAAAATGCCATATGGCTTCATAAACCATCTTTCCCTTATTTAATACTCCCTCTTGTCCTATTTATAAGACAACGTTTGACTTTTTTCCATGGTCTTATTTATAAGACAAAGTGTACAAATCTAGAAGCATTTATTATTTTTTTCTCATATTTGCCCTTGTTGATCATTAAATGTCTTGAGGTGACACAATTACATGGTAGTGGAATTTAATTTTAAATAAGGATAAACTTGTAATCTTACAGAGTAATTTCTTGAAAATCAACGCATTAATTACATAAAACATGTTTTCTTAAGAAGTGTGTTTTTGTCAAACTTTATCTTATAAATAGGACCGGAGGAAGTACCAAATAATGATATTGAAGTTTGAACTTAATTTTATTTCTCACTAACAACATTAAACTCTCACCTACTTCTTAATTTGTTTTGTCATTTTGTAATAATGCTTATAATTTCTCATTAATCATTAATGATCAATCAATAAATAAAGATATTGGAAGACTTTAATAAAGACAAATAAGAAAAAGAAAAATAAATATTGTATATAAATTATAAAATGTCTTATAGAAACCACCAAAATCTTCTAAATTGTGCTTATAATAAGAACATTTGAAAGAAAGAAATTTTCTTAAAAACTAAAATACCATTAATATTCTTAATATATTCATGTTGATAATCTTTTTTTTGTCAAACAGTTAGATTAAAAGCCCAAAGGACACCCTGACGGTACTTGCATGGAAAATAAATCCATATAGTGATTTTGCAATGCTTCAACTAATGAACAATACAAAACATAGCTAGCATGCTCACTTAAAATAAATGAGATAAATAAGATAAAACATGATAAAATAAAACAAGTAAACCCCTATTTTTTATCCGGTCCATGAGTATTGTTGTCAAAATTAATTTGCTCATTTCTAAATAAATATTATATATTTTCCACTTTCAGTCTTGTTGTCAAAATTAATTTGCTCATTTCCAAATAAATATTATATATTTTTGACTTTCTTCTTGACTGCTTTCCTTTTTTTTTACTTTCCTAGTCCAATAATTTCTGCTAGAACCGTGAACAAGAAAGATCAATTAACATTTTAGATGGGCAATCTCAACCCCATTAATGTTAATGTAGGACAGAAAATGACAATAGTGAATGTAAAACCCTGAAAAAAATGATCAGGGAAAGAGAAAGCAAAAATGGTAGATAAAGGATATTGAAAAGATAGAAATTAAAGAAGAGAAGGTGCATGAAAGTATAGATGAGAAAGGTGATGACAGTAGAAATGAAAAAAAAAAGTGAAAAATAAGAAAGATAATCCACCTAAATTAGAAAAGCCTCACCGTACCATGAAGGGAGGAAGCCCTCCTGTTGATAATCTTGAACGTCATAAAAAAAGGGAAGGAGTAATGATTGGGCTTTGAACCAAGGGATATATATTTATTCCTTTTGACATGTCCATTGTGATTAAGATCCTAAGCACCAACGGTTCCGACTTGAAAGCAACAAAGTAACGACAAAAAGGGGTACGTGGTCAAATAAGTTCATCAAACAAGGCCACCATTAACTGTTAGTGGATCATGTTTAAACCTAAAATCTAGTATCAGATCAGAGAAAGCAACATTGCAACTATTGGATTCGCATCTTCTACCTCTTCTGGTGAATGATGATTACATTCACGCACCGTGGACAATTAAACCACTAAGACCATGAATAATGCATGGTGGGTTTTGAACCATTTTTAATGCCAATTCCTGTGGAATTTTCTGGGTGCAATACTATTTAGTGGAGGATAGATTAATATATTCCAAAGTTTGAGTAATTTGATAATGTTACCGAGAACTTACAGTAGTATTTAAAGATTATATATTAAAAAATATCGTTATGGGAAAATTAATTAACTTCAAATATAATTAACATTAATCGTTAATTAGCAAAGCCAACTTTCTTTCTGAATGTAAGTTTTATAACACGGATGCAATTCTACTCTTTCCATCTGAGGATGCTACACATATAAAAGGAGTGTAATCAATGGATTTGGGTACATATATGTACTCAGTACTCTTACAAATTTAGTTATGAATTAAAGTTAAGGGTTTAGTTACTACTAGGAAGCTAAAATATTCTAAATTATTTGGGTAAAATATGTATTCAGTCTCTATAAAATTAATGAGTTTTATTTTTATTCCTTATAATTTTTTTATTAAGGTGTCTTTCTAAAATATGTTTTTTGTAATTAGTCTCTCCCTTCAATTGACATGTTCAGGTGTTGATGTGACATGTTTTATCTCTCCAAGGTGTCAACTATTGTACCACACTGCCCCCTTTTTCCCACTCTCTTTTCTCCCCTCCCCTAAAACCACCCATCATTTCCATCGCCTTCAGGTGTTGATGTGACATGTTTTATCTCTCCAAGGTGTCAACTATTGTACCACACTGCCCCTTCTTCCCACTCTCTTTTCTCCCCTCCCCTAAAACCACCCATCATTCCATCCCCCTGTAGTTCTGCGATAGAGTTAAATTGAATTCAAATTAAATTAAATTAGGCATGCTTCTAATCCCCCCTATGCTTTGAGCTAGAATAGAAAAATTGCTCTATTTCCATAACTAACCCTAATATAAAAACTCAAAAGAAACGAACAAGTCGTTGGGATTCCTAGAATTGCAATTCGAATTCTATATATTAACCCAAACAAAATAAGTTTTAGGTAAATCCTAAGAGAGAGAGAGAAAATGAATATATATAGAGAGAGTATTCTATAATGTTGAGATGAAAGTGCAGAGTCAAAGAGAAAGGGAAGAGAAAGATGGGTTTGGAAATTCTGGTCCTTTCCCTCGCTTTCTCTCGATTCTCTTGTATTTCTCCATTAAGTCTCATGTCTATATTGACGTGGAAAAGCTAACACCAAACCTATTTACGAGCCTCTCGCTGTGTAACTAATGGTTTGTATTTATGCATAATTCCCAACTTAACGTTATCAATACCATGGCAAAGGCAGGACAGAAGAAGCCTCGAGTGCCTCTTATGAGTAAGAATATTAACATTTCTGGGGTTCTTATGAATGAAATATACGTACGGTTATGTGCAGCCACAGGGATGCTAATAGATAGTGCTAAGATTCTTGCTTGGAGTTTTAGTAATTCAAATTTTTATGGAACAAGAGCTTTAGAAATAGGGGTGATCAGTATTGTGTTTGTGTTAATCACTGGTTGTGGTTATGTAGTGTTTTTCATTCGCTGAGTCAGTTTTCAGGGGAGGAAAAAAAGGGAGTGGGGGAAATGATGGCAGAGTTACTAGGGGCAGTGAAAATTGTGGGTGGTTTTAGGGGAGGGGAGAAGAGGGTGGGAAGAAGAGGGAGTGAGGTAGGTGATTTCTAGCGGTTTTAATTAAACGTAAGAAATACAATAGTTGACACCTAGGAGAGATAGAACGTGTCACATCAACACCTAACACACGCCAATTAAGGGAAGGGACTAATTGCAAAAAAATATTTTTGGAGGACGCTTTAATAAATAAAAATTTATAACTAAAAGCAAAACTCGCTAATTCTACAGGGAATAAAAACATATTTAATCTAAATTATTTGATAGTCAAAATTAATTGCCAGAGGCAGGATAGCTAAATAGGATTCTTATATGTAATTAATATAGTATGGTAGTTCTACATGATATTTTCATACATTATTTTTATAGTAAACTATATTATTAGGCTTAAATATGTTTTCAGTCTCTCCAAAATACACTCGTTTTTATTTTTAGTCCCCCCAATTGTTTTTAGTTTTTCTTCCTCACAAAAATCATTCTCTTTTAAAATAGTCCCCATCGCCATTAGCCTAGCTTAAACCCCTTACCGATATGACCGTTACGATGTAGCTGACTTGACGTTACTCTTCTTCTTTAACCCTATTTTCGTGACCTAAGACATACAGTGCACCATTTTTTAGGTCCGTACCTATTATTCCAACTCTTAACAGCCATAATACTCCATTGTTGCACATCTGAGTCGGGTAGATCTCGCCTCAATCAAAGACACACTTGTCAGCAGTTAATTGTTCTTCAACTATTTTACTCCATTATTGCAGATATGAGGTGCTTAACGCCCTAAGCATAACTTTTGAAGAATGAAATATTCCTCCTCATCCTCTTTCTTCCAAAAATTTGTTGTATATTGATTGCAGGGAGGAATTGATTTTTTTCCCTCGACCCTTAAGAAGAAAAATAGTAAACACCCATAACAAAGCATAGATTCGTACCTTGTATCCTACACAAAAACCCCATGCTTAGAGAGTTTTCTTCATCGAGTGAAGGACCTCTTCATTGCCTCTCCTCTAACCCCCAGTGTAATTAAGCTCCTACCCGCAGTTCACACCCACCATAAGTGACTCCCACGCTTCATCACAACAAGCACAATAAGTAGAATAAGTAGAAGCAGAGGTTTAGGGTAACAGTAAGATCATTTTTTGAAAATATGGTTTGATGATGAGCAATTGAACACATTTTATTTGGCACTAATTGAATTACACCTTGAAATTAAAATTATTGATGTTGTTCATGTTTTATCCCTTAATTTGTTGTTGCTTATTATTTTGCTATACAACTACGTATTATTTATTTACTACTTTTGGGTGGGGGATATGAATCAATATAGGTTGGATTCATGAATCAAATTATTCCTTTTGTGTGTTAATAATTTCTTTTAATCAATATTGTTTCTAACTCTACATTACTTTTTACTCCCCTTGTTACTTTTTCCTTAGCCCTCACCTAAGCGGATTACTTGATAATGCAACACAATGAGAAGATTGTACAATACCTGTGCGGTGTGTCAAATATTTTAACATAAAATTAGTATGTAAAAATATATTTTAATCAATGACCATACAATACTACATCAGGACTTAATTGTGAATTCTTAAAGTTTTGATTATTGGTGAAACACCTCCTTTACACAGTAAACATGTGGTCTGATATTATGTGTCATTTAAGGTCCTAAGGCAACCCTAGCTACCTCCATCCATTTCCCCATTTGGATTCACATATAGATACTTTTTCTATGGTGTACTAGTATGAAAGTAGAGCCGGAAAAATGGGCTAGCCGGCCGCAACAACCCGTAAGAATGTAGGGTTCGGGCACTTATTTTAGAAGCCCAAATTACTCACGAGCTTTTTTAGCCCAGTCCGATAAATCCCGGTGTTAAAAAAGGTCGGATAGCATGCAAAACCCGTTAAAATCGGCTACCCGTAAAAAGTCCACAAAACTGTAGGGTTGGGCACTTATTTTAGAAACCCACAAACTCTCGGGATTTTTAGCCTAGCCCGAAAAAGCTCGCTACTGCATCAAGTAGGCTGAGTAGCCTGAATTGACAGCTCTAATGAAAAGTTGTGTTGTATGATGGCGACCAATACTTAGCTACGAACAAACTCATCCAATTTGTTTACAAAATACATATTGAATTAGCTTACTAAAAAAGATCATCACTAATTCTGGTAGCTCAAATGTTTAAGCAAATCATAATACTATTGCTTATTTAGCTATAACGATGATTAGGAATTAACTACGGAAGTTAGCTATAGAATGCCTGATAGCGAATTAGTAAGCTATTTTGTAATAAACCGGGTAATGTGGTAAGGGTTGTCCTATCAAGTCAGGTTGTTTTCAGTCGGGTTCGGCGCCCAAAATACTGAAACCGCACATTAACCGATGTGTTGGAAAAAAAAAGGGTCGCGGTCCGTTCGAGTTTTGTTCTCGGTTTGTTTGGGGTGACAGGTATTTCGAAGCCATCGGATTCACGGGTGGGTTTGTATCGGGTCAATTACTACGAAAAAGATAAATTGCAACAAGCCAGAGTATGAGTTAACAATATAATTACATTATACATTAAGGTTTGAACAAAAAAAAGATCAAAATTAACAAGCCTAAAAATTACAACAACATCAAAACACTACTCTAGTAATTTTTCAGATCAAAATTTATTACATAAGAAAGGATCAAAACTTATTGAAATTTTTAAACAGAACCAAAGATTGAGAGAAAGAAAAGCATTACAACTCATAAAAGAGGAGAGAACGTTACAATTTACAAGTCAAGAGAAGAACAATACAACTCAGAAGATGGGCGAAAGGAGGAGGAAGGATAGAGGATCGTTCGTCAAAGATCTGTCAGAGGACGAGTGAAAGATGGAGAATGAAGCTCCTCACAGATCCACCGCGACTATTGTTGGCGTTCATCAAGATCCACTGCGCCCATTGTCAAGTGCAGCCAACGCGCTCTGTTTCCGCTGCCACACCACTACCGAGCAAGCCCTGTCCTCGTCCTCAGCCTTGTCATCATAGGGTTACAACCAAAACCGCTCGCCGCCACCGTGTGCGTCTAGCCATCACCACAGCAAGCGTTCAAAACACTGCAAAACAAGTAATAAACCAAAAGATTAACACGAGATGAGTCGAAGAGGGGGAGAGAACCGAGAGGATTAAAGCATTCTAGAATTTAGAAATAGAAAAGATGTGGAGGTGGTTATGTGGATGTGAGGAAGAGACGGTCATGGTGAGAAGAGGGAGATGGAGGATATGAGAGTGAGGCGGCTAGGTTTTCTAGTCATACAAGTAATATTAGTGACACAAAAGTGAGAATTGGGGCTTGGGGCTGCTTGGATGCATACGACCCAAATTAATGAACTCATTAGTCTACACCCAAACTAAAATTATGATTAACTTAATATATATACATATATATATATATATAAGTTAATCGCGGATCAGGCACCCACAAAATTCATTTCCCCCACCCGAATCCGACGAATGTATCCACTAAAAACGAATTCCTTAGGGCCTGTTTGATTTGTATTTTCATTTCCTGTTTCCATTTTCTGTTTCCTGTTTTCTGATATTTTACAAAGGAAAAAGTGGAAACGCTGGAAACAAAAATTTTTCTGTTTCCAGCATTTCCAGTTTTTCCTTTGTAAATGAAAATAGGAAATGAAAACAGGAAATGAAAACCTAAACCAAACAGGCCCTTACTATTCAACCCGCTTGCACCCATCTACCCGCCCACACATCTTTTATTGAGAACGGGTTGTTCGGTTGCCGGTTGGATGAGTGTTTGCAGGCACCCCTAGGTAATTGACTAATTGTTTCATAGCTAAATGATGATGTACTGTACACTATATTGTTAAAGTTGATGCACAGGAGAAGCCTCCATTTTCTTAATTTTCTTTTGATATGATGGTCATCACTTATAATTGAGTGATGATTTTTTCACTCATTTTACACTTTTTCACACTTCAATTTTTATTTCTC
This sequence comes from Sesbania bispinosa, assembly GCA_026901365.1. Classification (NCBI taxonomy): domain Eukaryota; kingdom Viridiplantae; phylum Streptophyta; class Magnoliopsida; order Fabales; family Fabaceae; genus Sesbania; species Sesbania bispinosa. Next base: position 1,236,472 of record QLOH01000195.1, read on the forward strand.
TTTATTTTTCAACACATCAATTATCACATATATTCACATTCATTTTTTTTTCTTTTTATTCTTATACCTACAACTCCCAAAAATTGAGGGCCTAAGTTTTGTTCTCCTTCATTGTTTCTGCATAAAATATCTCTATTCAGAAAAGAATGACTTATTTAATTTGGTTTGAAGAATCTAAACTTTTAATCATGAATAATTGGCCAAAATAATTGTTCTAACTGGGAGAGTGATCCTATATGTATATAATTAAGATAAGATAAGAAATTCTGCAACTTATGAAAGGTCAGAGGGCTCCATTAAATGCTATTACAAAATATAATCACTCAACTTTTACTCAATGTTACGGGTTGAGCGAAGTTATGAATTAAAAACTAAAAGATTAACCTCTAAAAATTTAAAAGCACAATTCTATACTACAATTTAAAGACTTCTCATCAGCAATTCCTCGCTCTTTTTTTTTTTTTGGTACTAGCTAAAAGTTTATAAGGAGGAAATGTTTTTCTATTTCAAAATCAAAATATATACATTAATTATAATTAAATCTTAAATGACTAGTAATTAATATAGATGACAACATGAAATATTACTAGCAGCTGATATCGAATTTTAAACTTTTGAATCCATTAGTTGAGTCAATTATAATTGGAGGACAAGTAGTTACTTTAATTATTGTTGTATTTGGCTAGAGTTTATCTACTTTAATGGAACTTGCTACGTGTAATGCAGGGTTCGAATAGGTATTTAATGAAATGTATGTGCAGCTAGTGCTAACATCACAAAATAATAATTAAACAATTTTTTAATCAAAATAATTTTTATTGATGATAACTATAAGCAAGAGAAAGGTAAGAGAGACAATTGATATTAGATTAAATAAATAATTATCGGGAAACACTCTTGTCTTTTTTTGACCGAAAAGGACTAATGATTTGTTAAGAATGAATAGATTCTTCTTCTTCCTAGAGACAATGAATAGATTCACCAAGCTTTGTTGTCGAGAACCACATAATGCGGCTATAAATTATAACAAGTGCTTAATGAGGATGACGTAAGTAAATGGTGAGTGCAAAATCTAAATATAATAAGCATGGCCCTCTCATGTTTTAAAAGGATATTGTCAACGGGTTATAGGCTATATAAGTGCAGATGCATGCACATTCTACAGTGTCTGGGGGTTATGGTACCAGCATATATTCCAATTTGTAGATATAATATTATTTTTTAATTTTATAATTATTATCTTATAATATAATTATATTGGTAATATTATTGCTAAAGATATTAAATGATTTTCTAAGTGACTACACCTAACCATTTAATTTTTCGTATTCTATAATTGATTAATTGTGAATTAATTCAATTATATGTTGGCGCTAGTTATTGATAATCTGCCATTTAGTTGTGCTACACAATGATTATTATTTTTAAATCTTTTGAATCCATTTTTTCATAAATGAAAGTTAATTTTTAGATTTGACTAGGTATTTTTACAGGTACAAGTATTACTCTGAAACTAACCTTTTAAATACTGTTTTAAATTTTTTAAACGTTTTTAATTTCTATTTTGCTTATAAAAAAAAGTGACAATATACGCATTTTTATATTATTTTGATTTGTGGTATTTATTTTGACCAAAAAAAAATATTAGTTGTTATCGAGATTCCACATTTTTTCATAAATATAAATATTTGATATTAAATTTGATGAAATAGTTTAAATATTGTGACACTTTACAAAAAAAGAAAGGAAAAAAACAGTTTTCAATCATAAAAATGTGGTAGTTATTTTATTGATAAATAAACATTTTTTACAAAATGGATAAAAAAACCAAAGAATTTAAATAGGATGATGATATTATTTATTATGTAATTAATCTTGGTAATTATGTAATTATATATAATTATGTATAACTGTAATCATGACCAGCAATTACAATACAGCCATGATATATACTAGAGTCCACAGTATTTGGAAAACTTTCTTTAGAAGAATACATATTTGGAATGAAAAAAAAAAATCTCTAGTTTCTTTTCTTTTAAAATCTTAAATATATTAATTTTTAGAAATCAATAGACTCTTGATATTAGATTTTATATGAATGACAAATTAAATTGAGTTGATCCTAAATTTTAGCCCTGTGAAATTTAACACAATTTTTTACTACTTTAACAAAGGGCTCAAATTCAATCGCGTTAGGTTTCATGTGATAAATTGAATCCACAACGTATTTTCTTGAAGACACTGCACAGAAGAATAATTTATAATTGGATTAAATATTTTTAGTTTCTGAAATATAGTCGAAGTTTGATTTTAGTCATGTAATTCAAAGTGGATTTGGTCTCTCAAAAAGTGAAAATGACCTTTTTAAGTCATTTATAATAAACCTATAGCAAAGCTGTGCAATACGAACTAAATTGGTGTATTTTTAATTTCTGATTGACCAAACAACTGATTTTAAATTACATGGACTAAAAATGAATTTTGATAATATTTCAGGAACTAAAAAGTAAAAACATATTAAACACTTTATAATTTAATTTATATACACACTATAACAGCACCACCATCCATTTTATATTCCTTATCTCTTTCTATTTTTTCTCATCATATCTATAAATTTTTTCTTTCTTCTTCCTATCTCTTTGGGCATCTACACCTTCTTAAAGGATCGATGTCAAGTGAACCCATCATCATATAATTAATAATTAAGTTGAAAGAGAACTCGGCACCATACAAGTTGAAAATATGTAAATTAAAGTTTGCTTTTTCTTGACGGTTTTCCGAATGGGACAAAAGTGAGGCTTTTATAGAATAAATAACAGCTGAAAACAAATTAATTAAGTTACTGTTGAAGTTCTGATCTCAGCGTGAACATTTCTTTCACGTTTAACGTATGCAAATGTTGTATATTTTTGCACGAGTCAAAGTATATTGGCCGGTTTCCAGTAACTTATAAGCTGAAAGAGGCAAGATAACTTCGGCGAACTTCATTAGCATGAGTTTTTAAAGTGCGCTTTAATTCTAGTTTCTAGGAAGACATAAAGGATCACGCTCAATTTTTGTGTTGTGACTCTTTGATGCTATTCCTTTCTTGTTTGTTTTGTCGTCTTACTGCATTTAAGTAAATGCATGTTTGGTTATATTTTATTTTAGAAATTCTTAAAAGAGTTTTCTTCAAGAAAAAAGTAATTATTTTCTCAAATAAAATGTCATCAAGTCTCAAGTTATCTTGACTTTATTTACTTACTAAATTTACAATTTGATGGAGATTTTAATGAGTTTGGTAATGATCAATCCTCAATCCTTATCATAGATTAAAATCCAACCGGAATGGTCGACTCAACTGGTTCAGCTAGGAACCGATCTTGTATCTAGTCCATATCACACAAAAACTCGATTAGTTCTAAAATCGGTCAAGAATGGATAAAAATTGGTTAAAAAAACGGTATTAAATAACTAGCAAAATTTAATCTAATATAAAAAATTGGTAAAAATGTTAATTTTTTTAGTTTTTTATTTTTATTTAATCTAAAATATTTTCGGATAAATAAAGACAAATTTTTAATAAGGAATACACATAAATATTTTTCTTTCAATAAATTTTTTATCTTATAATACATATAATAAGGTCATTTATATTAATTTAAAATTTTATATATCTTAATTTTTTATGATTGTTATTTTATTACTTAAAAATATTATATGATATTAAAATATATTTAATTACTACCGGTTCAACCACAGTTTAATCAAGATTGAACCAATGAACCATGAACCAATATCTTCACTGGTCAAATTTTAAAAACATTGATATTCACCGGTCTATTTTCTTTTCTACTTCAAAGCTCCTAAATGTATCATTTCTTATTTCGAATCTTTATTTAAAATTTTTCTTTGGGGTGGGGATGATGAACACAAAAAAGTAGCATGGGGTTGCCTGGGATGATATTTGTCAAGCAAAACAATTTGGGGGGTTAGGGCTGAGGGATTTTAGAGCTTTAGCTTTTTTTAGGCAAACGGAGATGACGTCTATTAGTGGAAAGGGGTAGTTTTTGGATTAGAGTGTTAGAATCTATTTACGGCAAATCTTCTATTCGGAAGGGGAGTGAGAGGGTCGTTGGCTCTAGGTGGTGGATAGATTTGTGGAGCATTGATGAGGGTGAAAATTTTTCTGCTGACTGGTTCTCAAATTCGTGTGTTAGAGTTGTGGGGAATGGGAGGAATACTTTTTTTGGAGGGATGCTTGGTGTACCTCAATTCCTTTTTGCGAGTGATATAGTAGATTATTTTCTATTACTAGTAATAAGGAAATCTTGGTATCTGATATGCTTGAGAGAAGTAGGGATGGAATATAATGGAAATGGTGTTGGAGAAGACAGTTTGTTTCAATAGGAAATGGCACAATTATCTCTGCTTTTGTTAGATATTTCTTTGAGTCAGGTTCGTGAGGTTCGTGAGCGGAATGACGATACTTGGCGTTGGAAGGATGGGTCAGATGGTATCTATTCAGTTCAATCGGCTTATCGTGACCCATCGCTCCCACTGGTGTGGGCCCGAGACTCCTGAGTGAGACTGGTCTTGGACGAATGTTCGTTGACAATCCTCGGTGCCATAACAACGGCCTCAAAGTCTTGCCACCAACAACATCCTCCCAAATTTGTAGCTTGATGGACCCATCAGTGATGGAGTTGTCCCCCATCTGTGACTCCACCTCCCTCAGGCGGTCATGATAGTTTGTCTGTAGAGTAGAGATAAACATATAATTAGTTAGTATTCTATTGCAAATATATCAAAATTATATAAAAAAAACACTGGTAATTTGACTTACATTATGGACCGCGCTCGGTCGTCCACCCAGCCACCACCCTTTTTTGGGTGGGTAGCCCAAAAAATTCATCGAGATCTACATCTCGCCCAAGTTGTCGTCGCTACACAAAAAAATTACACTAATTAATTATTTTAATTATAAATACAAAATAACATAGAAGAGTAGGTTTTTACATACCATATCCAGTAGGGATGGCAATGGGTACCCTCTGGGCAGGGTACCACAGTGCCCATCCCCGTACCGGCGTTTTAAAAAAAAACCCATACTTGCTCCCATACCCGCGTGGGCAGTAATTTTAGTGCCCGTCCCCGTCCCCGCTGGGCACCTATATGCCCGTACCCGCGCGTTACCCGCACTTTTATTACGTAAAAATTAACAACTTACTTAAAATATATTAATTTAAGAAAACTATATCTCAATTGAAAAAGTTACAATATTACAATATACTTTCACGTCACACTATTTTATAAACTTGAACATCATGTGTTTGAATTCTTCAAGATTTGTAAAAAATGATTATTAACACTAATTAGTCATACATTGTAAAGTAAAAAACACAAATAGATATAAAAATAAATTTGTAATATATTATATATATCAATTTAAAAATATGTATAAATATATTAGATATTTTAATAAAATTAATATATTCATATATATAATTATATGTGGTATTTTTTATTAAATAATTATATATATGAGTGCGGGTATGGGCGGGCTGGGCATCAAAGTGCTCGTACCGTGCCCATACCCGTTTTGCGGGTTTTTACCCTGCCATGCGGGTATTATTTTTTTGCGGGTATCCATAGGGCCTGGGCTCAATTGCCATCCCTAATATCCAGTGTGACCTCAATGTGGGCCTTGCGGCCCATCGTGTGGACCACCCCGCCTCGGTGAGAAGCCTGATTGCTTTTGTTACGAGCGGAGTTCCCCATGAACTCATCAGAGGCCCAATAGGCCAAAAGACCCTCTCAGGCCTCCTCACCACACTAAGTGGGCCTAGTCCCACTTGTCCGGGCCTTGTTCAGCATATCCGGAGGCGTCGAGCAATCCTCTGCTCGTACACCTTAATTCGGGTCTCGTCCTCAGGGGCCCAAGTAACTCTGCTTTGTAAAAGAAAAAACTTAGGGTTAGTCATTTGAAAATGTCACAACAAGTTAAAAAAATAGTGTAAAATGTCATTTAAAAATGTCATACCGTGAACTCCTCCCACCACTTCACTACAAGAAACTCACTATTTAGCGACGCCCATGTCGTTGCTAACACGTCGCTACAACATTAAATGCACTGTTCAGTGCAGGTCGTCGCTACACTTAAAATTTTTTTATTTTTTTTCCTGAAAATATTAAAATTAAGCGTAACGACGGTATGGTCGTCGCTACATTAAAAATAAAATTTAATTGGGTGCGCGCTGAGGTTTTTTAAACGTAGCGACAACATACGCTAAATGCTGATACGCGTAAAACCCTTCCCTCTTCCTCCATTTACATCCTCCTCCTCCTCCTCCCTCTCTTTCCTCCCCTCCGGCCATCCCTTTGTTTTTGTCCCTCTCTCTTTTTCATTCTAAAAAACTCACCGATTAAAAACTTCCCCTCCTTCATAGGTACGTTTTGAACCGATCAGAATTCAAAATAGTTGCTTGTAGGTGACTTTACAGCTCCTTCTCTCTTTATTCCTTCTCTGACGTCGCAACTAGTAAGTTTTATAATTTTAATTAATTTATTTGTAATTAATAATTTATTTGTTTTATTAGTTGTTAATGTGATATATGTATTAGGTTATTAGTTTTAAACATTGCTTTAGTAGGTATGTTGTTTATTAGTTTTTAGTAATTATTAGTTTTATAGTAATTAGTAATAAGTAAATAGTAAATAGTAATTAGAAGTAATTAGTAAATAAATAGTATTTATAAAGGGTAATTAATAATCTAATTTAGTAATTTGTAAATAGTATTTATATAATTAGTAGTTAGTAATTTAATTTATATAATTATTTAATTTATATAATGTCTATAGTTTATAGGAAAAAAATATATGCCTCGCTCGTATGCGTGGTGGTAGAGGTGGAGAGAAGATCCAACTTAGTAGAGGGAGGTCCATCCGTCCGGGAGAGCTACGTGCACAGGCAGCTCGCGCGATGCGGGAGAGTGCCAACCTCTCTCACACTGATCAGCTGTTGGAGCATCCATCTACTTTAGTGGCTTTGATGCTTCTTCTTCTTCTTCTTCCTCTCATCAACCTCCTTCCAGAATTCGATGGAATGAGGTTCAACCTGACACCGAGATTAGGTCAGATGCCTACGCTGGTTGAGGACGTTGTGCCCGAGCTGGACGCTGAGGACACTCAGAATCAGATGGATTGGGACGTTGACCATGAGTTTGATGCGGAGCCAGTTCAGTTCCAGGGTGCCAGCTCAAGCCGACCTCATGTGGTAGACGCTCAAGGTCGGGTTATTATCTGACCATTTAGCAAGGGGCCGATGAGTTTGTTTATTTTTCTTCTTTAGAGTTGATATTAATATTGAAACTTTAAGTGTTTTAACTGTTAATATTGGATAGTTTATTTTACAGTTGGGTGCCTTACAACCCACCTATCACAACCATTGGTCATGCGATACGTTCTCAATTCTGGGGTCCTCACTACCTGTGGGAGGTCACCCTGAATTATGTAAGGGACCGGTGGTGGGAAGGGTTCACGGTGATTATAAACCCTAAACAGTTTAAATTTTTTCCTTAAGTTATGTCAATTTGTCATAACTTACCCTATTTTTATTTTGCAGAGTCGAGTTACTTGGGACCCTTCTCATGAGGCCCAAATCAAGAAGGTGTATGAGTATAGGGTTGCTTGTCGCCTTCGAGATATGATGAACAAGGCCCGGAAGGCTGGGAAGAGGCCCACGTGGTATGGTGAGGAGGCTTGGGAGGGTCTTTTGGCCTACTAGGACTCTGACGAATTCAAGGGGAAGTTCGCTCGTAATAAGAGAAATCGGGATTCTCAACGTGGGGGAGCAGTCCACACCACGGGCCACAGGGGCCACCATGAGGGGTGGGTGTTGGATATGGTATGTATAAACAAACACCCTTCTGTATTATTTTTATATTTGTTGTTAAAATAATTAATTTGTGTAATTTTTCTGCGTAGAATCGACAACTTAGGCGGGAAGTCAAGCCCGGGGAGTTCTTTATTGCCCCCACATAAAAAAGGGTGGTGGCTGGGTAGACGACCGAGCGCGGTCCACCTATGAAAGTGTTTTTTATATAATTTTATATAATTTTAATTGAATATATAACTAACTAATTATACTTTTACCTCAACAAAAAAATTACAAGGACCGCCTGAGGGAAGTGGAGTCACAGATGGGGGACACATCCATGACTGATGCCTCCACCAAGTGGAGATCTGGAGGGATGTTGCGGGTGGCAAGACCCGAGGTCGTTGTTATGGCACCGGGGACTTGGCAACAACATTCGTCCAGGTGTGACCAGCCTCACTCAAGAGTCTCGGACTCATACTAGTGGGAGTGACGGGTCCGAGTCACGACATTCAATTGAGGAGGAGCTGCATCAGGAAGTAATTGAAGCAAGGCTGGAATCTCCCCAGGCATTAACGAAGGCTGCACAGTTAGAGGATGAGTTAGGACGACTACGACAACAGATGCAACAGTTGTTGGAGGCTCAGGCTGCAGCTCAGGCTCAGGCTCAGCCGCACCTGATAAGTGCTAAATTAATGATAAATTTCTATATAATTACAACACTTATCAAGGATAAAATGTTAGATTTATTCCCCAAATTACCTCTTTTTAGTAATAAATCAAGATTTTGTGATTATATGATTTAAATTTGAATTTGATGCTATTTTGATAAGAAATCCGTTGATTTTGCAGATAAAGAGGAAAGTTTTAAATGAAGAAGAAACAAGTTAGCATTTATTTGAAGAAAGAATCTGCAGATAAAATTCTCAATTCAAATTGAAGATAGAATCAGCACAAGATCAAGCTAAAAAGAGGGAAATAAGAAAAGCGGAAAAGATAAAGATAAGATCAGGAAGAGACCAAGATGAAAAAGAGGAAGCAAGGAAAGCAAAAACGATGAGCTGCGCTCCACCTGCGCTGAGCGCAAGTGGAGCGCAGGAATTAAAATACCTCTTTATTTCCTGCCCTTCATCTGCGCTGAGCGCAGGATGAAGCGCATGAATACGGAAACAAATTTCCAATAAGATTTCCAACAAGGTTCCTTCCAGATTTTAGATAGCTTTCCAACTTCTATTTAAAGGACCTTTTGCATAGATTAAGAAAAGGGGGAGCAGAGCTGGAGGTAGAGAAAAGTGTGACAGTTTCTCTATTGGTTTGTAATGGCTACCATGAGTAGCTAAACTTTTCCATAGGATTTAATGTAGTCGATTCAATCTCCAATTGTATTTGAATTCTCTTTGTTATTTATGAATGCCTGTTTTATAATATCACTGTTTTTATTCTGTTTTTAATGCTTAGCTTCCGCCTTTGTGCCGAAGTTATGGTTTGATTTTTATGGGGCGCACTGGAAAGTGGTTTAATAAAATCAAGATGCGAGTTCTTGGGAGCCTAGGAATAAGGATCTTGAATTCTGATTAATGAAAACACTCAAGTCATCACTGTAGGAACCAGGATGACTTGATAGCTTTTACAATTGTTCTTCAACCGGGGTAATTTATCACTGTGGGAACCAGGGTGAATTATTCTGAGTATTTCATATCTGTGGGAACCTTTATGAAATAATATTTATTTGTGCTTCGATATTATAATTGCATATTCATAAATATCATTGGGTTTCAAATACGAAAGGGGTGCGATAGATGAAGTTTAATCCTAGTTCTAGTAATTGCTCAATCTATCTCAATTTACTGCTTTTATTTACTATTGAAATCTTCACAAACATCAACCATATATTCTCTCACTTGATAAGTGTGACCACTAGGATTTACAATTAAATCGTTCCCTGTGGATACGACAAACCCTTTTATTTACTATTATACTGCTGGATTTTGGTACGCTTGCCAGAAATTCAACAACCCTGCTACGATTCTGCCTTGGAAGAGCATCGTTGGATGAGGATGAGGAGCCTACCCCACCACAACACCAGCGTCGTCGCCACCACCATTATTTTTTATTATATTTTTTTATACTTTTATTGTATTATGTTTGTACAAACTATGTATATTATATATATATATATATTTCTGTCGATGTGTTGATATAGTATTTAATATTGTTTTTATAATTTTAAAATTAATAAATAATAAATTCTAAACCCTAAACATTAAAATAAAATAAATAATAATAATTTATTTTTTAAAAAAATTATCTTTAGCCACGACCTTGGCCGTCACTAAAGCCGTCGCTAGATAGAAAAATAAAAAAAAAAGCAGTAATACGTAGCAACGACCATGATTTTAGAGACGGCTTTTAGCGACGACTTGGACGTCTCTACGTAGTGATGACTTACTTTGCTCGTCGCACTGCATTTACGACGAGCTGTGTAGCGATGCCCATGTGGTTATCGCTACATAGCCTCTAACGACGGCTTTTCGTTGTAGCGACGACCCTAAAAGGCGTTTTTTATAGTGCATGTCTCTCACATCCTTAGGGGTGACCTCCCACAAATAGTGAGGACTTTGGAATTGTGAGCGGACCGCATGACCAATGGCCGCGATAGGGGTTTGTTAGGCACCCAACTGCAAAATAAATAAATTCAATATTAACTGCAACATATAAAAATGTAAAATATTAAAGGAATAAAAAATTGTTGAAACTCACCCTTTACCATAAGTTCGGAGGATGATTACCCCGGTACGGGGGGTTGTACATCAGGCTCCTCGTCAGCCTCCCTATCAATGTCAGCCTGGGGGTCGCCTTCACCCTTCGAATCGAAAATATGTGGCAGACTAACCTCTGGCTGTGATGACCTACCTTGGGGGGAACCTCCTGATATCCCAGGTATGGATAAATCTCATATGCTCCATGAAGGTTCTAGCAGGTTGAGCCACCTCTGCCGAGGTGGGCACCACGTCTTGTACGGGGGCAGATGAGGAAGGCGTGTTATGGCAATTGCTTATGGTAAAGGAGGTTGGTCCTATCCCGACGTAAGTGAGCTGCCTGTGTGCAAGCTCGGCCGGAGGGATGGACCCGCCCTCGAAGAGGGGGGACCGGTGGGCCAGCGCTCCCAGCAGATGGGGCAGATGACCAGGGTAATAAGGGGAAAGAAAGATGAAAACAGTACCGATAAAGGAAAGAATAGAAACTACATAAGAACGAAGAAGGAATAAGAAGTACTTACAGAAGGTACGAAGCAATAACGACATGAGAATAAAGAAAACAATAATTACTAATAAGGAATAAATAATACGAACTAACTACTTATATACTAAAATACATATATAACTATAATAACTACCTTCATAATTAAATAATGAACAAATAATTATATAACTATAATAAAAACATTAATTAATTAAATAATTACCTGAATGGAGGCAGGTGGTGGTGGACGCCGAAGGAGGAAGAGGGAAGGAAGGGCAAAGGGACCTAGGGGCAACTATTTGAGATTCTGATCAGTTCAAATGAACCTATGAATGAGGGGAAATGTTTAATCGATGAGATTTTGAAAATGAAAAAGAGATGGAGAGAAACAGAGATGGCCGAATGTAAGGAAAGGAGAGGGAGGAGGAAGAAGAGGGGGGGAGGGGTAGAGCCGGCAAAAGGGGCCGACCCGACCAGGCTGGCCCACAAAAGCTCGCAAAAACGTAGGGCTTGGGCACCTAATTTAGAAGCCCGAATAACTCCTGGGCTTTTTAGCCCAGCCCAATAAAGCCCGCTACTCGCAAAAAAACGCAAAAATACCGGGCCACCCGCTAAAGGGTAGGGCTCGGGCCCCTATTTAGAAGCCCGGATAACTTCCGGGATTTTTAGCCCAGCTTGATAAAGTCCGCTTCTCGTGTCAAGTCGGACCGGGTAGCCCGAATTGACAGCTCTAGGAGGGGGAAAGTGTTTTGTGCGCGTAAGTTTTAAACGTAGCGACGGCCTGACCGTCGTTATGTTAAAAAATTGCTCTGATGCGCCAAATTTAAATTTTGATTAATAACGCAGCGACAACTAAGCCGTTGCTACGTTTATTTTCAATATTTTCAGAAAAAAATAATTAGTTTTTTAGTGTACAATGCGAAACGTAGCGACAGTCAGGCCGTCACAAAGTATTATTGCACAACTACACGTTGAGCCGCACATTTAATGTTGTAGACGACGACGTAACGATGGCTCATGGTCGTCACTATGATTTCACGTCTAATTCAACGCATTATTGTAGTGTTTAAAGTGACCGAATGAGGGGTCCATAGGCAAATAACTATAGTTTTGTAGTATTTTATTGCAGGGGAATATTTATTTTGATATAATCAATATTTTAAATTATTTATTTATTGTTAATAATAAATAAATATATTAAAAATGTAAAGTACTATATTTTTAATATAAATATTTAAATTATATTTGTAGATATTATACTTTAAAAAAATTAAACTAGTGATTTGATTTACATATATATTAAAAAATATTTATTTTGAACTTTAATTATTAATTTATAAAAATTAATTATTCTAACTTTTAAATTTTTGACCTGAACCTAACTCAACTTCAAAAGTTAGCTTGTACGGTGAGGATTGCCTAAAGCTTATATACTTTTATTTGGCTTTATCTCTAGTCAACGTGGGACTTCTCCAACACTAATAATATTATTTAATCAGTAATGTTTCATATAATTTTAAAATTATTATTTTATACAATTTAAATTTTTATAAACTGACCAATTATCGTATTATTTCAATTTTTAAATCATACTATTTATTGTTATAATTATCAATGAGAAATATATTAATAAAATAATGATTATAATTTGAATTAAAAATAAGAATTAAAATAGGGAGAAAAGAATATGTTAATTAATAATTAGAATCATATATATATATATATATATATATATATATATATATATATATATATATTGATTGATTGATTTCAAAATATCAGTTTTTTAGGATTAAGAAATATTGAAGGAAGATTTAAAAAATTGTAAAGCAGGTGTGTAGAAAACACTCTCAAAGAAATATAGTGAGGAAGTATGAAGAATGAAACGTAATTTCTAATTGAGAAATCGGAAAAAGTGAGCATCTCATTATCAAGCACTGAGGTGGAAATAGGTTAGGCCGCGCGACAGTGGCCTACGGCCCAACCTACTTAAGGTCCAATTTGGCTCGGCTCGTTTAATAAAAAGGCTAGGTCTAGGCTTTTGAAAAAGCCTTTTTAATTAAATAGGTTAGGCTCAGGCTTTTAAAAAGCCTATTTGGCTTGACAAGCTAGCCCATTATAAAATATATTTTTAATAAACATTTTATATATAATAAATAATATAATAGTAATAATTTTTTAAATTCTTCTGTGACCTATTTAGAGATAGGCTTATTTTCCTATCTAAACATATGTGTTAGTGACATATTTACATTATAAAAAAGTCTGCATTAGTTTGTAAGCGCACTGACCTATTTAGAGATTAATTATTTGATCCGTTTAAAGGCCATAATATGAAATAAGCTTTTAAACATGCTAATAGGCCAAACCAGGCTTTGAAACAGGACAAACCAGGCCTAAAAAAATTGCCTATGACAGGTAACAGGCCAGACTTGGGCCACAAAAATATAATGCAAGTCAGGTTTGGACCCTGCAAAGCCTAGCTCGGCTCGGCCTACTTCCAACCCTGATCCATATATATGATATGAGGAATTACATGATATACATTATTAGTATAAAAATATTTATATTATCATTGAATGATATATTTCACATTATTATTAAGTTTGATAACATATGAGGTAATATATTTATTAAATAATGTGATAACACTTATTGAACGAAAATGTAATTGTTTTATACAATTAAATAAACTCATTATGTAAAAATATGTTACTCCCTCCGTTTCATTTTATTATTCGTTTTATAATATTTTTTTCTTTTCATAATACGAGTCATTCTCTTGTTTCTAGGTAAACATTAAATGTCATTTTTCCATCTTTATCCTTCCACTTTTATAAGAAAAGAAATTTGAAAAATTGTGCACCACACTAATATTACTACTAACTACTAATTAATATGAATTCATGTAAAATGAAAAAGAAAAAGTAATAAATTAATAAGGAGAGTAAATCATTACTACTTCCTCTGGACTTGAATATATAAGGAAAAAAAACACTTACATGTGGTGGACTAAATATAAATAAATTTTTGTAAGAACAACAGGAAACACTAGAAAGGGGTTGAATAGTGTTTTAAAACTTTAAGTTAATTTATGAAAACCTTTTTCTTAAAAGACATCAAATGAACGTTTGCAAGTTATTATGGAAAACTTAGTTAGCAAATAAAAAGATTATCAGAGTTATGCGGAAGTTATGCACATTCGTTTTCAGAACCTTGCTGACTTTACTAAAACGGATAAGCATTCTATGAACACTTCAGGTGGTTCAGAAAAGCATTTTCAAAAACTTGTTTCAACTAGATTCAATATGTAAAACAATATGTTCAAAAGTGTTTTGCAATATTATTCTACGAATTTAGTTACTTGCTGAAAACTTGTGTTATTAGTGAACTTGCTGAACCTCTTCAGAAGGTTCAGTAAATGTCTTTTGAAAAGATTTGTTTAATAAAAAGGTTATAATTTGTGCGAAACACAGATTCACTTTTCAAACCCTTCCTTAGTTAGAAATAAACAAGTAATAACAGAATGTAAAGAGTTAAGGGTAGAGATAAATTTACGCAAAGAATTTATCCTGGTTCACCCACTAACTTAGTGAGCTACATCCAATCCCAGGACAAACCACCACTGGATTTTCCACTATCTGAACACAGATACAAGTATTCTTTTATCCCAGCCTCTTAAGGCTTACCAAGTACTCTTTGTTATCAACTGCCTCTCCAGGAAACTCAGTGCAGTATTCTTTTATCCAAGCCTCTTAAGGCTTAACAAGTATTCTTTGTTATCAACTGCCTCTCTAGGCAACTCAGTGCAGTATTCTTTTATCCAAGCCTCTCCAGGCTTAACAAGTATTCTTTGTTATCAACTGCCTCTTCAGGCAACTCAGTGCAGTATTCTTTGTCAACCAAACCTCTCTAGGCTCTAACCGAGTATTCTTTTACAGTCAAGCCTCTCCAGGCTCAAACAAGTATTATTTTCTATCAAGCCTCTCCAGGCTCTACCAAGTATTATTTCTATCAAGCCTCTCCAGACTCTACCTGAGTATTCTTTCTTCCACCAAGCCTCTCCAGGCTCTCCAGAGTATTATTTCTTCCACCGAGCCTCTCCAGGCTCTCATACACTTAATGTGTTTACAATTAAGAATTGACTTTAAGTTTTAGCGAAACTTAAATTTCAGTTTTCTTATACATAGGGATTACTGAGTAAAACTCAGAATACAAAGATTAAGTTCTAAGTACAGGGAATGACAGAGATACAAGTGTAAAATCTAGGCTCTAATTCATCTCTGTAGGTTCAGAAGGTTGGCGGTATATGATCTGTATTGAGCTTGGCCAATTTCTTCTGTAAGCTTGATTAATGCCATGAATATCTCATTTTGATGTTAAGGCTGACTTCCTTCTTTATTCCTCTCTTGGAGTATCTCTGGGATCTCTCCCAGTTCTTATCTGTGCTTTCTCTTTCTCCAAAGGTCAGAGGCTTGAGGCAAAAGCTCTCTCTCAAATTCATATTTCAGGATATTTATATGTTCTAATAAAATATAGCCGTTGAGAGATGTTTTAACTTTACCGTTGAGAAAGTATGAGTGATGTTTTTCAAGCCGTTGTGAAATAGCTTTCTCATGCGGTAGCTTCTGAGATTAAGCAGATTAGGTGTGCAGATGATTTGGTTCTGACACACTGCAGATAATAATCTTGCCTGTATCTGAGAGATTTTCTTTGTCTTTAGTAAGTTGATGTTCTCTCTCTTTGTCTTTTTTTTCTATTCTTTCTTCTTTATATTTCTCCGAGAGTGAAATTGCCTCTTCAGCGAGTTGGCTTAGCTTCTCTCTCCTTTTTCTTTCACTGTATGAAGTCTGTGGATAGAATAGAGATGATTTTTAGCCGTTGTGCTTCTTCTTTATCCATAGTGAGTTTAGCTTTTCTTCCGAAAAGACTTCCGACTTCTGATGGCGTGTTGTAGAGTTTGTACAGAAGTAGGTGTACAACAGCGCTGACCTATCTTTGATCACTATTTGCTTTTCTGCCTTTTTTCTTCTTTTCTTTCTCGAACAGAGCTTCTTGAAATAAAGAAAATAGCTTTTGCTACTATTTCTTTTATGGATGAAGGCACAAGAAATTTAGACAATTTCTAGTTGTTAATCAAATGGTCTTTGCCTTTTGTTGAGACTTCTCGACGTTTGAGATTTGTCCACGTAGTCAGAGAGTTGAGAGTCTTCATATCTTCAGAATGTTATATGACATGTCTGGCTTTTTCTTCTTCAGATAGATTGAAATGCCACGTCACAGTATTCGTAGAGTATGTGTTTAGTAGATTCATTTTATCATGCACATACTTTCAGAGAGTTGAGTTACTCCAGCATAGATTGATTCTCCTTCACACTTCTTCTTCAATCTGCTTCTCCTAGATTTGCTTCATCTATTCTTCATATTGTTGCTTCGCTGTTCTTCCTTGTTCTTGATGATCTTTCATTGGTTGATTCAGCATGTTTGACTTTCTTAGTCTTCCTTGTTGACATCCAAGTAATTTGATCTTACAGATAGTTGCTGTGATGAATGGTTGCTTTCCTTCTAACTGAATTCTTTCTTCTGTATTGCCACTTAAGAGTGATTGAATTCATCTTTTGTGTTCTTTTTGATTTGCGATCTTCTTGAAGAAAGTCTTCATTTCATCTTGCAGATGTGCTTCTTTTCTTCAGTCCATATGCTTTCAGCAGGTTGATCAATTCTTCAGATAGCTTGTTGTGTGTTCTTCTTTAGCTTGCTGCTTCTTTCTTCTTCTTCATAGTCTTCTAGTTCTTCTTCTAGTCTTTCTCTTCTTGTCAATTTGTTGGTCATCTTCAAAGAGTTGCTCCAATGCTCTTCTCTCGTTTTCTTGATCTTTTGTTCTCCTTCAGCAGGTTTCTCCTTTCTGCATGTTGCTGCTACAAAGTTCCTGAAATACACAGACAAATACTTTTCTTAGTAGCACCTGTTTTCTTATAGTTTAGTCTAATTTATTACTCATTAAAACCAAGGATAATAAGTCTTGAATCTAATTTAAATACTTAAATTAATTCTGAGACTCAGCAATTTTAACTAATTTCACATTTAATGAGATTATCCCAAATTACCCTCTATTTAATTTAGATTTTATTTTCCAACCAATCTATTCAATGAATTATGTGCCAATAAATAAAGAGTATTTTCACTTAAAACAAGTTTTAATATAATTGAATGTAAGATAATTTAGGCAATATAATTAATTTTTAAATGATATCAATAAAATTAAATGAGTTTAATTAATTTTTTTAATAAATATGAATTTAATTATTTTTATTTATATTCAAGTCAAGAAGAAGTAATATTTTTTTAGTTATATTTATTATTATTCTTAATGTGCATAAAATTTTAAATAATTAAAAATAAAATGGAGGGAGTATCATAGACGCTAGTCAATTTTACAATAAATTAATATAAATTTAGGATCATGGTTAAAAATATCCATATTCATGTGTGTATCGTAAACAAAATAAACATGATTTGAAAATTTTTAAAGGGTTTTTTTAACATGTGCAATCTCTGCACATGATAAAAAAATAAAAGAGGAAATATTTATTGAAAATTGTAATTACCACAATATCTAATGCATTGATAATAATAAAAATTGCAATTTCTAATAAAATTTTTCTACTTTTATTTTTTTATCCCGTGTAAAGTTGTACATGTTAGAAAAACCGTTTTTTAAAATAAGATGCTCAGAGCTCAGTTACTCACAAATGGGAAAGAAAAATAAAAGCTCAAACTTCGAAAATAACATGTTTTTTTTCCAATGTACAATGCCCCCCAGACTTCATTGCGCGTGTCCTCCTCAAGCACCATTTCCAGCCACGTCATCAATTTCTCCCAATCTCTTTTTGAATCCACTCATACACAACTTTCCCAAACCAAAAACCCAATAAAAATTGAAAAACATTAAAAAAATAAAAGCGCCATGGAGAAAGCACTTCCAGCTCCACCTATAAAACCCCTTCCACCCCATTCACTTGGAAACCAAGCATTCAAACATCAAAACCAAAAGGCAGAACCATAGCCATACCAGACGAAAAATGCCTTCCTCTTCCACAACCATTGTTTCTAAATGCATAGTCTACCCAGAGCACAAATCAACATTGAAACCCCTTAAGCTTTCTGTCTCTGACCTTCCAATGCTTTCATGTCACTACATCCAAAAGGGTGTGTTACTCACTGCCCCACCTTACTCCTTTGATGACTTCATTCTCACTCTCAAACACTCCCTCTCCGTCGCACTCTCCCACTTCCCTGCCCTCGCCGGCCGCCTCACGACTGATTCCGACGGCTACGTTTACATAACCTGCAACGACGCCGGCGTCGAATTCATCCACGCCAAGGCCAAGCACCTCACCCTAAACGCCGTCGTTTCACCCTCCCTCGTTGACGTACACCCTTGCTTCAAGGAGTTCTTTGCCTATGACATGACAGTTTCTTACTCCGGTCACCAAATTCCCCTCGCCGCCGTCCAGGTCACCGAGCTCGCCGACGGCGTTTTCGTCGGCTGCACCGTCAACCACTCCGTCACCGACGGTACCTCCTTCTGGCACTTCTTCAACACCTTCGCCGCCGCCGCCAAGAGCGGCGGCGCGAAGAAGATCACGAAGTCGCCGGACTTCACCCGTGACACCGTCTTCAACTCTGAATCCGTCCTCCCCGTCCCCGCCGGCGGACCCGCCGTCACCTTCGACGTCGACGCACCTCTCCGGGAGCGAGTCTTTCACTTCTCCCGAGAAGCCATTCAGAAACTCAAACAGAGAGCCAACGGCAACGGCAACGGAATCCCGGATTTCGCGGAAGTAATAGGTAAACAGGTGAATGACGGTTGGAAAATCGTTAACTGTAACGGTAACGGAAAGACAACGCCCGTTGCTAACGGTAACGGAAGGAACGAGATCTCATCGTTTCAATCGTTGTCCGCTCAGCTATGGCGTTCGGTGACGCGTGCCAGGAAATTGGACCCTTCAAAAACGTCGACGTTTCGCATGGCCGTGAATTGCCGCCACAGATTGGAACCAAGGATGGACCCGTTTTACTTCGGCAATGCGATTCAGAGCATCCCAACCGTTGCTACTGCCGCTGACATAGTCTCTCGCGATCTACGCTTCTGCGCAGAATTGCTTCATCAAAACGTCGTCGCACACGACGACGCTACGGTGCGCCGCGGCATACAGGATTGGGAGGAGAAGGCACCGAGACTGTTCCCGCTTGGGAATTTCGACGGCGCAATGATCACCATGGGTAGTTCCCCGCGTTTTCCCATGTACGACAACGACTTCGGGTGGGGCCGGCCCTTGGCCATTCGAAGTGGCAAGGCGAACAAGTTTGACGGCAAGATCTCTGCGTTTCCTGGAAGAGAAGGAAACGGGTAGCGTTGATCTTGAGGTCGTTTTGACCCCCGAAACGATGGCCGGGCTCGAAAACGACATGGAGTTTATGCAGTACGTGACGCCAACCGAGGAGTGTGTGGTATAAGTTACACAGTAGTGGTAGTGAAACTTGGGACCCTCGGTAAAATTTTAAGTCGGTGACGAAACGACGGGGTAAGATGGAACTGGATGGCCATGCGACAATGATACGCTGTATTTAGGCGTCGTTTTGTTCGGTCAACGTTTCACAGGGTGGGGTCAGTGTTTAGGCCGTGTTTGGGTGGATGGCCCTACCAATATAATGATTTTCTGTATGTGATTTCCAGGGCAGTTTTTCAGTTTTCACTTTCCAGGTGACCAATATCAGGAAGGGGAAGTAATAATTATATTGATAATTGAGAATGAAAATAAAAGGACAATGTGTTAAAGCCAAACTAGAACTTTGGAGTTTTCTTTTGTATTTGTGAGGAAATGTTCTTGTCCTTATTTTTCTTAATTATATTTCTTTTCATTTGAGTGGAGTTAACGATATAATTGATTGGAATTCTGTCTCTGAAGATAAAATTGTGGATAAAGAATGTGAGATAAATGTGTGCGCAATTGCAATAGAATCAATATATTATAAGGATAGGATGTGAAATTAAACCGCCAGGTCTAGGGGCCTAGGGGGCCACCAAGTGGCCAAGTAGTTGAGATGCTCCGTTTTATTTAAACATGTCCCGTGATGTATTAATTAATTGCTGTGATAATTTCCAACATATATATATGCAACATCTAAGGTTAAAAGTTCTATGAATGAACATAGGATATCTTCATCAAACAACATCAACAAAAAAAAAAACCAGAGATTAGGTAATTTTACGAGTTGACAGCTGACATCTACTTCTATAATTGGTATTTGTAATAGCGAACAGTACCAGAAATTGGACATTGATATCAATTAAACTTATCTTAATCCATGTAAATGTAGTTATGATTATGAATTATAAAGCAATTGAGGAGTTGGCTTAAAATTTAAGGAAACATTTCTTGTATTAATTAGTAAGATTTAAAAATTCAAGTCAAGACATAAAAAAATAATTAGTAATTTCTTAAGTGCACTAAATTTATGTACAAGAAATGCATTAACCATTAAGGGAAGAATTGGGCACTGCAATGTAATAAAAAAAGATGAGAACTGATAAGTTTAAGATGTATCCTCTGAATGTATGTGCACCAGCACCACAGCCACAGGTATATACATCACTGACAGAGACGAATCGATATATTGGACGACTATAATTGATTTGTAATAACGTATAGGGCTGTTTCGTTGGCTTAAGAAAATCAAAACTATTATTTTGCCAGAATTGATTTTTAAATTATTTTCGTTTAACATGCTTCATATGTGCATCACTCATCTCAACAATTAATTTTTAAGATAATTCTTACTCAACTATAAATCAAACAGACACTTATCTATGATCATTTGATGGCTACTGTTATTCCTGCCGCGGCTGAACTAACCAGTGAGCTCATCCAAAAGCTGGTTGTTGATTATACCATGATTCGCAGGGTAGACTCCATCAAAAACAGAGATCAAACACTATACGTGTGTGTTTGGTTTGGTGTTGAAACTGGTCAAACACAAGTTTGAATTCCCTAAAGCAATTATTTCTAGCGTTGGAAACGTGAGTTTACCACGTTTCAACGCTAAACCAAACATGCTAACGTATCCCATTTCAATCCTATTTAGTTGGCGATCAATGACAAATATTCCTCATGTTGTTCTGCTACCCAAATCTATCAAATATGTACTATGTTCTCTTTGTCTTTAACAAGAACTTCTCATAAACATAGTTATGAAATTAACCTTTAGACACTAATCCCCTGATATTTCAAGTAAAATTCACCTCGAATCACAATATACTATTGTTAGAATCAACTATTATTTGCATTAAGAGCAGTACTATTATTATATCCTCATGATACTCTTTTTACATTTTAATTAAAGACACATGTGCATATTTAAAAACACATCCACAATGATTAGCATAAATTTCAATATCATGTAAGAAACAACGAATTATTGCTTCTTGATGCCGGTCCCTACTCCATACACTAACCAAAAAATAACACACTACATTCTTAAAACACCTAATCAGAATTTTCCCAATTTCAATTTTCTCTCTAACATTAATTCTCCATTCATCTAAAGGAATGGTGCATGATCGACAGGTGGACAATTGAAAAGTAATGGAGATATAACTGGACCCAAATCAGCTAGAATCTCCATTCCCTTTAGAGCATGTAAAGAATATATATGTACCACAAGTACATGACCATTATCATTCATTATAACTTTTTTTTTTTTATGTTTTACCATAAATTGAAATGGTAGGACGGAAATTGTTGGTGTGATGGATGGAGACTAGGAGGGGTGATTCAATGCCCCTGACTTGATGCAGTCGAAGGGAATGGACCCAACGAGTGTGACCACAAAACAGACCAATGAATCCAATTGCCTATATTAATATTAACTGCCCGTCTGTAACAAAAGACTAAGAAAGCAGATGCATTTAACAAAATGCATGTTTTGGACTTATACAGCCGTCCCTACCACATTAGAGTCATTAACTATATTCTAGCACGTATATTTGCAACTTTTCACACTTTTGTCATCATTCTGCTTTTCGTTTTCGACAGCTACCTTGTTGCCTTAATATATATCACCACCATTCCATTGAAATTTGAATGTCACACTTTTGAATTCACTGCTAGCCCGGGTTAAATGGATGGGAATTGCAAGTAGGCATGTTAATTGGATTTATTGTCAGTTTTTCCATCTATCTATTTATGCCTTCCTAGCTAGTGTCTGCTTGTCTATTTGAAAAATCTAATCTACTTTTTAAAAGATTTCTTTGAATATTATGGTGTTTTTTCGATCTCTAGCCTAGTTGTTTACCAAATGAAATAGATGGAAAGTTTTAATGTGAAAAAAAGGTGTTACAGATAATAAGGCTACTTTCCACACCTTGATATAACTTTCCACTTGTATTTTCTCCTAACTTTTGACGTGAGCACCTTCCCACGTGCCAAAATCATCCTATACATCACATCGTATTAATTTTTTTTCCCTATAATATGAAGAGAGATAACTATCTATGGACACGTCAAAAAAAATATCTATGGGGAAGGGGATATATTTATCACAGAATCATAAATTCTTATAGTTTTCTTTTTGGTCAAATCTTTTTTCTTTTTGCGTCAAATCTTATCTTATTATTTTGGATACATTTGCTCTTACGTCGCAGGCAAATTGGGCCCAGCAACTACAGCATTCTCCTTTCTTTAGTGGCCTTTTTTTTTTTTTGAGAAGCCTTCTTGAATAGCCTTGTATATAGAGAAATGCTATAAAAGACTCTTTTGATAGATTCTTGGACACACTTTACAATTAGATCTTCTTTAATTGGGCCTAATGGTTCCGACCGAAAAAAATGGGCCTAATGGCTATTGAATGTTGGACTTGATACTCAACTGCAACATACATATGGACTTGGTACTTTTTTTTCTTCTCTTTTTTTTTTAGTTTATAGCCACATTTTTTCCATATTTTCCATTGATCTCCCCTTTTCTCCTTTCTGACTTCCACCTCCATAACCTCTAGCCTCTTCATTTTCTTGAGATTCTGTCATGTCCCTTTATTTCCTATTTCATCTATGTTCTCTTATTTAACAGCCTGTTAGAGACTTAGAGTCTCTCTTAACACTTTTATAGCACTATTTTAAACAGGATATGTTGCCTTTATATACCTATATCCATAGAGCTCGATTTTGCGGAACCGGTTTTACTCAATTTAGTTGCTGTTGATGTTGTGGAGGTTATTACTTTGAGTTTCCGTTGGACTTGTGCTGCTCCTGAATGAATAAAAAAGAAAAAAGAAATGTCCAAGACTCTTTCAAATTGTTTTATAATAATTGTGTTTTAGGATTGCTAAATAGTTTAGATTTATGAGTACACATTTTTGTTTTGTTGTTTTAATATGTAGTGCACTGCTGTAATACTCTTTATTTAACATCCTACAAGCTATGTAAGTGTAATGATATTTTGACAAAAAAGCGAAGATAGTAAAAGATTATCAAACAAATGGGCTAAGGCCTAAATGTTCCCATGTACTTAACTCAAAAAAGGGCTTACCATATGTGTTGTTTCTGTCCAACTTAAATTTGTATAGGGACTAAAACCAAAAGGATCATATTTATAGGGAGTAAAAATAAATTTAAGTTGGACAGAAATAACACACGTGGCATGCTAATGTAGCACTCTGTTTGCCATATCAGCTAAAAGTTAACAGCAAGGATCGAAAAGGCTAATGGAAAATTTTTTAGGGATGAAAAACCAAAAAAATTTGTTACATGGACTAAAAATAAAATGACCTATATTCATAGGGACTAAAAACATATTTAAGCCTTTTAGATACATTTGCTCCTTTTGCTCTTACACATCGTCAAAATTGGGCCTTGTGCATAGAGAAATGCTATAAAACACTAATTTTGATAGATTCTTGGACACTTTACAATTTGATCTTCTTTAATGGACCTAATGGCTATTGAATGTTGGACTTGATACTCCACTACAACATACATATGCACTTGATACTTTCTTTTCTTCTTTTTTTTCCTTTTATTTTTAGGTTTATAGTCACATTTTTCTCCACATTTTTAGGTAACTTTTCCCTTCTCTTTTTCGGCCTCCAGTTCCATAACCTCCACCCTCTTCTTTTTCTTGACATTTCGTCATTTCCCTTTCTTTTTATTTCATCTTTATTCTCTTATTTAACAATATGTTAGAGTCACTCTTAACATTTTTATAGAATTGTTTTGCCCAGGATATGTTGCCTTTATATCCCTCTACCACCGAAGCTCGATTTTGCAGCGCTGATTTACTCGATTTAACTACTGTTGATGTTATGGAGGTTTTTGCTTTGATTCGTCATTGGGCTTGTGCTTATCTTGAAGGAATAATAAAAGAAATGTCTAAGACTCTTTCAGATTATTTTGGGATAATTGTGTTTTAAAATTGCTAAATAGTTTAGATTTATGAGTATACATGCTCATTTTATCGTTTTAATCTGTAGTGCATTACTGTAATACTCTTTATTTAGCATTTTATAAATTATGTAAATACAATGATATTTTGACAAAAAAAATGAAGATAGTAAAAGATTATCAAACAAATGGGCTAAGGCCTAAACTAAACTTAGAAACGGGCTTCGACCAAAACAAAAACTTAGAAAAGGGCTTCTTGTTGACCAAAATAAGAGGCTTGCCCCACGCAGACAAGCTGCTTCGAAGAGTTGTCTGACACTATCCCTTTAACGGCAACTTGGGTTACAACTTACAGCTAGTTCAATTTGCCTTCTCAGTTTGACAAAAAAAAATTGCCTTCTCAGAGAAGTTACAATGTTTAATTGTGATTATTTTATTATAAAAATAGCTATTCAATAATAGAAATTAACTACAACTTGGGTTAAAGATAGTTCAATTTGCTTGCAGAAAAGTATAACCTTGTTTCATTTGTAATTATTTTATTATAAAAATAGTTATTCAATAATAAAAGTAAAAGTTACCCTTCATTAGCTGATGCGTGTGAACAAAACTTAAATAATTTTCTATCTAGAAAAACCAACCTCTTTCCCAAAATGAAAAAGGAATAAAATTTCCCTATCCTACAGCTATGCACTACAAAAATGAAAACTACACTTTGGACAGAGATTGTATTGTCATGTAATTTTTAATTTGTATATTAGATCCTACTAAGGGCCATGTTTTAATCATCTAGTTTCTGATATGCTTGCATATTTAATACCTGAATAGATACAACAGTTATTGGTTGTCTAATATATCATGACACTCTACATTCACAATATGAATTGACATTCAACTTTAATCCACTTAATTAATAATGGTACAAAATATGGGGCAAGCTACCACAACTTTTGTTCCATTATATACAGAAAATGAATGCATTACACTCAATCAATCACACATTTGTCCCATACAAGGCTTCCTTAGGGCCAAAGCAATCAGGCAAGGAACCATTCAAAGGTGGGAAGATGCATTTGCATCATACCTATTACCTATATGACTTCTGGAGATGGGAAAATACGTTTAGCTAGCCATTGAAATGGTCTTAACAGTTGAGCCTTTTTCTTGCGCCAGAACCAAATGGCAGCATTGTAATTTTCGTTGCGAATAATTCTGGTGGCTGCCCTCCAATCATACTTCTCCATCTCTAAACGTGCAACTTTTCCCATGGTTTCTCTCAACTCTGGTCATGCAACAGAGGCTTCAACTTGCTCAAGCAGTCTTCAAGATCACCTGGGGTATAGAGATAGCAATTTTGCCATCTTGATCTTCAGGGATTATATCTGGGATTCCACCAGCACGTGCTCCCACCACAGGAATCCCTGAAGACATGGCCTCCAAGACAACAAGTCCAAGAGTCTCTGACTCTGAAGGCATAACAAAGACATCTCCACTAGGCATATGCTTGTGATAGTTCTTCCCCTCCTAACATTCCTGTGAATACTGCAGGCATGCCTTCAAACATTTTCTCCAGCTCCTCTCTGTCAGTTAAGAACCCATGTTAATAGAAGTTTCTAAAGATTTCATGTTTAGAGGGATGCTAGCAATAACTCTGTTTAACATACTCTTTAACACATTTTCCATTATTTGTTCATTTCTTAAATGTCAAAACACTCTTTTATTACATGGAAAATAAATTGACTTTTCATAGTATGTTACTTGGACTTGACTCCTCTATGGTGCTGACGTTTATTTTAGAGGATAAAGTGCAAAGATAACCCTTATTAAAAAATCAAGGGTTGACTTGAGATTGTGATAAAATACATGCATATGTATAACAAACTATGGAGTTTCTAAAATCTTAAAACCGTTGATTTTTCAGTTAATGATTATAATTCACACTTTATTCTCTAAAGTGTACTCTTCACTTTAGAGGAGCCAAATCCATGTTTACTAGCATTCCTATTATACTAGATAGAGTGGAGTAACATTAGACTATTTAAAAGTATGATATGTGGGACAGCTGAGCTGTGCTTCACCAACTGCAAAAACCAGAAAAAGGAGATGTGGGGCGTGACATAAGAAAATGACAAAACTTCCCCCACACCCTATTGGGGGGGGACAAAATGGTAAAAGAAAAGCCTTTTTAAGGATAAGTAGCATTTACATGATTATAAAAGGAAGATGTACAGAGTGTAACAAAAAATTCATACATAGAAAGTCATTAGTTAACTGTCACAGACAATTACTTGATATAGAAACAGAAAGCAAAGACATATTAGAGTAAGTCACCTGTAAGGTCCATCTCCAATAAAAGCAATTCGTGCTTCAGGAAGCCTATCCATGAGGCTGCCAAATCATGTGTTTCAAATGTTAAACAGGATACTGATATGATGATATTCAAGTTTACATGCTAGACATACTATTACATGCTATGGTATGAAGAACTGAAGTAGTAACAGAAAGCTAGGGACTATTTAAAGATGGAAAACATATCTTAAAAAGTTTTAACCATCTTTCAGTTTCAGTATACATCTATAACCAACAAAGAAGTTTTCAACACTCTCCCAGAATATTTTTAAGATGGACTGCGAAAACTTGTATGAAATTATAAGCTCATCTTTCAAAATTTTGAAGATGTTATCTACCTTTTGAGAAAATCTAAACTCTTCTCAACTCCAAGCCGTCCAACATGAACTATCAAGGGCTTCTCAGGTTCACCATTGCTGTATGAAACAAGTTTAAGAGTAAGATGAAACCCCATTATATCATTATACTTTCTACATATGAAAATGACAACAAGGTCCACACCTCAGTCTTAATCGCATTTCATGGGACTTGAATCGGGGATGGAAACTTTCAGAATCAACACCCTTGTTCCAAAGACGAATCTTGTTAGCTGGACATCAACAGAAAAAACAAGTCAGACAAAAAATTGCTGCATTGACAAAGGCCTATAAAGAAATGCTTATGTTCAGCTGCTGTTATCAATTGAGCAAATCTGAAAGAGTAAAGACCACTTGATAAGGGATATTTATGTTCACCTGCGGTTACTTGAGCTGCTTCAAGATCCCTTCCAATGGCAGCAGATGGCACCAGTGTCAGATCAGCTGCTCTGTGCAGAAATTCTATATAACACAGCATATGTTATTACCACAAAAATATGATTCCAAGTTTGACAAGGCAGAAAGAGAGCACACATACTTATGACCATCCACATGGGTTGCACCAGCCAACTAAAGGTGTATCTTGGAATGTATCTGAAAATAAATCAATAAATATTTATGATCAACCATAAGAACTAGTGGTTTTAATCTCAATAAGTCAAGACATCATACCATTGCAAATGTGAAATATATTAAAAAATTGTTAAATATGAGTAAATAGGTAACTTACACAGGTACATGAGTATGGTAGGACATGACAATAGGAACACTCAGAAGCTTTGCAATGATAAGAGCACCAAAAACCTGAAATTCAGCCAGTCTCAGATATGAGATAATGAAGCCTTTACACTCCAGTAGTAGTTAATAAATGAGGAGATACAGGAAATGCAAACTAACCATTATGCCTGGTGATGATGCATGTATTATGTCAGGCTTAAACTGGGCAACTGCTGAAATTATTCTTGGACTAAGTGCCAGAGAGAGGGGTACCTTCTGATACCAGGGACAAGGGAAACTGCATTTTTAATTTTTTGATTAAATGAAAATCATTAGTATGAAGTAATGGCTGTGGTAGCAACTGTAACTTTAAAGAACATAAGTATCCAACTAGGACAATTCTAAAATTCAAATTGATATAAAGAAGTCAAATTTCCTAAAATGATGACAATATGAAGAATGTCATAAGCACTTACTAGCCCCTTTGTTTGAGCTTTATTTTTAAAGAAAAATGTGTCCTTTGACCAAAAAAAAAAGTTTTAAAATTTTATGATAATTAAATACATTTTTTTAAAGAAAAAGCAAAAATCCTAAAAAAAAGTTTTAGTACTTTTTATCCGAGTGTAACTTGTGAAAAGATCTCTAAAAAATGCTATATCAAAATTGAGCACCTATACTAGTAGCACATGTGATAAGGTAGAATGAATTTATCAATAAATGAGCAATGACTGCAATTAAATAAAACAAAATTGATTTTCCATATAGCTTAAAGATAGCAAGTTTAAGATTCACAAACAACTTTAGTCACAAATATGAAGAGAAAAATGAGCTAAGAAACTAAATAGATTAACGTTAGCAACCTCCGGGATCCAATTAATTTGGCTCCATAAAATTCCTTGGGTACTCCTTCATGTGTTGTCACAACCATCACCTATTAAAAGCACAAATAAAGTTAACCTGTTAATTTACAGTGTTAAGAAAAACACAAAGGGGGGAAAAACAGGATAAATGATGAAACAGTATATTTATAATGAAGAACCTATCTAACTATCTGCTCCAGCTTTTCTTTGAATTGTTGAGGATACCATAAAATAGCATCAAATAAAGAAGAACATAAACATGTGCATATGTAACAACAAAAAAAGTGGAAAAGTTACCTCATCTCCCATTTCTCGAAGGTATTTAATAAAATTCTGAAAACGATTTTGTATCCTGAGACATATCTGCAAAACAGATACAAGCCAAATTATGAATATTCTGTTTTAAATGAAGACACGGGTTTCTTCTTCCACAGCTGACACTACATGCTTTCTTATGAAGGGTTACACGTGCAAAAAGCCAAGTAAAATGCAATCTCATTGGGATATTAATGCAAACAGAAACAAGAAAACATGGGAGTTTGATTTTTCCTCAACGTTTCCTATAATTAACCTTTGATTTTACCCCCAAACATTCACTAGTCTGAGTCTCTGAAAAGCAGCAGAATATAGCTGAGATGCACTTTTTCTGATGAAGACAGACCCAACCCAGTTACATTATAAAGCGAGGACTTCAAATTAAAAAAAGAAAAAAGAAAGAAAGACATGAAGCTCAAATTCAAATCCACTTGATCCATAAAGCCCCAGCCTATCACAGCCAATTCATCAAAATACCACAAAGTCAACACTGATTCAAAACAATAAGGAAGTCAACTGCTGTAAAATTGAAATTCAATGCTGTCAAAAAAATATATGTAAAGGGGGGTTTCAAATTTCAATCTTGAAAACATTCCACATTCAATGAACAGTGCACAAGGAACTCACGCAAAAGGAGAAGGCTCAACGAAGAGAGCAATTCGACGAGGCCTGGAATTGCTCCCAGGGTCAAGCAGAACAGACTCAGGAGGACTCTCTTCTTCCTCTATCGCGTTTAGCAGACTATCCTCTGCTATAGTCATGTTGGTAGCTCCAAGCACCAAACTTTTTCTGCTTTTCACACCCTTTGACCCTTGCAAAGAGCAAAATCGAGTCTGTATGCAAAAGGGGGTGATGGGTTTAGCTCCAAAAGGTTGAAATCTAGCAGAAATCTGAGGGTATGAAGAATGTGAAGAAGAAGAAGGGGATGTAGTGGCAGGTGAAAGAAAAGGAGGAGAGAGAGAGGGATTTATAGAGAGAGACGTAGAGTTCATGATGATGGCAATGTTCTGAGGAGGAGTATAATATAAGTTACTACAGCCCTTGAATTAGAAGATTAATTATTAATATGGTAATGGGTAATGACACTATAGTATTAGTACAGTACTAGTTTGTGTGTTGTGAGAGAGAGAGAGAAAACAGAGGAATCTAAGACACATGCTAAGGACTCTGATAATGGATATTCTTTTTTTGATGGCGGGACATCAAGGAATCAAAAAGGAACTGTGAGCATATGCTATTGGGTCACTCTCTCTTACACAATTATTATCCTCGTGGGAAACTTTGGATTATAACAAAACTATGGCCGTGGTATTTGTATGTACTTGTATTTTTTAATTTTTATGTTCTCATTTAGAATTATAAAAACATTATTTTATTTTTCTGTTTCTTTCAGAAAACTAAGGACTTGCAACATGCTCACGTGTCAAAGTTAATTAGGATTCTGTTTAAATTTTAAGAAATTAAACATTTTGGATGGAAATGAAATCATCATGTTTTGGGTTATTTAAGTCGGTTCAAATGTTATATGATTTTTCAAAATTATTTTAGTTATTTTAATCATTAATGAAAAATAATAAAAGTTAAAATAATAAAATTTATTAACTTCAATAAATACATTTTGTATAATATGTTTGTGTTTATATTGAAGTAATTTTTTTTGTGTAAATTATATGTATCATTCACGTGAGGTAATCTGCTCATTTTATTTAAAGGGAATCAAACATGTACCACTTAAACTAATTTCATTGGTATATTGAAGTAATTTGTTTTAATATATATTATAAAATATCTCCTATTTTTAATTTCTTACAATAAAAATTCCTAAGTTAATTATGAATAATGTCTAATTTCGATTGCATCATTAGTCAAGAGATAATCAAGAGATTTGGGTCCACAAAGTTGACCATATCATATTGTTAGCTCATATTTGGTATGATTTAGGAAACACCCACAGATAAAAATTATTATCCAAGTGGGTTAACATGCACAATGATGTTTTTATTTTAGACATTGTTTCATATTTCTAAAAAAAAATCTGAGATATCTCTTTCCATAATTGTTTTGAGCTAACTCTCTCAACGTCGGATGGGGGTGTTTTATATATATAAGAATCGAATTGAAATCTTATTAAAATTAGTATCTTTTGGCCTAATTAGTTGATTTAGATATCTCTTTCCATCTTTTACATAACGAATAAGGTATTAAAATTGAAAATGTTGAACTACAATGGTTATAGGGATTCAAGATCTAGGAATTAAAGTGATAAAATTATTCTCAAAGGTATACTAAATTAATAAAAAAAGTCTTTCAAATACTAAATAATATTTTTAGTTAGAGTTAATTATTAAAAAGTTTTATACTGAAGTACAGTGATGTGTATCGTTTAAAGAATAACACACTTTGTGTATATAAAACTTATTAATGATGTTACAACATATCATTGAATGACAATGTAATTTTTTTTATTTTAACAATTTATAATTATTAAATTCTTTTACTTAACTGTGTGATTAAATTATTTTATATTGGGAGTTAAAAATCTTTTAATCAAAAGTTTCATGAAAGTACCAAAGAGTTGTGATTTAGTTGATAATGTAGGCTGGGATTGTAGGAAAACCTTCGGGTTCGATTTTCACTAAACACATTTTTTAGGATACCTAGGGTGCAAAAAAATAATTCATGAAAGTGTTTATGATTGAAAATAAAAACGTTATACCAATATGCTTTAAATTACATGTTTCCACGATTGAAAAAATTTTCCATTATTGGATGGAATAATTTAATTTTTACTTAAAGGGTGAGTCTTGATTTCCCACGTATTTATATTATTATTTTTTATGATCTGTTTGATTTAGAAGAAATAAGAGAAAATGACTTTGAACAGAAAATAAATAAAACGGTTTAAAGGGACTTTTAAACCTTCATTTCCCCTTCTTTAATTTGTAAGGACGTATGAAATGGAGAAAATGGGGAGGAAAGAAATATAAGTCAACTCAACTAAAAAATTGATGGGCGATGCGATTTGGTGAAAAGTACTCGCATACCCATGGTTCTTCTCTAATTGATGATGTCATATTTTTTTATTTGGGGTATATTTATGCCATTTCACTTGTAACATAAATTTTACAGACCCCATTTTCTGTTACCTGAAATTTGCTGTGCATTTTCTAGCAATGAAAGAACAATTAGGAATTCGTCTAAACATGGGTATGGTCGATCGGGACAACCCGATTAAGCTATGTTGGGTTATTGAGTCTTGTTTGGGTTGGGTAAACATGAATCTGATTAATTAGATAGGAATAAACCCTCAAAATGGTCCCGAAAAGATTGACCATTGGTCAATTTGGTCCTTGAAAGAATGAAAATTGTAAAAACGTCCTGAATGATGCTACCTTCGGTCAAAATGGTCCTTTCGTTAACCGAAGTGTGTTAAAGCTAACAGAATTGTTGATGTGGCATAAAAGACTGAAAGTTTTCTTTTTGGTCCCTGCTCAGTCAGCCCAAAAGATTGGAAACCCATCAAATTGGTCTCTGCCCAAAAAAATCTATAATTACTTTACATTCTATAAAAATAAAGAGGGGGACCAATTTGATGGGTTTCCAATCTTTTGACTTGA
Organism: Sesbania bispinosa; assembly: GCA_026901365.1. Classification (NCBI taxonomy): domain Eukaryota; kingdom Viridiplantae; phylum Streptophyta; class Magnoliopsida; order Fabales; family Fabaceae; genus Sesbania; species Sesbania bispinosa. Next base: position 1,269,228 of record QLOH01000195.1, read on the forward strand.
CTGAGCAGGGACCAAAAAGAAAACTTTCAGTCTTTTATGCCAACCCAACCATGATTAATCAAGTTGGGTCTAAATGTGTTTAAACCAACCCAACCCAACTGGTGTGAGTGTCAATTTGTTCCATACGTTTCAACTTGTAGTACTGTTCGTGAGGGGTCCTCTCCTCCTGTACGGACCAAGGTGAAGCAAATGTTCGTGGGGGACTGTTGAATTTTTAGCTACAAAAGGTTCTTTCCAAATTGAAGGGTTACTATCATAGGCTTCTACAGTTCTACTCTTCTCCCTACACCAACAGTGACCAGTAGAGCCAACAATCTCCTTGTATATGTGAATGTTTGATGCTGATTAATTTGTTTTGTCTCACGTTATATCTCTTTCCGTTACCCCAAAATAAATATTGGAAAAATACAAAATAAAAAAATTATGCTATAAGCCTGACATCATCCATAAATCTTTCGCTAGATCATCATGTAGAGAATAATTAATTAAAATTAAAAGAATTAAACAACTACTTTAATAATGCTAGAAAATAATTAACTGTAAAAACTTAAAACTGGATTCAATTGCAATCATTAAAAGAATATATCATAATTGTGAATAAGGGTTATTGAGAATAAAACTATAAAAGAATTCAACTAGTAGCTGAAAAACGATCGATAACATATGTTTGGGACGTATGTTTGGGACGTAATGGATGTATTTTTCCAATATTTAAGAATCAACTAAAAAACGATCGATAACATATGTTTGGGACGTAATGGATGGTTTTTTTCTTTGATAAATTCTAACTAAATTATGTGATTTTTTTGTAACTGTATCGATCATTTCAAATATGTTAAAACTTTTTATGGTTTTTCTCATTTTCTTTGTATGTAATTAAATTACAATAACACTATATAAAAAAAAAAAAAAGTAACACAAGGTGAAGGGTCATTATCACGAGACAGGGTTTGGTCCTACCAGCCCTTTCTATTTATTTAGGGTAAAATGGAACAGTTTTGTCTTTCTCGGTGATTACTCTCAATATTTAAGAAGTTGAGTTTTACTTTGTATTTTTTACGACTAAAAGTTTATGTTATTCAACTCATATTTGATTTCACTCTTGAGAAATCTAACACTACTAGAAAGTTCTGTTTTTTTGGTTGAATACTACTAGCCTATTTGATTTTAATTTATATACTTTGAGTTTTGTGTATAAAAAAAAAAAAAAAATCTCGATCCACTGTGAGAGCTATAGCTCTATATATCACGATGGAGATGCTCATGGGTTAAGAATGATTGTTATTCTTGTGGTTTAAAAAATACATCATAAACATGGATCTATTTTAATACTAATGAGAATAATGTTGGTCTCAATCTATCTTTATAATATGGTTTTGATATAATTCAAACATCCTAGTATACCCTGAAAAAGGTGAAATCAATCATAATAATGAATACTCTAGATGATCCCTGAAAAAGAAATAAATTGACATTTTTCCGAACACACCTCATACTAATACCATCAATTATTCGTGTAGGGATCCTCTCTTGTGTTTCCAGTCTCTTCAGAAAATATTAGCTACCGAATAGGTACGGATTAGCTGTGAAATTTAATTGCCAAGTTGTTTCGTAGCTATTATGCAACTGATGTTTGCCGGAGAGGCTAGAGACGCAGGAGATGATCCGGATCCCAATTATTCGTGGCCCCCCAACACACACATATGGCGACACTTACACTTTGTTTGATTAAAGGAAGAAAATAAAGTGAAGAAAAATAAATAAGAGGGAAATAAGAAACACAAAAATAAAGATGAAATAAGGATGATTTGTAAGTTGTTTGGTATGAGATAAATAAGTGTGAAATAGAAGAGAAATTGATTGGTATGAGAGAAATATGTGTGAAATAGAAAAAAAAATATATAATAACCATTTCTTTACAAATTAATGTCTGTTTGGTTTACAGTTGAGTATAATTGATTATAGAAATCAAATGTATTATGCACGTTTTACGAAACACGTTGGATGGAAGTAATTTAAAATCAATTCTGCGAAACCATGATTTTGCACTGTAACAACGGTAAAACAAACATAAGTTTAGAAATCCATTTAATGTGGGACTAATTTTTTTTTTTGCATGTCTCTATTATTTTTCTGCCGCACCAAACAAGAGTAATTTGTTATTTCTCTTCCACTTCTCTCCTTCTTAACTATTTTTCTTGCATCGATTTCACTCCCACCAAACAGAGTCTCGGTGGTGATAACTAAAACATAATATTGTCCAACAACCTTAACTATCAAATAACACAGTTTTTAAATTATTGTTCGATATAATAGAATTGAATCTCAACCAAGTCATTTCGACAAAAGGTCTTAAACATTCTTCGTAATTAAAAGGAAAAAAAACATAAAATCGGAATACACATGCCTCAGTATTTTCTGTATACGCCACATACATAAACATGTGGCTATATATATATACATTACGCACATTATATTTTCTCTTGTAATTGCGCGTAAAATGTGTGAAATTTTTTTATTCCATAAGAAAATATATATTAATTATAATACCTAACGAAAGACACATGAAAAAATAATGGGCAATGGTCTATAGACACTTACACCATGTTGGTGAGGGTGAAATAAGAGGGAAATGAGTGAAGAGTGGTGAAATAGGGATGGAATGTAATTACTATTCTGTTTGGTGAAGGGATGAATTAGGGGAGAAGTGAAGAGAAGTTGTGAGTCCCACAAGTTTTTTATTTCTCAGCAGATTTGAACAGAAAATGGGAGAAATACTAACCCTCTTTGGGTGCTTTCAATGGGACCTATTTGTAAATATTACTAATTTTTATTCTTCCCAATACAATCAACTATAAACACTTTATCTTTACAATCGAGCAACTCTCTTTGGTTGCTTTAAATATCTCTTTAACTATTTTTTTATCACTTTTAAAAGTTAATTTAGGAAGTAATTGAAGTCCATGAATAAACTCATGAGAATTGCTTGTAATGCTTGAATCTAAGAAATTAACAATGATGTTTACCGGACTAGATTGTTTCCCAAGCTCCCACTGTCAATGCTCTTATTGTAGCTTGTTCTTCAATTGGTTAGATGAAATTTTTGCCAGCAGACTACAACTGGTTGCACTACCAATGGCCACAGTCCAAAAGCATTTGGAGCCACAAAATAAGCTTGTCTCACACCCATTTGTCATCCTTCTTCTGTTTAGTTGTGATATTTGGTACCAATGACAAGTACTGCTCCTGCGAGGCCATATGGTGGGGCGCTATTGCTTCTTCATAATTTGTCTTGTACTATGTTGTTTTGTTTTTTCTTTATATGTTTTTTAATTATGAGGGCCTATCTCTGTTTTTAACAATTCAAACACAGTCCACTTGATTTATCACTTTCCCGTTATATTTTGAGGCACGTGTTATTAATGGGATCAATGCTAAGTAAGGGTCCGTTTAGTTTGAGAAAACGTTTTCTGTTTTCATTTTTTATTTTCATTCTGTTCCTGTTTTTTGAAATTTTACAAAGGAAAAACTGGAAATGCTGAAAACAATAAATTTTTGTTTCCAGCCTTTCCAGTTTTTCCTTTGTAAAATTTCAGAAAACAGAAAATGGAAACAGGAAATGAAAATGCAAACCAAACAGGCCCTAAGTTACCCAACGGTGCTTTTAATGGGAGAGACAGAAGGATGAAATAAGGTATGAGCACAACTTGTATACGAACATTCGGCATCATGAGTCATCTTTTACTTCTTTTCATGGCTAAAATATTTTTTGGTCCCCCAAAATATCATGATTTTCTCATTTGGTCCCTCAATTTTTTTTCCAAGTGGTCCCCCAAAAATTATAATGCATTCCCATTTGATTCCTCTGTTAGTGCACCGTTTATTTTCTCTGTTAAATATTTGTGTGGTAGCTTAGGTGGACAAAATAAGCGTATATGACATGCATACGTGTCATCTTATGTGTCTTACATGACAAAATAAGCTTATGGGTGGTTAATCAACACATTTTTGTGAGTCACATTGATGAACTCTATAATTGTTTTTTTCATGAAAGTTGATGATATAAGTACAAGACACAAAAGATGATACATATGCATGTCATGTACCCTTATTTTGTCCATCTAAGTTGTCACGCAAACATTTAATAGAGATAATATATAAACGGTGCACTAATAGAGGGACCAAATAAGAATGCAATATAATTTTTGGGGGACCACTTGGGAAAAAATTGGGTGATCAAATGGGAAAATCACGATATTTTGGGGGACCAAAAACATATTTTAGCCTAATATATTAATTGAAATATAATTATATTGTAACATTTTAATTAATAAATATGTAAAATATGTGAAAAACTGTTTTATATTATCATCCAATAATTTATTGTCGTATCATTTAGAGTGTGTTTGGTAAAACTACCTGAAAAACTAGTTGAAATTAAGTTGAAAAGCTAGATAAAAGCTGAAAAGCTGGTTGATTTGATTGAATGTGTTTGGTAAAATTAGCTGAAACAGTAAAATAACATACAAGGAAATCATTAATTATTAAATGTTTAAATATGTTTTAGGTCCCTTGTAAAATTTCCAAAATTTTTGTCTAGGTCCCTCTTTTTCATGAAAGTTGTAAAGGCATAATGCCCATTTTCCTCCTCATAAGTGAGTTGAGAGTAGGCTTGGTGGTTCTTGCTTAAACCAACCTGAGACTTATCTGGCTCTCCTGAGTCAGTGGCGTCTATCACTGGACTTATCTACTGTGAGCGGATTCCTACTTCAGTGGCGTCCCAACCATTTCTTCCTCTCCACTTTTTCTTTCATTTTCTCTCATTTTCTTGCTCTTTCTTGCGCAATTATAGCTGCTGCCTTGCACCTATAATTTGCATTTTTAATTGCTATATTTTGATTCTAATTGGTTGTTTTTGCTCAATTCTAGATCCTACAACTATCTTGTTATCACCTGTGCTGATGTTGGTTTCTGTTTTGTTATTGGTTTTAGAGGAAAAACTATATCAATTACTTTAGATGGGCTAATGAAGAGGTTACCCAGGAAGTAGTGAAAGAAGAGTGTGTCTATGTACCCAACCAACAAGTAGAAGAATTTCAAAGGAAGAAGGGAAAGTTGAAGAAGAAGCTCGCTGCTGAGAGGACCAAAGCAAATATTTGTATCTGTTTAGTGGTCATATCTTGGGTTGTGACAGTAGGCTTGTATTTATTTACTTCATTAAAATGTCACTGCAATATGTAATTCTTTTGGTTTAGTAACATACAGTGGCAGCAGGAGTTTAGTGATATTGAGTTGGTATTTAGCTCATGTAATGACTTTATTTAGTAGCTATGTAATTGGAATTGGAATTTTGAATTGGTTGAAAAACTTAGTTTGCTGGCAGTTTTCCAATCTTCAAATTATAATGCTAAAAAATTATTTTGCATATGAACTTAATGGGCTCTGCATTTTTTTAAAAGATTTGGTTGGTAATGTTATTAAACAAAAATGTAAAAGTGAGTTGGTAGTAATAAATGACAAAGAAATATAAAGATGTAATTGAACATAAATCATTCATAAATGCATTGATATTGAAAGTTTGCAATTGGTGTCCTGAAACATTGACTAAGCAATGACAGTGAACAATAAAGTATCTAGCAACCCCAAAGATTCCAAACCAAAACTCAAAAAACAAAGTTCATCAATGCACCATCATCCATCCATCCAATCTAAAAGAAATTAAAGAAAAACAATTGGTGTCCTGACAAAGCACCAAAATCAAAAAAAGGAGCACATTTGGTCCACCTTTTTACACAAAAAACACTATTGTTTGGCCCATGTGTTGTACCTCACTCATATCATATTTAATTCCCCCAAGACCAGCTTCATCTCCACACTGTGGACTTTTAGATCCAAATATGCCTCTTTCTGCCATTACTTCATCAACAGCAACCCTTCTTTCATCATGAGCATCCATTCCTTCAGGGCCGACCCAACATGTAGTGAGGCCTCAAGCAAATTTTAGGGGCTTTTAAATACATGAGGTGAAAAAAAGGGCGTTAAAAGTTAAAATTCATTTAGCAAGGATTGAACCATCAGCCCTTGAGGAGGAAAATCAATTTCTAAACCAATGAACTAGGCTTAATTATAATAATATTTTTAATTTTTTGTATAAAGGATGTTACTAACAATTAGGGGCCTAAAGCAAGGGCTTGAGCAGCCTTACCTTTGGGTCAGCCCTGCCTTCCTTCTTGAACAACATTGCCTTGATTCTGGCTTGATTGAGAGGGAGGATAACCAGCTGCAACTTGTTGTTATAGGATAAATAAGAGGTCAAACCAACTGTTTTTCTGCACAAATACAATTTAAAAGATGAGAAACATTTTATACCCTTAGATTGGAGATCTGTACTTGAAGGATTCTCTCATAGTCAGATATGGTGTTGGGCTCACCAATTTCCTGTGATGAAGGTATGACTCCATTTTTCCTTGCATCAGTCTGGTATAACAATTTAAAAGGTTTAAAGTCACACATTTATGTGTATAACATTTTAAAACTCTCACAGTCACACAAGTCCGGTATAACACTTACCCATATATTGTTTAGGGTTACTAAGTTAGTCAGTAATGAGGCCATTGATTTATCCCATGCACCTGGTGGAACATAAGGTTGATCTTGGTTAACGGCTTTACCAGACTTTTTGGTTACCTGTTTACCCTACAATAGGTCCACTGCAAGTTAATTACATGAAAAAGAATATGATTTAAATCAACAAAAATGCACATATAACACCAACTTTTTTTCCATTATTGTGAATTGTATTTACCCTTTGACTGTCATTGGTGCCACTCTTTTTCTGATGTAAGATTGATAGTCAGTACCAAGTAGGTAGGGTAATTTACTACATAAATTGCAGAAGTGAATTACCTTAGATGCAATTGTAGGATTTTTTTATTTTGAGGCAGTGGTTGTTGGGGCTGATTTTGATTCATTGGAAGCTGTAGTAACACAATTCGATGTTGATGCAGTGGCGGTTGTACCGGTTTTAGATGCAGCAGTTGCTCTAGGCCTTCCCTGTTATTGTATGATAAAAATTGGTTAGATATGTGCTTAATTCAATAAATTCTAAATGTATGTCAAACAAATTATGTCATACCCTTAGCCTAGGTTGTTTTGCAATCACTGCAGTAGCAGCAGGTTCAACATTTGTGGGTTGACCCTTACCTGCAGTAGTAGGTGCAACATTTGTGGGCGGACTCTCACATGCAACAGCAGGTTCCTCAGCAGCAACAGGTTCCTCAGGTGGAGGGACAATATGACCTAATTGTCCACATCTTTTACATTTGCTGGTAGAAAGTGATCTTTTCAACTTGTTGGGGTTGGGATCTTCATCAAGTTCCCTTCTCCCAAGCTTTTTAGGTCTACTTGGACCAGGTTTGTAAACTAGTGGCAAAATAGGCTCATTTTGTGTTTTTGGCCACAAATTTTGACCATTAATAGGGTCTATGGTCTGCCCATATACCTGCTCATATGCCTCTCTCTTATAACACCAATGCACATACAATTTTGGATCCTCTCCGTTGTAGGTAATGGCTGCCACAACATGCCTACAAAGGATCCCTACTAACTCCCAAAAAATGCATGCGCAAGAATGTTTTTCAAGATTGACAATAAACCTTTCTCTATTAAATGTGTGGGTCACCTCAAATTTCATCTCCCCATCCCATGTTGCTAGCCAGTTGCCACTCTTTTCTATTTCTCTATCAAGTCTCCTCCTAGGTTTTGGCACCACATTACCCATATATTTAGCCATTTTTTTCTTTGAGTGTAGCAAATCTACCTATTAAGTATGTCCTAATGCATTCATACATGGTTATTATGGGTTTATCTCTAGCTAGCAAAATTTTAACATTAAAGGATTTAGATATGTTATTCATTAGAACGTCACACTTAGGGTAGTAGCTAAAATCATGCTTACACCAACTCCGGGTAGGAATTGCTTTCAACCAATCATATGCCTTGTTGTCCAGCTTTTTAATCTGATCCATCTTCTCTTCCCATGCTTCAATGTAGGTAGCTTTGGCAGCCCCATCATCGAATCTCTTATGAGGGTACCTCCTCCAAATTTCTTTTTGAAATTATTATACAAATGTCTCAGACAAAAGCGATGCTCAACTCCATGCAACATCTCCTCAAACACTGGAATCAACCCCAAAATACATCAATGAAGATTAAACAAAAACTCAGTCATTAGTAGCTGTTATGAAAAAAACATTTGTTATTCAACATCAAGACTTGCTAAATACTTACTTTTTGTTTGTCAGAAATGAACACCCATCTATGGGTTGTGATATCTCCAATGTCCTCTAATAAAACAGTTAGGAACCATCTCCAACTTTCTTTTGTTTCTGTCTCAACCACAACAAAAGCAGTTGGGAAGTATTGGTCATTTGGGTCCCTTCCCATTGCAATTAGTAATTATCCCACATATCTTGTCTTTAGATGACACCCATCAACCCCTATGAAAGGCCTACATCCAACAAGTAAGGTCTTCTTGCATCCATCTAGACACATATAAAAACTCTCAAATCTTGGTTGCACATTTTCAGCAGGTCGCTCCAATTGTAATTTACAAATGTTTCCTAAATTAGCTCTCCTCAGTTCAACACTGTAATTCCACAACAAAGTGTATTGTTGGGTAGCATTACCTTCTACTACTTGTCTGGCCATTTGTCTTGCTCTAAATGCCCTCCATTAAGTTATTCCAACGCTGTAATTCTTCCTAACATCATGCATGATCTCAGTTAAAGTAAGGTTAGAAGCATTCCTAAACTTGTCAACAACAAACTTTGTAACCCATTTAGTGTTTGCATTCTTGTTAGCAAAAACTCTTCCATAAGTATGTCTTCCAACCAAAGTTTAAATTCTAAATGTGTTATTGTCCCCTACCTTGCTACACAACACAGTAAAATCACAACTTCTACTACATGCAGTTCTTACCCTGACAAAATCATTTTTCACATACTTAACTTCTTTCCCATTAAGTACAGAGTGCTCAAGAATTGCTTCCTTGAATTCACTAAGAGATGTGAATTCCATTCCCAGCCTAAACTTGAAAGTCTTGCACATATTCTCTTTTCTGTATTTCGGATACTTTGGCATGCTAGTGCCATCTATGTCACTTGCCCCACTGTCTAGTTCCTCACTAGTGTAGTCTTCTTCAATATCATGCATACCACTAACATTTGGTGGCACAAATGTCTCTGTAACAGGGACTTGCTGACTTGGCCCAGAATCATCAACTCCACTTTGCTGACTTCGTCCAACATCATTATTGGTTTGCTGACTTGGCCCAGCATCATTGTTGGTTTTCTAACTTGGTCTTTTGATCCCCCTACTAGTTTTCTTCTTCTTAGGAATTAAAACTGAGCTCTCTAAACCATTACCTTGCTCTTCAACAATTGACTTCATTTTCATACCCTCTAATTGTTGATTAAGTGCAGCCTCAGCCTCTCCAATATCAGTCAATTCAAATCCATCATCATCCCCCAGGACCCTCTCCTCTTCACTATCATCAAAATGCACATCCTTTGCAGAGTCATCACTGCTATAATCATCTTCAACCATGTCAATATCCTCAGCTGCAACCCGAGGCATATCAGTCCTACTCAATTCCCCTACAGGCTCAGCAGTGGTGCCACCTTCATTTTCCACCACATTCATCAAAACATTGTGGTCCCATTATCAACCTGCATAGTACTGCCTATTTCTAAGTGTTCCACATATAGTTGTACTTCATATTTATTCCCTACTGCATAATTTGCCATTTCAACAGCATCAGCATCATTCTTCAACTCTTTTAGGCCTTTCTCAAAGCTTCCATATTTTGACTTCCACCATAATTTTACCTTTTCTTTATGTCCTAAGTCTTTCACATACCCCAAAGCCTCAAAAAACGATCATGTGTCCACGTCAAGATCATGAAACACATGGGTTTCACCCCCACTATAATGTAATTTTTGTACCTGTTGGAACTCTGGCAAGCGTACCAAAGTCATCTGTAGTATAATAGTTTTAAGTAACAGTGTCGAACCCACGAGGAACGGTTTCAATTAAAATTCAAAGTTTCCATACTCACTGAGTGTATATACATAAGAAATGAATTTGTTATGATGGATTTGGTAACAAACTAAACTAAATTTCATATAAAGTAATAAAAAGCAGTGTAAAAGTTTAGAGAAAATTCAAGTGGAGAGACTGGGATTGAATTTCATCCATCTCACTTGTCTGTATTCTGGATAAATATAGATACATAGCATTCAAAACTAACTTGATGCAACACACAAAAATCATTTATATCGATTCCTCAGATATAAAATTCATAAGATTAATCCCCTGAATATTCACTCCTCAAATATCCAACAGATTATCCAACTTTACGTTCAAGTGTTATAAGCAATCGACATATTGAAATCTATTCCTAGCATTACAACACATTGAGTATTTTCGTTCAGATCGCATTTCCAGAAATACTTTCTAGTTAGATCTAAAAATAAAAAACAAGAATATATTGATCAGATAGAATCATGCATAAAGAACGGAACGAAAATACCAATATCGAATAGAAATAAAATTACTATATATAAATATCACCATAATACATCCGAGTTCGAATCGATTATATTCAACCCCAAGAAGGAAATTAGCTACTCATGGTAGCCATTACACGTGAAGGATTTGGAGAAGAAATGAAGAAATTCAGCTTCCGCAACCTTTCGTTCGTTTCAATCCTCGTCCCGTAGCTTTCTAAAAATGGAAAGATGAAGTTCCAAATGATTTCGATATGTTTTCTGACTCTGTTTTTTCTCTGATCAGTAAGTGATTTCTCGCTTGAGCGAGCCAATTCTCGCTCAAGCGAGAAGAGTACTTCATGGTGAAGAAACATACTCTCGCTCAAGCGAGAATGAAACAGAGGCAAAATGACATTTTTTCTTAATTGCGCTCAAGCTTGAGCGAGAAAGTCAATTTTTCTCATTTTCTTCTATGTTGCTCCTTTTTTCTTGCTTCTTCAATCTTTCTTCTTTCTCCTTACTTTAATAAGTCTTGAAAAACAATGAAATGGGATCAAATGACTTCAATTTCAATAACGACTCGGAAACATACATTTGGATTCAATAATTCTTAAATTAGGGACAATTAATATCTAACAGATACAATTAAGACCATAAGTGCCAAAATTCCATATGCAAATTCACTCAAAATTGACACTTATCAGTACCTTCACAAGTGAACCCTTGTGGTGAACAACAACAGAGAAAGTCATCCCTATAAAAGGCAAAAGTGCATGGAAATAATTAACCACAATGAAATGGGAATAAAACTAAACCTAAGTCCTATAAAAATAACACCACTTACTTTAACGCAAGACAACACAGTAAGCGAATAATAGTGACATTCACGAGTTCGAAGATTACCTGGCTTCGTAACCGAGTAATAGCAAGCAATTATCTTCGAAGTGCCACATGCTCCTTTGTATGCGAGTAACCCCTTCGATGTTTAACGCTTCTCAGCATAAGCAGCTCTCGAATTCGAAGAATGGAGGCGGCATAGTGCTCTAGGGTTTTTACAGCCCCAAAGGTAATAAACCTAATCGTAATTTACTAAGCCTGGTAAAAAAGAGGGTTGAGGGGTTGAGTTAATTAATTATGGGTTAAATATGTTTTTAGTCCCTAAAATATAATCAAGATTTGGTTTTAGTCCCTATAATTTAAAACCAGTGGTTCTAATCCTTCAAAAATTGAAAATACATCACTTTAGTTTTTTTGCACAGTTTAGCTACAAGTTTTGCTACGGAAATTCATCGATAAGGACTAAAAATGAGTATTTTCATTTTTTGAGGGACCAATTCCATTGGTTTTGAATTACAGGGACTAAAATAAAATCTTGACTATATTTGAGGGACTAAAAACATATTTAACCCATTAATTATTCAATTAACATTTCTGAATTTCCACCTCAGATAATAATTTCGTGACTAGGATTGCTGACATGTACTTCTGTTACACTTAACATTGCAATTTAACGGCAGGAACAAATAATGGGGTATTTTAGAAAATGAGGGACCTGGACCAATGGTTTTAAAAGTGAGAGACCAAAACCAAATTTCGAAAATTTTACATGGACCTAAAACATATTTAACACATTATTAAATAATGAGTGGAGGTGGTTGAGGAATAAACTTGTAATAAATTTTCAGCTAATAGCTGAAAATTTGACCTTTTTTAAAAAAGCTACTTTAGTAGCTTTTTAAGAAAAGATAGTAGATACCCAAAAAAAACTATCTTACCAAACACAACTAAATGATTTCAGCTATTAATTTCAGCTTTCAGCTAGTTGAAATGGCTTACCACATACACTCTTAATCAATTCTCTATACTATCTATACAGTGTGTTTGGTAAAACTAATTGAACAACTAGCTGATTTGATTAAAAGTGTTTGGTAAAACTAGCTAAAAATGGTGAAATGACATACAATGACATCGTTAATTATTAAGTAAGGATTCAAAGATCTTGTCTCACGACTTTGTCCCCTCCCTTGTCCCCCCACTTATATTTTGACACATCAATTATAAGATCCACATCAGCAACGTAGAGAGCATAACACCGTTAACCGCTATGTTGAGCCTATCTTCCTTCATCGTCTTTCCTGATCCCTCACTCCCTTCTCTCTTTCTTATATTGATTAATTCTGCCATTTTCTCATTTGGGTTCGCAGCCAATAACAAAGATTAATAGTGATCTATCCCTCGCTCTCTTTCGTTTAATTCCAAGTTTAATCCTTGTCGTTAATTATTACTGTTAAGTGATGACCTGACACTGTTATAAAATGCCGATGTATCTATTTAAGGTGACGTGACTGCCACATTGGATTTAATTTTAATTATTTTGCTAAATTTTTTATTAATATTATTTGAAATATTAATTATTTTAAATTAAAAAGTTTTTAAAAAATAAAACGTGTAGGATTTACCTACAGAAAAAGAACCATAATCTTTTTCTCTCTTAGCTCTTCTTCTCTCTTGCTACATTTGACTTATCGATGTCTCCCTCTCAACTTCTCAAATTAGCGTTATTTTTCTATATGTTAATCCTACATGTTTTATTTTTGAAAAACTTTTTAATTTAAAATAATTTAGCAAAATAATGAAAACTAAATCCAACGTGTCAGTCACATCATCCTAAATAGATGCATTAGCATTCTATAACAATTTCAGGTCATCACTTAACAACGGCAGTTAACGGCAAGGATTAAATTTAGAAACAGAAAATTAATGAGGGACTAAATTTAGGTGAAAAATTTTATAGGGACTAAACACAAAATTCACTAATTTTCAAGGGACTAAAAACATATTTAAGCCTAATAAATATTACTCTTAAATTTTAAAATTTATTAAGATTTAAAATTTTATCCTATTATTTTCTATTTCAATCTTTATTCTTATATTTAAGATTTTATTTTTTTTATTTTTATTATCAAATAAATTATATTTTAATAGTAAAATATAATATACTATTATAATTTAAAATTGTCCAAAATTATTCTATTTTTTAATTTTAATAATATTAATTTATTATAATTATATTTTTAATTAAATAAAAATATATAATTTATCCGCGTATTATGCGAATTAATATACTAATAAATATTATATTTCATATATTATTAAACTCAATAAATAACATGATATAATAACATAGTATGAAACATTTTTAAATTTATAGCGCGTATTCATTAAATTCTAATAATTTTTTTATGTAGAAGGAATGAATAATGATAGCACTTTTTTGGACACATATATATCTACTTTTCTTTAAGGATCTCGTTGACCAATACCCTAAAAATATTTATTAAGGAGTCAATAAATTATTCGTAAATAAAGGAGTAGATAAATTAAAATTTTTCTATATGAAAAATATATATTTTTAATAGAAATCTAAATATTGATTACATTTATAACATTAAATGAGGTTCTTTTAAATAAAACCTTTTCAATATTTTTATTTCTCATATATAGCTAATGCCATTCATTAACATTGCCCATTAGTAAAATGTCAATACACTTTTTAAGAAAAATTAATTTTATTTTCAAAGTAAATAAGTAATTGTATTGACTTTTTAAAATATGAACAAATTAATATCATAAAATATCTTTTGAAGGGAGTACATTTTTTCTTTGTCAACCACATGTATCTTTTACGGGAGGTAATCGTTCTTGAGTCGGGAACATTTACATCCCAGTGGAGCTAGTTCTCTTGATGCGTCGGGAACATCTTCATCGAGGGCGAAGCCAGAAACTAGAGATAAGAGGACCAATATTATATTTTTTTTCTAATCAATTATTTCACCCTAAGTGTAATTTGGTTATTATAATAGCGAATTAAGATAAACCCTCACAATTCATATATTATATATAATGTAAGTAATTTAAAATTTTTATGAATTATTTTAATTATTATTCTCTTTTTACTATTTATTTTATATTATTTAATTTAATTATTCAACTATTTATTTTAATTTTTTAAAAAATATTTTATCATTAAAAAATTAATAAGAATTTAAATTTATAATTACCTAGCATTGTACTTTGCCTAGAAAACAAAAATAGAATTTATATGATATAACTTATGTAAATATGTCTTTTACTATACAAATATAGTCTATATCTCCTTCTATATGGACTTCCACTATATAAATTTATCCAATACTTCCTCCGTTCCTATCTATCTGTCTCATTACATGAAAACACATAAATCAAGAAATATAATAAATGTGTTGATTTACATTAAATTTATTGTATTTTTTCCAATATATCATTTTATCTCTATATTTTAATCATTAATTTTCTCCATTTATTATCTCTCTTATTAAGACGGACCTGGACCTTTGCAACCTTTGCAACAAATATTAGTTACGAAATAGCTGCAAAATCACTAGGTAAATAAAATTCATAATTGATCCCTAACTATTTCGTAACTGATCGCTAGCTATTAAGGCTAAATGTGGGGAAGAGATAATTATTATTCTCTTGAATTTTTAAATTAGACAAATAAATAAAAACAAAAAATTCTTCAAATGAAAGTAGTAGTATTTGTATATATGGTATAATTTTTTTTTTTTAAAAAAAAGATGAGGGCCCCCCTTTTTGCCCCAACATTGCCTCGTCTCTAATCCATGCACATCCTAGTTGGACCAGCTCTTCTCTAATGATTTTTTTTTTCACACAGAAGACTCAAACCTAACACATTAATTACGTAAAAAAAATCAAATATATACCACTTAAATCAATCACCTGTTAATATTTGAAGGGTTACTTTAAAAAGAATGTGTTAGTATTTTTCTTTCTATATTTAGATAAAATATAGAAAAAATAAGTTGGACCATTAAAGAATATTTTACTAATTTGGTTAGGTGATCAAAGTAGCAAAAAGTAATCATGAAGAAAACAATTGTCCTGGAGCATATCCCATTGGATATTCCATATCATATATATTAATAGTTTAATTGCAAGATATATATGGGGCCATCGGAACAATAATTCAATACTTATCAAACCAAAAACTATAATGCCCATACTTGTTAATTCATATACACCGGGGTAGGCGAATAATCAATTTTATAAGAAGAAACTTGTAATTTGATGCTTATGGTTACGGAAATATTTATACAAAGAATATCTGTTTGTATGGCTTACAAAATTAACCAAGGTAATAATACATTTATTTATAATGATTTTTTTAACCCGTGCAATATTCCACATGATAATAAATTAAAAAGGGAAAGATTTTATTAGAAAATATAACTATCACAACATTCAATGTATTGGTAATATTAAATGTTACATTTTCTAATAAAACATTTTCACTTTTGATTTAGGGAAATGCTAACGAGTGTCTTAAGAACACTCATTAAAGAACCAAAAGTAGAAAGTTTTTATTGGAGTGTGTGATATTTAATGTCACATGTGCAATCAATATTGTAATTCCCAACAGGGACGGATCCAAAGGGGGGCAAAGCCCATGCTTGCCCCTATTATATTACTATTATAATACACATTACAAATAAAAAAAATAAAATACTATCAATATATATGTAATAAATAAAATGAGTGTGATACATTTAATTTTTATAATCTAAATTTTATTTATTTTTTATTGAATTTTAGCTACTTTAAGTAATTTTTATCAAAAAAATTATTTGATACAAATATTATTATTGATAAATTTTATAACATGAATGTACCATACATATAACTTAATTAAAAGATTTGATGAATTTGACCAATATTTAATATTTTTTATTAAAAAAAATTTCTCGGCCCCCTTTATATGAATCCTGGATCCGTCCCTGATTCCAATAATTAAAAACATTCTCTTTATGAATCTTTAACCATGCATGCAGTGCTCTCAGGGCACTCGCTAGCAGGACCATTTGATTTATTATTCCATGCAACATTACACATGTTAAAAAAACTCCAAATATTTAACCATCAATATATATATATATATATATATAGTCAAAATTAATTATTCTATAGTGAAACTATGTTAAAAAAGTTTTATCTCATTAGATTAATTAGTCGAGATTTACATAACTTTTAAACAGGAAGTTTGGATAAAAACAATTGTATGAATTGGTGATTATATAAGATTAACTATCATCATATTGTCATATACATGTATGCGCTCACTAATATGTATAGTTAAGATTTGATATTGCATTAAACCTTCGTAGAAAGGGACAAGTTAATTAACGTACTTATTAAATTAAAATAAATGTTGCCTTATAAAACAGAGATCTACTTGTCACGTTTGGCATCTCATGCCTTATGAGATACTACAAAACTTTCGCATGCAACGAAGTCAATTTATTTTTATTCAACTCTCAAGTTTCGTAAACAAAACCACTTGAAATATTTGTTTGATTGGCCTCTCAATGGTGGACATACATCAGCAAGTTGCAGTTATGCAAACTTATATTTCCTACGTACATGAGCATATCTCGTAATTGCATATCCATTTGTTCGAAGATTTAAATATCTCATTCTTAATATCATTTGAAAATGGCTCTGAATAAGTGTGGACTTTTAGAAGACATTAATTCAAACGTATTAAGTTGAAAAACCTAAAGAAGAAAGCCATGTATGATTATGAATCATCCTCAGCATTAAAAATAGTAAAAAATTAATTATGGCCTCGAGGGTTTGCAACGGGGCATGGCAACCTCGCTGTGTGTGCTCTATATCAAATTCTTTGAAGTCCAGTTCCTTAATTATTAATAAATAATCTATTAACATTGATTGCTTGCTTATCAAATTGACAAATTATTTTTTGATAAAAAAATGGAAGGTGGTTTTCTATGAAGGGTAAGTCTAAGGTGGATTGGGTTGTCAAACCGAGTATGGTATATGGGGGAACAAATAAAATTTTAAAATTGCAAGTTAGTCCAAACAACAGTACTGGATCGCACGACGGTGGTGGGTCAGAACGCCGGTCACTTTCCTACTGTTTCACGGCGACAGACGATTTCGAAGCCCCTAAGCCTCCATAGTAGGCAGTCCACGAATTGGTCCTCAATTGCCCCACCCGCATGGAAGCCGCCACCGTGACCATTACTTCCCATTAAAAAAAATCTCAGGATAAATTTTCAAATTCACAACTATTCTAGCAAACAATCACAAAATCATCAATTTAGATTGGCACCACATGTACCCCATGAACCAAAATAATCAATATAAAGGAAAACCACCTCCAAGGCAGTAGTGTTCATGAAAGATTTCATCTCAAATGCTTCCTTATCCATTTTCTAGGAAACCAAACTGTACTATCCGGAATCTTGGGCCGAGCCTTGTACTCGGTTATCGGCCCATATCATTATAAGCCTTGCACAGTACCCCCGGGCACGCTTAGGCTTGAAGGGCTGTGTACTATCCGGAATCTTGGGCCGAGCCTTGTACTCGGTCATCGGCCCATACTTGTCCCTTATCCCCCAAGGAGCACTTTAGGAGGCAGGGCATAGTGGAGATATAAGGAAGAGGGACAAAGATAGTGGGGGGGAGTGGGCGATTACAATGGAAGTCTATAAAAGGTCTTGAAGGCTGATAAGATAAAGAGGTTCACAATTTTGGTAGGAAAGCCGGGTTAACTGCCTTTGAGGTTAGCCCGGAATTTCTTGCTGAGAACATTTCGGCTTTCCTACCAAAATTGTGAACCTTTTTATCTTATCAGCCTTCAAGACCTTTTATAAACTTCCATTGTAACCGCCCACTCCCCCCACTATCTCTGTCCCACAATTCCTCATCACACGTTCCTAGTCTTCTCTTCCCCCTTCATAGTTCCCCCTTCATAGATTCCAGATTCATAGTTAGTAATTAGTAAGTCATTGATAAATAAGTTGTCTGAACTTTGAACCCAAATTTTTCTTGTCTAAGTAAACAATAAATACTATCAATAACAGAACAACCAAAAGCAAAGCAGGCATGGAATATAAGAGGTGAAAAATAAATGATTGGTTTTGGCTAATGAAAACTAACGTTGAAAATCCAATCAATGGCATCCAAGCGGGCATTCCTCAAACAGTGTTTGCTCGAATGATCATCACAGACAATAAATGAATCTGGGGTCCAAATATCCTTTCTTGTCTGCAGATGAATGTGAGGAGACATCATCATCAGCGAAAGAGGTAATCTCAGCTTCCTTAACATATTCTTCAAAGATGATTGGTAACATAGAAAAAGTCAGTCCAAGTGTATATTTTTAAAACTTAACGAGTTTATTTATGATAATACTAACACAAGTACAAAGTCATGAGGAAAGAAAGAATGTAGGAAGTGGAAGAGTTCTGATATAACACACACAAAAAAAAGTTCCACCATACTATAGCAAATGTCAGGTTACCTCTGTTCCAGTTATGCCTATAGCAATCCCTATGTCAGCAAGCTTAAGTGCAGGTACATCATTCACACCATCTCCAGTCATTGCAACAATCTCCCCCATTTCCTTGAGTAGTCTCACAATTTCTTGCTTGTGTCTAGGTTCAACTCGAGAGAAAACCTTGCCTCATGTCTTCAAAATTTTTTAACTTGCTCTGAAGGAGAGAGAGACATGAATTCCTTACCTGTCAAACATTGCCCCTGTAAGGTCCTTATCTCTAGAGAACAATTTGATTTCCCTACAAATAGCCTCAACTATTGACTTATTATCTCCAATTATTACCATGACTCTAATTCCAGCTTCCTTACAATCTTCAATTGCTTTATGAACTTCCTCCCGAGGAGGATCCTGATAAGAACAAATATGTAAATAAATATCCTCAAAACATAGCATGATAAAAGATTGATTGGCAGCTATACAACAAAAGTTATGTCACAAACATATTCTTAAGCCAACAACACCAAAGTAAAGAACTCACATTTGATTTGTTGTCAGAGTACCAGTTTTATCTGAACATATCACAGTGACTAAATAAATATTGATTTTGATTGAAGGAATCAAATGCTTATAATATTAAAGTAATTAAGAAGATTCGTTAAGTAGACTCAACATTGCTCATAAATATTTTCAAAGATTCAAAAAGTCCTAAAGGAGAGGACTTAAACCAAGGGACCCATACAGAAGTTTTCTTCTGATACAACCTATAAGGCTCTGCTCTGTTAACTTATTTCAACATTCTGCTTACAATTTCAGATATCAAGGCAGAGTCAGAGTCATATATTATTGGTGAAAGAGTGTCATCATAATCCAGAAACACTGCAACTTTCTTATTCTTTGCACGGTGGATAAACTTCTCAAATTAAACGAGTCTAATGTTGAAGGTAGCCGACAAAAGGTAGGAAATGAATAAGAAGTAGACGAATCAATCAAACAGAACCTATTCAAAGTCAAGCACAATTGGGATTTCACAATTAAATTGAAGAATAGAGCAATAGAAAAGAGAGAAAATGGATTGAGGAATCTAAACCCTAGAAAGTAACAGGAAATCAAACTCATGAGGGGTTACACAGAATCTAACAATGAAATAAACATTAAGCTAAAACCAACCATCAATTTCACAATTAAATGGATGAACTAAACCAGATTCCACAAAAGAATCCTACATGTGCAACGAGCATGAGTTGGAATCGGGATGTCGAACGTAAGAGCGAAACGAACAATCAAGGCCTTGAACGAGAGGGAACAAGATGGAAGCAGAATCCAATGAGACAGAAGAAGAATAAGCAGTAAATCGGATTGAGATGCGAAGGGTTAGGTAAGATTTGAGAGAAAAAGTGTCCGGCGAAAACGAAGTGGAGAGAAGAGAAGATATCTCAATGCTTAATAATAAGAATTCTAAAACTTGTATTAGCCGCAAAATATAAAAAACACTTTGTGGCGGCCTCAAGCCTCTAGGAAGTGTTTTAACTCCCAAAAAAAATCTGTGGCACCTCAATGAATGCCGAAAATACATCATCCACTAGCGGTTTTTTCGTAACCGCCAGTAAATAATTGCCAGTATCTCGAACTTTTTTTGTAGTGTAAACGCATATATATCAAGCCATTTAAAATAAACTAGTATATATCAAGCCATTTAAAGATCTAATTGAATTAATTAGATATATATAGTTAAAATTTATTTATTTAATTTCAATTCGAATTTGTAACAACATAAATTTCAAACATCAATATTGTTTGAATTTTAATAAATTAGAGAATTAAATAAATTTGCAAACAAATATTTGACTTTTCAAACTAATATTTAAAATATTAGGACTTACCTACAAAATATTTTAGGACAAAATAGAAGTATGATCCAAACTCTTATATATGACATGTTAGATCACTCTGTATGCAGAGGAAATTCATCGAGAAGAGAATCTTGAAAAAGTATTGAAAATCCAAATTGAAAGAAAAAAGAAGAGAAGAAACAATGCCAAAGGTAAAGAATTCAAAAATTAATTGTGCACAAATATATGATGTGTAAATGTAAAGTTTCCAATCAAACAATCACAAAATAATATATCATATTGATATAAGTAAACTCGGGACCCATTTAAAATGTTGTAACATCGGTTTTAAAATGATTAATAAGCTTTAAAATAGTAATATATAACTTAAATTAGTATCAAGATCAATGTTATAAAACTCGGACCGGTGATCGATTTGGTCATAACACTGGGTTAATGGGTCATTGGTCCAACCAGTAAGTCAATGGTTGAACCGGTTGAACCAGTATATATTAATATTTATAAATTTTATACTGAAAAAACTAAAATTTGAAAAAAAAAAATTAAAAATCACAAAATATTATAAACCAATATTTACAATACTAAAATAATAATTCAATGGATAAACTTTAATTCATATTTTTTAGTAAATATTTATATTTAATAAATTAGTATATTAATAATATAATTAAACAATATGAAAATATTTATATTTAATAATATATATTATAAAAATAAAATATATTTTATATTATATAATTTTTTAAATACATATTTCTTATATCAAATAATTTTGAGAAAGTAAATGCAACAAAAAGAAAAAAAATACAATATGCAAAATGTGAAAGATTTGGATATCAGTGATAGTTTAGTATATATATTAAGAATCCCACATATATATCAAACTAGCAAGTAGCGCAAGTGGTTGTTATGCACGTTAGCAAAGTAGGGGTCACGAGTTCGAGACCATCCATGGAGCATTTTTGGATCCCGGTTCAAACTCACATCCGATCTGATAGCCTGGCCTGACCGGTCCGGTCCGGTTTTCACAACACTAATCAAGATTTTTAATAGTGATTTTAAAAAATGATTCAATTTGATTCATATATTCAAATATATAGTATACACACCACCGAGCACGTGGATCAGCTGGTAAGGGGCTGTTCCAACTTAACCAGTGGTCTCGAGTTCGAGCCCGGGGAATGCAGTTGGTCTCGAGTTCGAGCCCGGGGAATGCAGCTCGAGTTCGAGCCCACCAAAAAAAATATATAGTATACACAAAATATATAATTGCTAAAAATTTAAAATTTAAACACTCACCATTACCTTTTCGGATAACATTCACGGATTCATGCATTTTTATTATTTTTTATTATTTATTGACTTATATTATATTCAATTATAAGACATATTTATAATTCCATGACCCAAGATTTTTGTCTCGGTTAAAAAAATTAGTCCTTGAAAATATAACAAATGATATTAGTTTTTATTGATTTTAGTCCTTTATTTTTTTTAAAATCATATAATTTTAGTTCTCCTTGTTAACTATATTTCATTAAATTATGTTCGCAACTCTAATACGATTTTTTTGGATAAAATTTCACAATTTATTACAATTTTTCTCTAGAAAATTCATAGTAAATTAAAATAATGAATTTTATGTAAAAAAAAGTTGGTGTGTATATTTCTCTACTTTGCTATGGAAAAATTTATAGGAAATTTCTTGTAAATTTTAGAATTTGAGCAAAATTCCCTATGGATTTTGAAATTCGCAAGAAAATTCGAAGGAAAATCCATAGAAAAATCTATCTAAAATATTGTTATGTCATCATTTAACTAACAATAAGGACTAAAATCATGTGATTTTAAAATGAAAGACCAAAATCAAAGAAAAAATAAATACGAGACCAAAACCAAATTCCACTATATTTTCAAGGACGAAAAACATATTTAATCATTTTAATTTTTTATGTCTATATTGAGTATTATGTACTTAATTTATTTGATATATTATATATTTTTTTATGTTTTTGAATTTTTTTTGTGTACAAAGAAAGTAATGGAGTTTGATTAACCAAGAAGCTCATGTTAAACTATCCAAACCCCAACCATTAGGCCAACCCTAATAAATATGTTTCTAAATCTTTTTTAATCTTACAATTCGATATAAACGATTCAAAAATTAATATGACAATTCATGATTTGAATCCCGATTTGATAATTACGATTAAATGGCTATTGAGTATTGAAAAAGTTTACCGACGAGCTAATTATTAATACCATTAATAAATCATTGATAATATTTCGTTCTTGACAACTTGTTTTTGTTATCAACAACTTTTGCTTATAATACTCGTGAACCAAAAGACAACAAAAAAAGCACTTGAATAGGGGATAATGTGGTTAATAAAAAAAAATACATCACTTAGCTAAGTTTATGCAGTTTATACTCGAATAAAAGAAAAGAATTTGATAGTAACAATTAATATAAAACTCTGTCAAAAAATTATGACATAGTAGATTATATATAAAATTGCAAAATGCATATGATGTAACAGGAAGGGTAAAGCAAGCTGCTTAAATGCAAGTTAGAAAAAACGGCCCAAGCTACCTCTGCTTGTGCTAGAGTTGATAATGTTTTATCTTAAATTTATTAATAACAGTCTCTCTCAAATTGGATAGGATGACTTTGATCTTGTCATCCTTACAGATAGCACAATTGTCCTGATCGAAACATTATCTTAATTTTATAAAAAAAGGCCATAGACAAAATTTTAGTTCTACAACTTCTACTTACATCATTTAGTTTAATTTATTAACAGTTTCTCTTCACTTATTTGATATGTAACGTATTTAAGACAACACATTCAAACCTCGTGCTCTGACAGAAAACGAATCCAACTTAGAGGTCAAAAAATGGGAGAAAAAAGAATATGACCTAGGA
This sequence comes from Sesbania bispinosa, assembly GCA_026901365.1. NCBI lineage: Eukaryota > Viridiplantae > Streptophyta > Magnoliopsida > Fabales > Fabaceae > Sesbania > Sesbania bispinosa. The sequence continues at coordinate 1,292,913 of QLOH01000195.1, forward strand.
AATAAACTACAAAAAGGCCACAATGAAGGCATTTTTTTTCTTCCTATGAATTTTCCTTCTTTGACACAAGAAAAGATGAATGACTAGTGTGCACCACTAATTCCCTAATTTTCACGCCAATCTCATAGTCAGACAGATTCCCTAATCACTTTCTCTCATTGCACAACATATTGGGGCCATGATATCTAGATTTTAGATTTCAGAAACCAAACCATAGAGGCACCTAAAAGCAAGTAGGCCCTGCATTACAACCTCAAAAGCAACGCTGATTAGAAGAGTATCCATCCATTAGGTGCCTCTTCTCTATATATGTTACCATCTTTTTTAAACCTCCTTAACTGTTTCATTCTTGTCTCCCCCTTGTGTCTTCATTTCTCCACCACTTTCTCTTTTGACCAACCCCCCCCCCCCCCCCCCCCCCCCCCTTCTCTTCTTGATCTCAGAGAAAAATCTCACTCATTATAATGGTAGCTAGGCCTCCTATAATAAATGTAAATTGTTGATTCCACAATAGGCCCATGTGTCATGTGTGCATGTATGTCTCATGCATGTATATCATATGTAAATTTCTTTCAGATGCACTGAACCTCAAGTAGAACATTGCTTATTGAGTTGAGGGTCAAGTTTAAGCTTTGAATTTGAAAAACATCCCTATCTATATCTTTAAATGTTCTTGAAACATCACTCTCTTTAGGCTTTAACTTTGATTATACTACACCTTGTTTAATACACAAACACACACACACTCCTTTGCCAACATATTCTACTGTCTCCTCTAACTATTAATTCCTCTCTGTCTCTACTCTGTTTTACTCTGTTTTGTTCGGTTGAATATAATTTTTTTTTTGTAATAGGAAATTAGGAAGAATTATATTTTTGCTAAAATGTTAAGAAAAACTAAAAGGGTGTGCTTCAGTTCTGATTTTAATGAGAAACCAACCATGTTTCTCAAGCAAGTCAGTGTTGGTTGCAGTGGTGACAGAGTATTAGGAGACAAGAAGAGGATAGTTGGAACTTGGACTTTCAGATTGCCTAAAAATCCTATATTTTCTCCTGTGAGATTCCTACAGCAACTAGGAGCAAAGGTAGCAAGTGTTGTGAGAGTTGTTGCCATAAGAAGAAGATCCTCCAGGAAGGTTTCCTCATCATCCACTTTGGTAAGGTCACGTTCATTATCAGACCCCACTGATTCACATCGTGCTAAAGCTGTAGAAGATTGCATTGAGTTCTTACATTCTTCTTCCTCTAGGGAGAGACCCAGTTCAGTCTCTGAAAATTCTGCTTTATAAAGTGTTTAAGAGAAGTATAGTAGAGAAAAAATGGTATCAGGTATGCTTTGTTAATTTCAATTTATATGATCGCAATAGTAAGAATTAGATGTTAATCCTTTGTACACAACGCCACTTTAGCAAAGAAGTTTGAATAGAGATTCTCATATAAACATTGGCTTACATCGTAGTTTTGATTTGCAACCTTTGATTGTTCGTTTACATTCTGTGTTTTTCTTTTGTTGTCTTTTGACCATGAATCTTATAAGTATAGCTCTGGAATTAAACTTAGGTTGGAAGTGACATTAGATAAAGGAGTGCCAATTTTGAGTTCAAACCTCTAACATTACATTCTGTGGTTTTAATTCACCACTATTCCTATATGATTATGAGTTTTCGTTTATATCTTGGTCCTATTACCCCTATGTTATTAATGACCAATTAAATGTGTATATAAATCATCTGACAATGATTAGTTGCAGTGAAAATAAATTGTAATCACCATCCTTAACCTTGCGGATTACTTCAATAGGTATGCATACGAGAATATCTAGTCAAATATATATAAATTCAAATTCTACCAAATCTTTCTTGTTACATTATGGATCAATGTAAATGCATATGTTTATACTTAATGAAAGAAAAAAATCAAAACAATAAGTCATGCTAATTGCCAAATGTCTGAATTGCTCATTTTTTTTTCTTGCACGAAAAACATGAAACTGCTCACTCCACAGGCCTAAGACAGAACCCTATGAAAAAGAGCATAAGAGAATTAATTTTGATCCCACAATTACTTCCTAGTGACCTTGTTTCTGTTGAAAGAACTTCACTAAAGCAACAGCCTAAAATCATCCATTGAAACACTTACAGATAAGCTTGGACGGTTTGTCTGTAAAATAATTAAAAATTAGTGTAAAAAACAGGACTCACCTGGCAGGCAATGATGGTACAAGAAGAACAGAAAGTTTCCATCAAATCAAAGTTCACACGAACGCTAATAATTGTCAATCCACCAATCATATCATGCCATGAAAAAGCATAAATTCCAAATGGCATTATGAATAAACAGTGCATTACATGATCAAGAATCCAATGAGTGGTAAGAAAGATACCCACTAAGTTCCTTGCAAGCTAGAAATGGGATATAAACCTTAGTAAGGACCTTCCAACCACCCACTACAACAATAGTAATATGCAATCCCACATGCATTATTGTAACATGATAAAACATTAGAGTCAAGTCATGAACATAAGAATTCATGACAGAATGAAATTCAGTATAAAAGTATTCCTCAGGGTGTGATGATTAAGCATAAAATTATATTCAAGAATAAATTATTGAAGCTGAATCTGTTTTTATGAATGCTCATGATGTAATTTTCTATTCTATAAAAACCTGAATATATCCGGAATATATCTCTACCCCCAAGGGACTTCCAACTTTCTAAAGAAGGAAATGAAAATCTTTTGTATTGAATCCTTCAGGAGGTTAAACACTAAGAAATTAGCACAAATTATGTACCATAATTCAATCCTTGGCATGGTTCATGAGATTAAAACTAGCTTAGACACCTGTAATTGTTAGGTGTATGAAGGCAGAGGGGCAGCAACTAAATTGAACAATATAATTAGGATTAGAATATCCAAAGTTAAAAAATTGCTAGAAAACAGATTAGCTTCTGTCTAACAAAAAAATGGCATGACAGCCAATTCCTAAGCAATGGCAAACCTTCTTAAAATATCATACAGAAACTTTAAAGAGCAAAAGAGGTATGAACATCGGAAGTTAAAATAGAAAGAAAATGGGCAAACTAAGGGCCTGTTTGGTTTACGAAAACATTTCCTGTTTTCTGAAATTTTACTAAGGAAAAACTGGAAATGCTGGAAACAGCAAATTTTTGTTTCCAGCATTTCCAGTTTTTCCTTTGTAAAATTTCAGGAAACAGGAAACAGAAAATGAAAACAGGAAACGAAAATGCAAACCAAACCGGCCTTTATCCTTACCTAAGCTGGAATTATGGCTACTTTTTAATTTAGTTTTTGCCAGCAAAAGTCACAAAAGGGAATAGATAACTAATTTTAGATGCAAACAGAAATGTGACACACCAGATGTAATGATGATTCTAGGCTTTATAACTAAAATTTCAATTCATGAAAACTGCTGTTTAAACTAAAGTTTAAGTGCCGGTTTGGTTTAAATTCTGGAGCATCCAGAATCAATTCTGCAGAATTGATTTTAAATCAATTTCGTCCAACGTGCTTCGTAAAGCGTGCATCATTCATCTCAACCATTCATTTCTAGAATCAATTCTACTCAACTGAAAACCAAACGGACACTAAGTAATGGAAGAACACCCGGCCAGGATTTTTTTCAAGGACAATGATACGCCTTTACAGCACTCTTCGCATTATTATGAGTATTGAGTCTATTGACTGTTTAACAGAAAGTAAAAATCCACACCAATTTCACAACTACAACAAAACGTTCACATACATCATGAGTAGATTCTAAAGGCAAAAGACATTAATTACAAAAAAACGGATAACTTCATATTAAGTCTCAAATTATGGAAATTATATACATTTACAGTTCCTCAATATGCATTTATTCATCAAATTAGCCTTTAATGTTTATTTTATTGGATAAATTAGTTCTTGAGATTCGTGATATGAGCATTATAATTTGATCAAAGAAATCAACATTTAGGAACTTTATCTTGAGTTAAGGACCTTTTTGAATAAAAATTTTAATGATAATAAACTTTTATAGTAAAATTCTAAGTATTCTGAATATATACTAACTATTATACTTGAGAATGCTTGAAAGAGTAGTATAGAAAAATTGAAAAAAGTCAAGGTCACTTCAAAAAATAGGTTCAAAGATATAAGAAGCATCATTCACCATATAAGCATGATTTCAGAAACATGCTATTCAAGGGTTTTCATGACAAAAATGATGTAACAAGTATGAGAAGTAATTTCTAGCTTTGAGAAGGTCAAGACAATTCATCTAAAATTTCATGAACATCAAACTGAGTTTTATATTCATAAGCAAATGTGAAGCTTTAGAAGGATCATTTAAGACCACCAAAAGCATATAGCTGATACCTTTCAAATGTGGAATACTAATCAAGTAGTTATGTACTTATGTTGAGAATGTGTCTTAGGATGCTCTCAAAGTAGTTTTAGTTTTTTTTTTGGTCAAAAGGTAGTTTTAGTTTGAATAAGTCAAGATAAGAGTCTGTCATTTTGTTATTAGTGGATAAGTTAGTTTATGATTCATTGTTTCATTGTTAATACCAGTTCCTAAAATCATAAGGCATGATTTTTTATTCTGTTATTTTCTATTGTATTTAAACATAAGTTTTATTCAATAAAAGAGCTAGCTTCACAGCAAATTCTCTATTACAATCCTCTACCATATTAATTTGTTTACTATTTTTTCTTTATTTAAAACAAAAAAACCAATAAGTTCAAGCATCTTCATGACCAAGTATTACTTGTGGAAACAAAACAATTGGAAATGGGAGGAAACCAAGATCATTAGAAACACATACTTGGCTTTAGAAGCAAAATTCACAATTTCTGTAGTTAATTATCATTCTCCAGAAGCATTAGATTTAAAATTCAATTAGATGAAACATGTTCATAGTTATTTGAGAAGATTTGAACATATCCCTAAACTACTCAAGCTATTATTCTTGAAATTTTCAAGACAAGGGACATTAAAAAAACTCTTCAAAAGCTAAATACCTTGGATATTAGAAGCATATCTCTAGAAGCAGAAGCATTGAATGGTCAAAATAAGAAAGAAAAAAGTTTCTATATGACAATTACAACACATATAAAGTCTACAAAGAGTTTGACCAGCATTGCATTAACACAATAATGGCTAGTTAAGGTCGCAATATTAGCTAGTGTTAAGCCTGAGCTGGTTGAGGAAATTAAAATGAATACATGTAATCTAACTTAATTAGTGGAGAATCCTACCAAAGTATGTACTAGACGTAGTCCAATGGTTGTGAGGGTGAACTGGTATATAAACTACGCACTATGCAATATCCCTTACTCTTACTCTCTTTATTTTTATGAATGTACATTGATTGATTTGCCGGTTCTTGATCTTGAATTGGAAAGCTAAGAAAGTGATATACTAGTTACATTTAAAAGTAGATACCCAATTTGTCCATTTTATAGGTGTTAATTTAGTTTTAATTTAGAGACGTAATTCTCACTTAACAATATGACTTATACTCAGTAATTTGAGCATAATTGGAGTCATACGTGTCAAAATTGACTGAAACTAGTGCCAAATTAAGCTAAGATTTATGGATACAACTTTTATCTTTGACTAAATTCAAATTTCTAGAGGGTTAGAATCCAATCTCAAAATAGAGGATGACAATAACATTCTAGAGGTGGTAACTTGGTCATATGAGATCCAATTTGCATAGGATTGGGGCCTACGTTAGTGCAATTGGCCTAATTTCTTTCAAAACTATTTAGGGCTTACTAAATGCCAATTTAGTGTTAGGTTTCTAGTTAAATATGCCATAACATCGATTTTATAAATATCTTCTCATAATCTTAGTTTTAGGACGATGCCTTAATTTTTAGCTATCTCTTGTGTTTTTTTTTTCTCTATGAAATTCTAAATTCCTTAATCAATCCTAGGGCTTCTTTGTTTGTATTGGAATTCATTTCTTCTTGTGATTTGGGATTAATTATAATCTAACTGAGATGTTAATGAAAGAGGCAATTGACTAATATCATTATTTGAAAAATTTGAAATTCAATAGATTTCTTTCAAATAGATTCTTGATTGTGATTTGGTTGATTTTAATTCTTGAAATTAATCTTGAACTTAGGGATTTGCTTAATTCCCCCTTCTTTTGGATTAATTGAATTTTGGGCACTTGCTCAAGTATAGAATTGTTGAATTGTAATCTTAGTTTAAAGTATATATCTTCCCTATCACCCGCTTCATCGTAGTAGTAATGACTTTGGTAACAACTATATAAACGATATGGTACAAGCTAATAAGACTACACAACTTCAATTTATTTGGATAATCAACCTTAGGAATAATGATGACAAGAGTATTATTGATGTCTTGTATCCACCACCATACATTAAAGAGTATCATTATTAGTAACCAACTCTCTCCCATCATGTGCATGTTATAAGAGCCTCCACCTTATTGCCCTTATGTCTAATAAGAGTAGCAATTAATGTGAAAAAAGTTATATTTATATCCCCAATTTTCATTACTCACATTTAGACTTCTGATACCAAAAAAGCTTTTTCTGATACAAAATACAACTATACCCATTCTTTTTTGGTACATGGGAATGAAAAAGAACAAAAGAAAGCGAAAAGAAAGAAAAAGGAAAGCAAAGGCACCCCTCTACCAAGTGTTTACAGTCAGACTCGACTATGATATGGCTACATCCAAACTCCCAAGCGAGATTCAAACCATGTTAAAAACAATTAAAAATAAAAAATATTTATTAAAAATGTCGTATTTCAAGTTAATTACCAATATTTTTTTTTAATAGAAAATGAATACATTAAAAGTTGCACCTTTTTATAAATAATTTTCATTTCTTAATTCTTTAATTAGTGTTTTAAGGGCACTCTCATTGACATAATCCTTGTTTATTTAGAGTGTGTTTGGTAAGTCATTTCAGCTCGCTGAAAGCTGAAATTAGTAGCTGAAACAATTTCAGCTGTGTTTGGTAATGTAGTTTTTTTGGGTAGCTACTAGTTTTTCTTGAAAAGGTACTTGAGGTAGTTTTTTAAAAAAAAGCTTCAATTTTCAGCTACTAGCTGGAAATTAATTACAAGTTTACCCTTCAACCACTTTCTCTTATCATTATTTAATAATTAATTATGTCCTTATATATCACTTTACCATTTACGGCTAGTTTTACCAAACACATTCAATCAAATCAGCCAATTTTTCAGCTTTCAGCTAGTTTTTCAGCTAGTTTTACCAAACATCGTTGATAAAATATCTTATTAATTTAATCTCTTAAATTTTAACATCTCAAAATTTTCATCAAAATATCCATTTCACATTAGCAGTGTTAACTTTTAATTTTGTATATTAATTTTTTTATTTAAATATATAAACTTTTATCTGTCCCTTCTCCCTTTATCATATAATACAATATGTTCAAATAATACTATACAAATTCGCATTTAATAGCCTCCGAGTGTTGTCTGTAAGATGTTAACATTAGTGGATGGCTATTCAAGTTGCAGCATCCAAGCTAGGAAAAACAAGTATTAAGCATGATGGTTCCTGAATTTTGAACCCCTCTTTGGAAAGGTACCAGAACCAGAACCAGACTGGAAGTAAACATGGTGAGATCATAGTCTGACACTTCCACGTGCCTATTGAATAGTCTCACATACAAATGGCCCGTATGGTCCCAATTCCTCTTAATGAAAGAATTGAAGGACCACAAACTCTTATTTAACACTCAACATTTTTATCTCATCCATAAATGGCACCCCTCCAAGTTAGGTCCAGCTTGTTGGCATATAGTTTTTCATTATTTCTCTGCCACAGATTGAATTTTCAGAGTATGCTTTTAGGTACTTTAATTTTTCTTTTCATTAATCTGAACTCTCTTCTAGCAAGGGATGTCTTGGAGCCAAATCCCTTGACTTTTAGCTTTTCCTAAATACAAGCCCATGTTACCAAAAATATTAAACATACCCAACTATGCAAGGTATGGTCATTTAGAATATTGAATATTAGCAATGTACTTGATACATTGAATCTAATTAAGTTAGTTCTGCTGCTCTAATCCAAGTCTTAATTTCAAGCTAATTAGGTGCTTTTTGCCTCAGCTAGCTAGCTTAACAACATGCCTCACTGTAAAATACGGATAGTATTCACATGTGTTTCATTATTTCTACTTAATTTATTTAGATTTAGACACGATTGTCAGTCTTATAGCTAGACTTGTCTGCAAATATATGGCACTAAAGGAATGCGTTTATTGTTTGTACCTTAGGATCCCATATGCCACATTGCCACATCCCATCAGTACTATATTTTTCATAACATTGTAGCAAAAAAACCATTTATGTAAATTACAGAACCTTTACAGCACAGAGATGATTTCAGTACAGGATTGACCAACAACAGAAACTATAATTTGTATTTATCAGAATAACAATATACATAAAGTGTTATTTTATGGGCATAAACACAATCATTTTTTATTACTCTGATAACTCTAAGCATTTTGAAACACCTGGGTAACCAATAGAGAATGAAAGGGATTTACTTTGTCCCTTTCTATTTCAAGCCTTCTTTGATGGAACCGTTCCATCTGTTCCTGCAAGCATGGCATACTTGTCCTTCCTTGTTAAATTGGTGCACTCAAACCCAAGAGTCCCAGCAAGGACCCTTTGAATGTAATTTGCAACTTCAATAGCAGATTTCCCTCCTTTGCAAGTGAGTTCTGTGGGTAACTGGTTCAAGAAAGTGATCTCATATGTTGGCATGGGATTCATGAACACAAAATAAGGGTCCAACAATTTGTGGCCACGGCTTGATGTTCCATAAAACACACTTTGTTTTGTGTTGATAGCAACTGGGACAATCCTGTCTGTTAACTCAGCAAAAAGAGCACTGAACCTTAAAAGAAATGGTTCTCTGCAAGTGGTACCTTCAGGGCAAATCACTAAGTCCCCTTCTTCAAGCAATCTCTTGATGTTGGCTGCATCTTTCTCTCTTTCCCTTGAGAGAGCCACAGCTTTGATTGGTGAAATTATCTCAGTGAATTTGCTTATGCTATATGTGACACAGCTAATTTTTCTTCCTAGTGCAACTGCTGTAACCACAGGGTCTAAAACTGTACGGTGGTTACAAACAAATAGCACTCCACTTTGACCTTTCTTTGGTGGTGGTGGAGGGGTACCCTTCCTCATGACTCTGATCCCCAACAGTTTATAGTTATACCAAGCAAGTCTTTCAGGTAATGGAATGTTCAGGTAGACCCTTAGGATAGAGAGAATAATGCCAATTGGCATCCATAGGAAGGTTAAGAGGGCAACTAGAGGGGTTGGCCTCTGAACTAATCGACCCTCATGAAAAATAACTGGACTTAGAAGCTTGTTTCTTGGTAATGGCTCACATTTAATCCTTGGCACCATATATCCTTCCTGCAAGGTAAAACACAGTTGATGATTTTATTAGACACATTAAAAGTGAGCATGGGTGACATTTTCACTTCTATGTCACAACCACAAAATTTGTTAGCCTCTAGAAAGCTTTATTGGAAGGTGAGAAATGGAGTTCTATTGGTGGTTCATTTATGTTGAAAGTCATCAATAAATAGATCTAAGATAATAATATTTTAATGATATTTTTACCCTCATGTTACTCAACAGAGGGTCCCTGAATCCGTGACATAACAGAAAGTGAGCAGAGACAAAAAAAAAATTAGAGAGTAAGTCAATAGGGGATGTCATAAGGAAAATGCTTTGTTATTGATGATGATGAGAAACTATGCAGGGAGATGTAAATTAGACATTTCATATATCTTACATGGGGTACAATTTGTACGGTTTGAATAGATTATTAAAAATTGGTTGTACATGAGGAACTCATGGAAAGTGTCAGAAGTCTTCAATCTAAGTTGAATTTCATAATTGGAAAATAACCAATTAGAACCCTTTTAATTATTAGTGGTACATAAAACACCAAAGTTAGGATCATGACAAAAAAAAATGGAGCATTGAACAAGGGGGACCACTTAAAAGTTGGGGGTAGTAAATATCGAAAAAGACAGGATAGAACAAACAAGGGAGCAGATTTGTTATTACAACGAGAGAAAATATTTATACAAAAACAGACATCGGTTTAAGAAGATGAAGACAGTTTGCTATTGGCCATTACGACTCTCACCAAACATGCAGTAATTAGGGGGCAATCTAATAAGTAATCATAATGTTTCAGTTGTACATGGTAGCTCTATTGAGCAAAGAAACAGCTCACAAAGTTCCATCACAACCAAAACAGAAAGTTGTAAAAGAGTGCATGAAAACAACATGAGTTATACACACAAATATAGTGTATTAGGTGGCAATGTCAATCATTACATGAATATTGATTAAACAGTTTCTAACTTAATATACTTATGTGTGTGTATAAGGAACATATAAAGCATGACATAAGAAGTAATATAAGTTAATTTTATATGCATAAAATGATTATTTATATATATTTATACAAACCTTGCAAATTGACATGAAGTCATGATCAGTGACACTATCTCCCAGTCCCAAATCAGGTAAGTTAAGTCCAAATTCCTTGACAAGTGCTGCTTTCTTGTGTTCAGCAACAAGTACTCCAGGTTGCTTAACAAACCCTGTTGCTCTGCCTGATTTTGTTACCTCAAGTTCTGTCCCAAGCACCTTATCAGCTCCCAAGAAGGTCTTAACAAAAGGCTCCACCATCAACCTCGGGCTAGCGGTGACAATGTATCGTTTACCAAAGGAACTGAACACTCTCCATGTCTCTGGATGGACATCCTCTGCATAGAACCTTGGCAGAACTGACCGTGCCACAAGCTCAACGTCTCTGATCTTCAATCCAGAGAAGGTGATGAAGATCAAGGTTTTGATGGCGACGGTTTCAGAGATAAATAGGTAGGTGAAATAGACGAAGGGAACAGAGGCTAGAAGGAGCAGTGCTCTTAGGATGTTACCAGCTTCAAGAGCAACGAGCATGTAGTAAGGAAAAGCACTTGGTGACACGAGAAGCGTGCCATCTAAGTCTGAAGCGACGGTTTGGTTTGATCTATGATTGGTGCTGCATTTGGAGATTGGTTCAAAACGACGAAAGGCTCCCATGACCATGACAAGAGTAGCTAGAGATATTAGATAGGAAAGAAATGTTATGAAGAGAGAGAGGGTGAAGAGGGGGTTTTAAAAAGGGTGAGGGAGGGTGTGGTGATGTTGGTGAACCATTTCGAGAAAGAAATATTATAATTATTATAATATAATAATATGTGGTACATGACTAGATGGAGATTTTTTGTTAGAGGGAGAAATACACATGAGGATGAGGGAGAGGGTTAAAGTAAAGGAAGGGGTAAAGAGTTATGTTTTGTTTTGGCGTGGCGTGTGTGATAGGGCAGTTGTGAGGGGTCTGTGAGTGGTTGGAAGTCGATGCTAACAGCTGCGTTTCATTCAATTAGAGCCTACTTTTTAGTTTTTAGTTTATTGACGCCGGCCTTTGCTGCCTAATAAAACCATGGCTTGGGCTTGGCTAGCTTAATAGCTTATGTTCAAAGTGCTTTTCTAATTTGGCTTAATGGCTTATGTTACCTTCACATTTTTAATATTAGGATTTGCTATAGACTAGTTCTTTTTATTTACAACTAGAATAATAACAATCTTCAGATGGATGTTTGAAATAATTTAAAATTAGTTTGTTTGTGATGATTTTTAAAAATTTTTAATATGTTTATTTTAAATTCTAAAATTAATTGGAATTTAAAAAATAGAATTCCAATTATAATCAAAATTTATTTTTACTTGCTTCTTAAAATAAGTAAATCAAATAAAAAAATATGAATGATAATCAAACACAAATTAACTTATTTTTATAAAAAAAATTACATAGTCTAATGAGAAAATAAATTCATACAATAAAAATATACAATAACTTATATAATACGTTTTCTCTCTTCATCTCTCTCCATGGTATCACTTTTCACATTTCATATTTCTCTCTCTTCTCTCTCTTTTCTATCTATATCTCTGTAAATTGTACTACAATGTAGTGTTGTGCAAATAACACTATTCTAGTCTAAATTGGCCCTCGATTTTCTAACTGAAAGATTTTTAGGTAAAGTTGTCTTTATGAACAACACTTATGATCAACCATTTTAATATATGTTTGATTTACAGTTGAGTTGAATTAATTCTAAAAATTAATGATTAAGAGGAGTGATGAACATTTTATAAAACGTGTTAAACAAAAATAATTTAAAATCAATCCCGCAAAATCACGCATGATTTTACATGATTGAAACGCCATACCAAATTCATGCTAGTATGTATCACATGCCATATTTTTCTTTATTTTTTTAATAAACCGTTGCTGGTCTTTTCCACCGGATTTAATGTGCATTGATTACATTTACTTTTTTATAATAAACCGGATTTATAACATCTCAGTTAGATTATAATTAATAAACCGTTGCTGGTCTTTTCCACCGCATTAATGTATAATAAATTTATTTTATACTAAGAATATTTTGTCATATTTTTGTTTGGATTAGTTTTGAGTATATTCTTTAATATAATATAAAGTACATCGATTTTTTTAACTTATGCAATTGCACACATGATAATAATAAATTAAAAGTGAAAATTACAACACAATGTTTCACATAATAGAAAAAAACCATAATACATATATACATTATTGATTGAACGTGCATGTATTTCTTTCTGTTTATACGCAAGAACCGCACACACATATGAACAGTGTAAATGATAGAATGAATGAAATAATTTGAAATAAATGCAAGCACAGTTGTTTTCTCATGTACATCACATGTTTAATTTATAAACAAACTAGTGTAATATCATGCATTATATGAGTGATTTTAAAATTTATGTAAAATTTTAAAAATATAAATTATAAAAATTTAAACAAAGTATTTAGAATCATAAATAAAGTATACATAGTTAATTCATTTATAATCTTAAAAAAATATAATATTATAAAATCATAATTAATTCAAAAAATAGAAAATAAAAATTTAAGAGTAAAAATTATTAAAAAATAACGATGATTATATTAATTTTATTAGAATGTTCATGTTTAATATTATTGCTCTTATATGTATTAACAATATTATTCAATATATATTAATGATTTATAGAATTATATTTGTTATATATATATATATATATATATATATATATTATAAGTTAAAATGGTATATGCACGAGGTAAAATGCTAATTTTTCATATAATTTTTATCCTGACCCTCTATCAACCCTATCATTATTTTTTTTAATGAGACCATAGGTATTCTCCACGAGAGGTAATCCTGTTCGAGCCGGATAGGATCTCTACGGGCGGTAAAACTCCCCCTTCGAGTATTTAACACAACCACATACCCAGGGCTCGAACTCGAAATCACTGGTTAAACTGGAACAACCCCTTACCAGCCGATCCACGTGCTCGATGGTTATCAAGCCGATTATTTGCAAAAAGGTTTCTTTTAATATTAATAAATGTGTCTCTCATATAAGTAGGGGTAATTTTATTGGAAGTTTAATCACAGTTAACACTACAAGAAATTCGGGTTTGGTCATCGCTACGTAGCATCTGCTTGCCCGTCGCTATGCTGAAGGTTGTCGCAAAGTGATAAGATCAAAGGTTGTCGCTAAGCCGTCATATATTAGTGACGACCTAGGTCGTCGCTATCATTTATATTATTTTTTATATAAATTATAACTAGTGACGTCCTTGGCCGTCGCTAATGATTATATTAGTTTTTTTAATTAAATTTAGGGCATTATATTTAATTTTATTTTAATTTACAGATTTACGGTTGAATTATTATAGAAATTCAATTTTTTTATTTTATAAATTTATATCATATTTGTTAACAATCTAAAATATAAAGAAAAACAATAAATACTATATGAAAACACCTATATAGAAAATACATACATACATATATATATATATATTTAAACAGTATATATACAAAGTGTATAAAAAATGATACAATAAAAAAGTATGGCTCACGGCGGCGACGTTATTGTGGTTGTGGGCCATGATTCTCATCCTCATCCACGGACTGGTCATCCAGGTCGTCATCGTAGTGCGAGTGCGGCTAAGCCTGACTGTAGCTGGTAGAACCACCTGCACTGCGGGCATCCAACACTAACTGTAACTATTGTCGGAGTCATGCGAAGTCCTCCTCCAACCGTGTGTACTAAGCCTGACAGTGATCAGCCCTCTCTTCAACTCGGCTAGCTTGCAGCTTTGCTTCAATGACTTCCTAGCGCAACGCCTCGTCAGATGAATGTCATGACCCGTCGCTCCCGCTGGTGTGGGCCCGAGACTCATGAGTGAGGCTGGTCACACCTAGAAAAATATTGGTTGACAAGTCCCCGGTGCCATAAGTGAGGAGTTGTCCCCCATTTGTGACTCCACCTCCCTCAGGCGGTCTTGGTAATTTGTCTGTTGAGTAGAGATAAACTTATAATTAGTTAGTAGTTATTCTATTGCAAATATATCTATTTATATAAAAAATTGGTACATTGACTTACATATGTGGACCGCATTCGGTCGTCTACCTAGCCACCACCCTTTTATGTGTGGATGGCCACAAAAAAACTCATCGAGATCTATATCCCGCCCAAGCTGTTATCGCTACACAGAAAAATTACACTAATTAATTATTTTAATTACAAATACAAAAATAATATAAAAGAGTAGGTTTTACATACCATATCCAATGCGACCTCAATGTGGGCCTTGCGGCCTGTGGTGTGGACTGCCCCGCTTCGACGAGAAGCCCGGTTGCTCTTGATACGAGCGAACTTCCCCTTGAACTCATCAGAGGCCCAGTAGGTCAAAAGACCCTCCCAGTAGGGATGTCAACGGGGCGTGATGGGGCGGGTAGTGCTTACTCGTATACGTACCCGCTAAAATTAACGGGTACCCAGGCGGGTAACGGGTATTCACGGGTATCCATTAGTGTTTAAGAATTTAAATTTTACAAAAAGAAAGAGAGTAAATGTTATATAGTATATTATAATATCATACTATATATATAAATAATCATTATATAATACAATTACATGTTAATATATTAAAAATATCATCAAAAAATAATATAAAATAAACTATAAATCATCATAAAATGATAAAAAATCCTAATATTCAAATATATTTTATAGAAAAATATGTTTTTAATAAGTATGCAGGTACCCGCGGGGCGGGTAGTATAATATCCGTCCCCACCCAATATATAAACATGCGGGTACATCTACGGGTATCCACGGGTGCGGGTTTTTTTGACATCCCTACCTCCCAAGCCTCCACACCACACTAATTGGGCCTAGTCCCACTCGTCCGAGCCTTGTTCAACATATCACGAAGGCGTCGAGGAATCCTCTACCTGTGCACCTTCTTAATCCGGGCCTCGTCCTTAGGGGCCCAAGTAACTCTACTCTGTAAAAGTAAAAACTTGTAGGGTAAGTAATTTGAAAATGTTATAACAAGTTAAAAAAAATATTGTAAAATGAAAACATTTTACCGTAAATTCCTCCCATCACTTGTCCCTCACATCCTTCGGGGTGACCTCCCACAAATAGTGAGGACCCCGAAATTGTTAGCGGATCGCATGACCAATGGTCGCGATGGGGGGTTGTTAGGCACTCAACTGCAAAATAAATAGATTCAATTTTAACACTGCAACTTATAAAACATCAAAATATTAAAGAAATAAAAAAATTGTAGAAACTCATCCTTTACCATAAGGCCGGATGATAACCCTACCGTGAGGGTCCCGTTCATGATCGAAATTGGAGCTGGCATCCCGGTGTACACCAGGCTTGTCGTCAGCCTCTGCATCAATGTTAGCTTATGGGTCACCCTCGATCACCCTCCTCATCAGAAATATGTGACAGGTCATCCTCTGGCAGCTGATGACCTACCTCGGGGGGAACCTTCTGATATCCCGGAGTAGGGAAGAATCTCATCTGCTCCATGAAGGCTCCAACTGATGCAGCAGGTTGGGAAACCTCTGCAGGGGTGGACACCACGTCCGGTGCAGGGGCGTACGACGAAGGCTGCTCTGGCAGCTGCTCAGGGAGATGGAGGTTGGTCCTATGATCTCGATGTAAATGAGCTGTCTGTGTAGCAAGCTCTCCTGGAGGGATGGACCTCCCTCTAATGGGTGAGACCTTTTGTCCACCTCTACCACGCATACGTGACATATTTACCTAATTTTAAGAATGTTATATAACTAATTATATGAATTATAAATGATTATTATAAACTTCAATAATAATTAAATATTATACAAGTCTATATATAACTAATTAAATTATATCACTAATTAAAAATTAAATTATATAAGCCCTAAATTAAATGATTATTATAAAAAGTAATTAAAATATAATACAAACTAACCTGGATGGTGCTTGGCTGGTGCAGGGGCGGTGGTGACCGGAGCTGAACGACGGCGACCGGAAGGAGGACAACGACGACCGGAGGTAGGAGACGGTTTGGGGGTAATTTGAAGGTTTAAATCGATGGAAAAGACTGAAAAATGAAAGGGAGAAGGTTTGGGACAGTGGGGAAGAGAATGTGAGCGAGGGAGAGGGAGGAGGTGGGAGAAACAGAGGAGGCCCGAGAAGGAGAAAGGGAGGAGGAAGGAGGAAGAGTTTTGTAGCGCGTAAGTTTTAAACGTAGCAATGGCCCGACCGTCGCTAAGTTTATTTTTTTTTATTTTCAAGAAAAAATTAGTTTTTTTTGTGTAGCGACATCGCTAGAGTGTGATACGTAGGGATGGTTGGGCCGTCAAAGCGTATTAATTGCATATTTGCGTGTTGAGCTGCGCATTTAATGTTGTAGCGACAGCTAAACTGTCTTATTGCTAACTACTAGGGACGGCGCATGGCCGTCACTACGATTTCACGTCTAATTCAACGCATTCTTGTAGTGTAATATTTCCATCACTCCTTAAGAGTATGTATTTATTTATTGAAAAGTTTCATGTATGTATAAAGTAGGAAAATTTACTATATAATTTTCATGAGTCATCTAATTCGCCGGTCTCATGGCTTAAAACCTAGCAAATATAGCTAGGGTACGGTGGCTTAAAGCTGATTTGGGATGCATTAATATTTAGCCGAGTCAATAAACGCAAGCAAGCTTGATTTAATGAATGCATTGCAATTTGCAAAGCTAACTAAATTGGCGATTTATTTCCGTGTTTCGAAGACGTCAAAGTCAAAACACTAAAATCCAATAAGAATGGTTTACTTGTTTGACTCAAGTTTTCAATTAATTTTGTATTACTATTATTAATTTGTTCAAGAGACTTTACAAATCACTTATTCCGAAAGTTTCCAGCAGGTAGATATCAACATCAACCAACTCTTTTCTATCCTCCTTAATTTGTCACTCTTTCTCTCTTGTCCACAAGAAACCGTTAACTTGGCAAATTGCAACGTAGACAAACTGTTTAACAAATTGAAGAAAAACAACATAGGAGTGAATAAATAAAATCCACGAGATAATTAATATGTAAAATACTAGTTGTAAGTTATGCCACTGTACGTGGTTAGGAACTAGGAATACGCCATCGAGCCACGATAGTCCATAAAATTTATTATTTTCTATATGCAACCCCTAAAAGCATTTGCTCATTGGTCGTTTGAGAATTTCTTCAAGTATATATCTACCAACTTTCTCTCTGTTTTTTTTTTTTAATTTCATGGTTGACGTACGCCTTTTATTTTATTTATCCTTTTCTTTCAATAGTGGTATATTATATATTCCTCAAACTAGCAGAAATCCCTTGAAAAATTATAAAAAAGATAAACATAGCAAGTAAGAATATAGGGGGGCAAAAAAGATTGAGATTTTTTTTTATTTTAGTCCCTATTTAAATTATATTTATTTTTAATCCTTCAAAAATATTAAAAAAAAATCACATACTTTTAATTCCTACCTGGTGAGTCCTAAACACACTATTTTTATAAATGTAGGATTAAAGATAAATAAAATTTATATAAGGACTAAGATTAAAATTATCAATTTTATTAGAATAAGAAACATATTTAATTCAATTTACATTAAATTTTATATTATTATTTTCAATTATTGATTAGTTATACCTGTAAACTTTGTGTTCATGTAAAAGATATTCACAATATTGGGAAGTAACTTAATTAAATGATCATAGATAGGTCATAAGCTTAACTTTGTGTTTATTCATAAGTTTATATATCTGAGAAATTTACTAAAACAAACCTAAATATTTGTAGATATTAGTATACTATTCATAAGCTTAACATCTAGGACACTTATAATGAGCTTTAAAAAGTATATATAGATAGGTCATAAATTATTTTTATAAGATTAATCAAATATCTATTTAAGTCCTTATATATTGTATGATAAAATTAAATAAAATGATCTTTTCCAAATATCCCCAGAACCACAAGTATCGTGTCCAAGACTCGTGAATCAAGAAAATGATTGTCATCTCACAGGGCTCTTGATTTTAGATTGGGTTAGTACAACAAACTACTACTATAAAGTAAAAATAAGAGTTATTTAGTGCTTTGCTTAATTAAATCAATTTTAGAATTGATTTTAATTTATTTTTGTTTAACGTGTGTTTAATAAATCATGCATTATTTATTTTCTACAATTAATTCTATAAATTTTTCAATTAATCAATTCTATCCCACTATAAATTAAATGTACCCTATATATAAAAAAGCAAAATACATGTAATAGTTTTTGTTTTCTTCCCCGCAAATCTGGTACACTCAAATTCTGGTAATTGTTTTAAGCTCATTCATGAAGATGTCTTTGACTTTTTGTGCTTGTTACACAAAATAAAAAATCTCGCAAAAGAAAATGGATGTGAAAATAGGCTACTTCACATTTACGCTGGAGACTCGCAAAATTAATTGTACACCGTTTTCATTTTGGTCAAAAAAAAAAGAAGAGGAATTTATTAAATGTACGAGGGATATATAGACCCAATGCCAGTGTTGGGGTTGAACTGTTGAAGACTGATTGGGACTAATTAACAAAAATTAATTAAACGTCTTAGTGTGATTTAAAGTACCGACCTTGTCCTAAACATTTGGCTATATATGGAAAAATTCAAATAGAACGAATATTCACAAATCCTACTTATTTATAAGGGCTATGTTATTTCTTACGAAATCTTTTTGCCGAAAACGAGAACGAAGTAGTTAAATTGTGTTTTACTACTTAGAAAACATGATGGAGTGTTTGAACAAAACCGTAGAACAAGATTGATTACAATATTACACCATGTTTGTTTCGCATGTGTTTTTCGCAAACTTTAGCATTTTCCTATTTATAATAGAAATTAGATAAACTTTAATTTTATCATGGTTAAATACTTAAATTAATGAGCTTTATGTTTAGCCAAAGTAATAATTGCAGTTTCTTTGGCTTGAACATCCCATTACACAACATTAATAATTGCACCTGATATTACGGCTTCTTATATGGGTGCATGCATATTTGTGCACACATCGATATAGACTACATACGACACGTACGCCACGTGACCCTACCCTTATTGACCTCGATCACCTACATAAACGGTTTGATTAATTCTAACATAGTATATTCTTTCACATCTTGACATGCATGAACAATGTTCAGAGCCCAAACTATTCTGATAAATTCATGTTTCTAAAGCTCTAAATAGTTGTGTGAGAAATCTAAATTTAAGTATGACCAGCAAATTAAACCAAACATAAGTTTCACGTTAGTAAAAAATGGATGAAGTGAGAATAAGGGTAAGGATACCATTGTAAGATTTGGTTAAAGATGACACTATTGATATAAATCTCCACTTTTGGGCTTTTCTCATAACACAATCATTGATCACTTGAAGCCCAACCAAAGTTTTCGTTACATTTTTTTAGTGTCTGTTTGTTTTAAATTTTGGAGTATCCAGAATCAATTCTGCAGAATTGATTTTAAATCATTTTCGTCCAACGTACTTCGTAAAGCGTACATCATTCATCTCAACCATTCATTTCTAGAATCAATTCTATTCAACTATAAACCAAACAGACCTCAGTTATTATAATTAACTTCGCACACTATTTTTAACAGACAGTACTCCTTTGACACACTATTTTTTTTTTTTTCCAAATGGGAGATAGTTTGGAACGATGGATAGAATTATTTATCGTTACTTATTCATACCATAACTGAGGATGGGAATTGAAGCTGAAATTGGGCCTAATAAATGGCCGTTTCACAACTAATTTGGGAGCTTGCGACGTGCATCACACAAAAACAACAAACATCAAGTATCAAGCATTAATATGTGAAGAAGTCTCAAATTCCCCTTCAACCTAACAACACGAGTACACGACGATTCGTGCACAAATTAGGTTGGACTTCAGAACTGCAAGTGTTGTCAATTGAACGAATTTTTAGCTGGACATTTAAGTCTATAACATGAAACTCGACCCCTATAAATACCGATTAATTACTAGTTTGCCGAATTTCAGAAGCTAATAACAACCCTAGATTGAATTGAATCTTTCCTTTTATTATGGTCATCATGTCAATTATTTATGTGTACTATACTTAAATGAATAATGCTCTATAAACTATATATGTGTGTTGTCCTTTCACATCAATTTTATTTTATTTTATTTTATTTTTTATAAAAGAAATTTAGAGTGGGGATGGTATCCCAGTTTAAAGCAGAAAAAGTCTCAGTTTTCATAGAACACTTATAGATAAACTTACATATATCTCACCTAAAGAGATCAATGGGGGTTCGAACCTACGAAGCTGCGACCTTTTAGATACCATACTGAGTCTTATTTCACTCAATCAATCCATTGGGATCATGTAAGTTACCAACATAATAGCTGAACCCCCGAGTGATCAAATTCCATTAGAAAAAAGCAAAACAATATTCATCTCTCGAGAGTCGAGATAATGAGATTTATACAAAGGGAAAGTATATAACTATACATAAAACAGTGTGGTACAACAATTGTATCACACTGTTATTTGAGAGGAATGGACTCAGGGAAAGAGAGAAAATAAGGGTATTTGGGCACACAGGCCCACTGTTGTAAAAATAGTGGTGCACTGTTTTATGTAGGTTTATCATGACCCTTATACAAAACTTCAAACCTAGCTATTTCTAATCATGTTTCTCCGTTCGTTCAAAAAAAGAAAACTATGTCTGTCCATTTATTAATTATTAATTATTATTAAATTAGTCTGTGTGCCTAAATATTGCATCAATTAAGATGATCCGCCTAACCATTCATTTTCCACAAACAGTCCGTCATATTTAAAACTCTATTAAAATTCTATAATTTTCATCTATTTTAAGTAACAATTAATATTAAAGTTTTAAACTTAAATTAATTTATAATTTTAATACGTTAATTAATTAGTGTATAAATTAATATCTTTTATAATTATTTTTTGGTCGAAATATCTTTTATTCTACTTTGTAAATAATATAATAATTAAGAAAATATGAGCTAACAATCCAGCCCAAATAGTCCCGATCGACCTGCATTGAGTTAGGTCAATAATTTATTTGCTTTTATTTTTGTCGAAATTGCCTGAACTAGATAACCCATTACTAGTTATTGGTCCACTTTAGCATAATCAATGAAAAAATCCAATTGGACTAACCCAATTTGAATTGGAGAGTTGCTTTTAGCATCTCCTTTAGCTATTCACACCACTCACCCTCCTTTTGAAATTTGTTTTTTCCAAACTACGGTCATCCTATCACCCCTCCCTCACCACCACTCCTACTCCACTACCACTGCTACTGCCATCTCCAGAAATTAATTTTTAGAAGCCATTTTTATCATTTTATTTTTAGAAATTAATTTTTAGAAGTGTTTTTTTTTTCAAAAAATAATTCTCAAAAGGAGAAAAAAACTTAAATGAAGTAGTGGTAAAGATGGAGGTGGTAGACTCGTGGTGGTAGTGACGGTCGGGTGGGGTGAGGGTGGAGGACAAGTGATGAGATGAGCGTAATTTGAGAAAAAAAAATATAAAATGGGTTAGTGAGGGTTTGCATAGTAAAAAAGAGGGTGCTAAAAGCATATTACAAGAAATTCACTATTTAGCCATGGCCACGATACCGTCGCTATTAGTATCGGCCAGGCCGGCGCAACGGCCGACGCTAAAGGCATCACCGTTGAAAAAATTTATATATATTTTTAATTTTTTTTATGTAGCCGTCGCTACTTAGTAACGTTAGCGTCGACCAGACCGTCACTAAAGGAAATTTTTTTTAGGGTCGGCCTTCGTAAAGTTAGTGTCGGCTTGACCGTCACTATTTTTTATTAGTTTTCACTATATATATATATATATAATATTTTGAGCTATATATTCCAAGAAACAAACTTGGCGTAACGGTAATGCTCCTTCTTTGTATAGTGCAGACAATTGATAAATTTGGGAATGAAGGATTATTTTTGAAAAATTATTTAGCGACGCTATGTAGCGACGGCCATAAAATGCAGTCGCTACTGCATATAACGACGAGGCTTTAACGATGACTGGTTGGTCGTCGCTAATTATGAAATAACGATGATTTTTCCCCTGGCTGTCGCTACAATCCAATTTTCTTGTTGTGGCAACTCCCTTTGAATTGATATTCTACCTCCGGTCCTATATAAGAAATTAATATTGAACTAAAATCATCAAGACCAAGTAAATGCAATGGAATCTGTTAGTAATTAATAGTGCCATGAATTTATTTTTTTTATAAAAAAAAACCCTTAGTATTAAATGAGTGACTACATCTTTAACTACTTACAATAAATTAAGGGCATATAAGGTATTTAGCAATTAATGCAACTAAAAATAGTACTATATTTCTTATATATTGGACAAAAAAAATTATTTTTGTTTCTTATATATATAGAACCGGAGGTAATATCTTTTTTAATTTTCTCCCTCTCCAACTAATTTCTATCTCTTTTTTAAATTTAAAATGCGTTTTGTTTTTGTCAAAATAAAAAAGTGTGCTTTATCAATGTAATTCTTCTACAAATCAAGTGGGAGTGCATTGCATTTCCCCACACACACATATATATAATTTAGTGAATATAAAATATTTTAACTAACGTGTACTTTTGTAAAAAGTGTTAATTTTTAATTTGTCCGTTGTTATATGGTGCATTATCAAATAAAGGTTACCATCATTCCATACCACAATATATTTTTTTTTGTGAACCTGGGTATCCTCCGGTTGATAGCTAGAGAACGATCCCTTTTCGAGGCGTAAAGATCACTAAAGGGTGCTTTGTCTCTCCCAACAAAGTATTTTTCATACACACCAACTAGGGTTCGAACCCTTGTCAAGATACTTATATAAGGAACCCAAGTATATATCTTCCAATTTTGTCATAGTTTGTTAGTTTCATGCCATAATATATCATGTATGATATCATGCCAAAATTCTATTTAATAAAAAAAATTATTTTATGCACACTATAGATGAACTTTAATTTAATTCAATCGGAAGTTAGAGAGTTTTTATGCATATATTAGTCATACAGAATTATTTGCAACATATTATTTTAACACGGTATTTAATTTTTCATGTGGGTGGCCTTAACAACCAAGGATTTTAGTAGAATTAATTCACATAAAATTTATCTAACAATAAAGAGTATACATGCTAGAGGGGGCAGCCATGGCCCTTGCCCCCCTCCCTTGCTCCTTTTATAAATAATAATAATAAGAATTGAATCTTTTACATAGATATGTAAAGTATATATTTTAAATTTAATAAATATGTATTGTTATGTAAAAATTATGTTTAATTTATACATATTTGATATCAAATATAAATTTTTATTGTATTATTTATATTAGACTGTAAGAATATAAATCAACGTGGTTTTATTCAAGTGGTGCATGTAATTTGTTTCCCTTAAGTAAGGTCCTGGGTTTGAGTCTTGTGGATAAAAAAAATCCTTGTTGGGAGAGTTACCCAACTAGGATATATATGAATGTTCTTGGCTCGAACAAGATTACCTACCATAAGGAGAACTGTGGTTCACACAAAAAAAAAGACCATAAGACCATCTCCAATGGAGCATCTCACTCAAGGTGTTTAAAAACTTTTTTTTATTTTTTTATTTGGGTCCTATATGTACATGTCATCTCTATTTACTTTTTAATAAATTCTTACAATTTAACAACTCTACACTCCAATAGAACAACTCTACAAGAACTCCTAAATGACCCGACATTAATTATTTTAAATTTTAATTCAACTTAAAATATTATTTAACTTTCTAATTTTAAAATAAATATAATATGAAATTAAAATATTTTTTTGAAAAATTAATGATCATAAAAAATAGTAATCTAGATAAATTATCTTATTTTTTAAAATAATTTTCCTTATTTTTTTTTTACAATTTCCGTATTTTATTGTTACTTTTTTTAATATTTTTTGTTGATAAAAATTGTTTGGCTACAATTTTTCACAATTGATCTATATACACATCCGCGCAAATTAGTTTATTTTATCATTTTTTATACCTAAGATCCGAATAAGCATAGTTACTTAAATAACTATGCACCAATGGCAAACAAGTTACTTGTGAGATTTCTTATTTCTAAGACCTTATTTCTAAGACCTTGCTAATCACTCACTATTGGATATGCTCTAAGAATATAAGAATATTATGAAAAAAGTTATCAATAACTAATATATATTATAAAAAATTAATAGTGTGTGTGTTTTGAAAGAGTGAGTCAAATAGTATCACATTGGTTGGACAATTGTTTATACATAAATACATAATAATTATGCCATATATATATATCAATATATGTGTGTGTATATAGCTCCTCTAGACTTAATTTAGTTCTTAAATGACTGATTTGACCAAGTTTTATAATTTTGGGCTTGATTAAGCTTTAGTGTGAAATTGTGCTTAAATTCAGATGTTAGACCCTTATAACTTATTCCCTTCTTTTCCATATTTAGAGCTACACTAAGCCAATTGTGATATTGGTCTCAGTAAAAATCCAATGGTGTAATTTTATTAATAATAATAGTGTCTGAGAAGTGTCAAGTAAAAAAAAAAAAAAACTCTCGGCTCATTGGCTGGCTTGATTAGTTTGTAAGTCGTGTTCCAGCCGTAATTTTTTTTTTTTAATATAATACCTCTAGACGCATTTCTAAGTATCATTCAACAGTAATGTCCTTGCTTTATAGGGTAAAAAAAGCCTTTGCCTCAATTGACTGAATTATGGTGTAACCGTAAACTGTTTGTCATATAAAATTGCAAAAACAGAGGCACAAAGGGCTAGTTAGGGTCCGTTTGGTTTATAGTTGAGTAGAATGATTCTAGAAATGAATGGTTGAGATGGATGATGCACACTTTACGAAATATCTTGGACATAAGTGATTTAAAATCAATTCTGCAGAATTGATTCTGGATTCTACAAAATTTAAAACCAACCGATTATACCTGCAGTTTGTGTGCAGGGAAGATGTTGAATAGAAAGTGATGAATAAACCTTACCACCATTTCCATAATTAAGTTCGATTGCATGTCCACGTACATTAGTTTTGAACGGATAAAATTATATATATAAATAAGTAGGAAATTGATAGTATAAGAGATAGTAACCATAGTGTATGAGATAGTAACATCTTTAACATGGGAATCCCGTCACGGACTCAACTAGTTATTAATTTCCAGGCTTTGTTTCAACTTCAAAGTTGCATCACTTTGACTTGAAGGGAATAGCCCTGATTACTATCTGATGGTACAGAGCTGCAAGTGCTGCTCCAATAAAAGGCCCAACCCAAAAAATCCACTGCACCAAAATAATATAATGTGAGAATTTTTAACCATTGAAACTTAAACAACAGTCATTTTCTATTTGCTACTTGTGCTATACATAAAACAGACTTATAATCCAAGTGAAATCAAGAAACAGTAAAATTGTAAAAATTAATGATAAAGAAGACTCACATGGTCGTCCCAAGCTTGGTCCTTGTTGTATATAAGGGCTGCACCTAGACTTCTAGCAGGGTTGATACCAGTCCCTGTAATAGGAATTGTAGCCAAATGCACCAGAAAGACAGCAAAACCAATAGGCAGTGGTGCCAAAATCTGATCCATTCACAAGCTCATAATAATCAGAATTATAATCATAGTAATAAAACTTATATAGTCATTGTAATTGTTATCATAATCAGATTTGGAAATTAAGATTTTTTGCTTACAGGAACGTGGGAGTCTCTAGCGTTACGCTTGGCATCAGTAGCAGAGAAGACAGTATAACAAGCACAAATGTGCCAACAATCTCTGCTCCAAGGCCTTCACCTTTGGTGTATCCTTTACTAAGAGTGTTAGCACCACCACCAAGCCTCTCATATTGGTGTGGTTGGAACCCCTTCACTACACCAGCACCACATATAGCTCCCAAACACTGCATAATTATGTAAAACACTGCCCTTGTCAGAGACAGCTTGCGTGCCAAGAACAGCCCAAATGTCACTGCCGGGTTAATGTGACCCCCTGCATCAACAAATCCACACAAACTAGCTATATTAGACAAAATCATGGTTTTAAATTACAATTGCACTTGAATTATCATCCTTCAAATTAGCAAAAAATGCAGATAGATACAGCTAATGTGACCACAATTGCAATTCTATAGATTGTGAAGACCTCTAAGATCTAATATTATAGGCACAATTGCAGTTGCGCAATGCAATTTTAGGATTTTACAATTGGGTAAAATTGATTTCGATGGATTTATATATAAAATCAATGACAGAAAATAAATGATGCATAATTTACATAATACATTGGACGGAAATGATTTAAAATCAATTCTACTTAATTTATTCTCATTATTTACAACCTATATACAAACGAACACTTAATCCCTAGACAAAAATTGAAGTGAGATTACCACTACCACTACCAATATCCATATTTTCTTTTTAATTTTTATGAACACTAGCTAGTAAATATATGGTAACTCCCAAATTTGAGTGCAAAAATTGTATTTGAATTTTTTACCTGAGATGCCAGCAGTGCAATAGACAAGAGCAAAGATCATTCCACCAAATGCCCAAGCTATGCCTTGGACACCAACTGTGGAGCACTTGCTGTTTGATTTGGCCACACCCATCACTGTTAACACTGTGATGTAAAGAAACAAGAATGTTGCCACAAACTCTGCTATTCCTGCTCTGTAGAAAGACCATGATGACAACTCCCCAGGCTCAAAGAGAGGTGCTGAGGGAGGTTCTTTGTAGTCTTTGCTATCTGGAGCCTGAGCAGCAGTTCCTATTGGTTGCCTCTCTCTGTACCTGTTGGCTCCCAGTCTCACATCTTCATCTTTCCCCTCCATTTTGTGTCTAGCAGTGTTCTTGCAATGTGAGTGTACCTTTCCTTAAGGCTTTTGGGGAAATGGGTTGGGTGAATTAGTTAGGCAGAAAAGGGCACCCTAATTAATGCAGTCACAGGTAATGGAGTGAGGAAGGGTATTTGTAGCGTGAGATTGGGACAAAGGTTGAGAACTTTGTAGCTAAGATTGTAGTGGTGACTTCTAAGTAAAATTGAAAGAGCATCATGAAACTGTGCATTGTTGTGACACTCCACCGACCAAAGACAATAATAGTGGGAATTGAGAAATTCGATTCTCAATCTCTTACCGTCACCATGGGAAAGTGCACTTTTGATTTCTCATTTGTAAGAGATCAGCATCACTAATGTGCTTGTTTAATTGGTAAGAAAGCACCACTCACTCTAATTGTAGGAAAAATACACGGTGCACCAAAACATCACAAATAGCAAGGTGGAATTAATCGCGATGCATGGGTATGCTGTTGTTATTTGTTTATTCTAAATTTGAAGCGCGGGGAAGAGTAGTATAAGCTATATTAATTAAGCTTTTTCTTTCTGGGCACATATTAACCATTTTTTTGGTTTAAATCAAAAGTATACTCCATTGAAATCAATCATCTCATCATAGTTAGCTATTCAACTGTAATTCTTTTTCCTCCACAAAATTCAAACCCGAAATAGATTAACCATTTTAAGAATTAATTTTTTCACTTAAAATGGATGGAATTAAAATTACATTAGTGTAAAGGACATGGTTTGGTGAAACAGTAGAGAGTGGGCACCGAAAAGGCAACTTCACATGGTGAGGAAGGAACCAAAATGACACAATGGGAAGGAACGAAACTCGTACGCGGAAATACAAAGTTCCACATGGATATGCACAGAAAATGAAAATAATTTCTTATAGGTCAAATAATATATGTTTTAATATCATCCACATCCCAGCACTCAAAAAAATTTTAAACCAATATTTTATAATTTTTTAAATTTTTTTATATTATTATATTATTTTTATTACTTATCGGTACTAACATAAGAACCGAAAATTGCCGTGCTCCATCACTTAGAAACATTAATCACAAGGTGCTTTAAGTTTAAGAACGGCCAAGCATCACAATCTTGTCCCTAAGTAACATTTTAAGTTAAATTTTAATGACGCATATAAATTTTACTTAGTTTAAATTATAAAATAATTAAATTTTAGTTATTAATTTTTAGTGTCAATAATATTACTTGGTATGAAAGACTTTGTACACACTAAAAGCTATTACGAATGTTGAATTAGTAATCAATAATGGTTAGGAAGAAAATAATTATCAGGGCAACCGAAGCAAGCTTATTTTTTCTATTTGTGAAACTTTTAATTAAGAAAACCCATTTATATCATTTAATATTTTTTTGAAATATATGTATGAAGAAAATTTATTTACGGTACTATAGTGATGATGAAGATTTGAGTTGAAGCAAGACCTTACATATTTACTATTGAGTAGACTAAAAACTTTATTTTTTTTCACAAGAAAGGGGACAAATTATTGAGTATGATAATGTTGGGTTTGAGGTGCTACAAAATTTCATGATGATAGTCACGATTCACTTTGTTGGGACCAATCTACAGTTAAAAATGTGTCATAGCTATTAAGATATATGGGCCCAAACCTCAAAATTCAAACTTAGCTTTGTGACAATTTTAGGGTTTAGGGTTTAGGGTTTAGGATAGTTAAGAAACAATTATAAATTTAATTACAGAAATTTTTCATAGTCATTCCGTAGCTTTTCATAACTATACTTGTTAGAGAAAAATGCACCGTTGGAAAGAATCGGATTTATATATACAAAGCAAAGAGTCAAAAACAAGAGTTACTAACCTTTTATTTTGAGCTTGGGAAAATTGCAATAGAAAATGTTAAATAAATTGTAAGTATGAGATAAATTTCAAATAATAATCTAAAAAGTTAAATATAATGTAAAATATTAAATTTAATATTTTCTTTTAAGTGTTATTTGAAATTCTTTTTATTTATTATAAAAACTCATTTTATTTATCATTTAAATTTTCTATTTTACTATTTTTATATTAATTTGTGCATTTTTTTTACTATTTTAACACAAAATATAGTAATTTTAAGTTACTCTATCCAAATACAGCTACTCTAAGAAGAAGGATGTGATGTGAAACACACATTTAATAGAGCATATTGTATTGAACACTTCTCGTATGGTATTGATTATACTTACATTCTTCTTGATATTGAAAAATTATACTTACTTCCAAAATCACTGCTTATTCACCGACAACATGCATTTAGAGAGACAACTATTTCCATCTCTAATATAGGACAGACGAATCTGAGATAGATTAATGCTATGTTTGCTAGAGGTGAAATGAGGGAGGGAGGAGGAAAGTGGGAAGAAATGGAGAAATTAAGTTCTCCTGTTTGGTGGAGGAGGGAGGAGGGAAGTGGGGGAAATGGTGTGTTTGGTGAGAAGGGAAATAGGTGGAAATGAGGGGAAATGATTACACTGTTCATTTCTCTGCAATGCTGTAGTGAAAAAGAGAGAAAGGAGAAGTGGGCACGTGATAATCGATTTTTATGTGTACATAATCGATTATCATGTTACCCAATGTCATAAATAATCGATTTTCATGTATACATAATCAATTTTTATGTACTCCATGTCATAAAAAAATGATTTTTAATATCCCATAATCGATATTGTTTAGAAAAAATCGATTTTTTTAAATAATCGATTTTTCATTTTTTTTATTTCACACATTTCTCTCATACCAAACAACCCATTTCTCTTCATTCATACATATTTCTCTCACACCCAACAACCTATTTCTCTTCATTTCTCTCTTTTCTATTTCTCACCTTCCCACTTCTTTTCTCATCACTTCTCTTCTGTCTATTTCCCTAACTTTTCCTATTCCTCTCCTTCCCACTTCTCTTCTCATCACTCCTCTTCTCTCTATCTATTTCTCTCTATTTCCCTATTTTAACCAAACATAGGCTAAATTATTTAGAGACGAAATTGTAATGACATGCATTGTAGATGAAATTCAGAGACAAATAAATTTCGTCTCTATAGTAAATAAATTTCCCTTTGATCAATTTTATCTTATCATTATACACATTTCTTGTAATATATATAATGAGTGTACATTATCAGTGTGTAAAATTTTTATACAAATATTCATGTTTGAAAGAGCTCATTTGAACTTAAGATATAAACACTTGTGTAAGTGTTTGGACAAGTTATGAAAAATAGCTTATAACCTGCTTATAAGTTATTTTCAGCTAATAAGCTACTCAAAGTAGCTTCTGCAAAGTTAAGTACCTTGTATCCCCTTCAATTCCCATCCATTTCCTTAAGAGCTTATTTAATAAGTGAGCGCTTAATTAAATTACTTTTGAAAACGTACTCTCAATGATTTGTTGTCACATCATTTAAAGCACTACAAGAATGCGTGTTTTTAGACGCGAAAACGTAGCTACGACCATGCACCGTACAACATCGCTACAACATTAAATGTGTAGTTCAAAGCATAACTGTGCCATTAATACGTTATGACGGCCAGGCCATCGCTACGTTTCGAATTGTAGCGACGGCCTGGCCAGGCCGTCGCTACACACTGAAAAGACTAATTATTTTTTTCTGAAAATTAAAAAAAATATACGTAGCCTACGTTTTTAATTAAAAATTAAAATTGACGCATCATAGAAATTTTTAACTTAGCGACGGACCTGGCCACCGTCGCTAAGTTTAAAATTTACGCGCACAAAACCCTTTCCTCCTCCCCTCTTCTTCTTCCTCCTTCCCCCTCTTCCGCTCCTTCCTCCTCTTCCTTCTCTATCCTTTCTCCCTCTCTCTCTCGTTTAATTTCAAATCCTCATCGATTAAACACTCTCCCTCGTTCATAGGTTCATTTGGAACCGATCAGAATCGTCGTTAGTGCCCCTCTGTCCCTCCTCACTCTTCCTCCCCTGTCGTCCACCACCACTAGTCGTCGTCCATCACCGCCAGTTACAGGTAATTATTTGATTAGTTTATGTTTTCTAATTATAGTTATATAATTATGTAGTTAGTTATTTAATTATGTACGTAGTTATTTTAGTTATATAGTATTTAACTATATAGGTAGTTATTTAGTAATTATTAGTAGTAATTAATTATTCGCAAATAAATTATTAGTTATTAATTACTAATTAGTAGTGATTAGTAATTATGGCACCGGGGACTTGTCAAGAAACATTCGTTCTGGTGTGACCAGCCTCACTCAGGAGTCTCGAGCCCATACCAGCGGGACGGGTCACGACATCCATCCGACGAGGCTCTGCGGCAGGAGGTCATCAAAGCAAAGTTGTAGGCTAGCTGAGCTGAAGAGAGGGTTGATCATCGTCATGCCCAGTATGCACGGTTGGAGGACTTCGCATGACTCCGATAACAGTTGCAGTTAGTGTTGGATGCCCGCAGTGCAGGTGGTTCTACCAGCTTCAGTCAGGCTCAGCTGCACCCCGCGCTACAATGGCAACCTGAATGACCAGCCCTTGGATGAGGATGAGGATCGTGGCCCACGACCACATCAGCGTCGTCTCCGTCAACCGTGATTTTGTTTTCATTGTATTATGTTTCCATACACTTTGTATATATACTATATATATATGAGTTTTTTATATAGTATTTATTGTTTTTCTTTATATTTTAGATTGTTAACAAATATCATATAAAATAAATAAAAATTGAATTTCTATAATAATTCAATCGTAAATCTGTAAATTAAAATAAAATTAAATATAAAATCCTAAATTCAATTAAAAATAATATAATCATTAGCGACGGCCTAGGTCGTCGCTACGATGTGACGCTTATCGATGACCTTTAATCTTTTCACTTTGTGATGGGCTTCAGCTTAGCAACGACTTTAGCGTCAGGCAAGCAGACGCTACGTAACGATGACTATTTTTGCTCGTCGCTACGGTATTAACGACGAGCATTTTAACGACGCCCTTGTGGCCGTCACTAAGCCATCGCTAATTGCATTGTAGTGACGGTTTTCCTCTTGTAGCTATTCCCAAATTTCTTGTAGTGGAATATGAGACATCACATGTTATTAAACTTAATAAATAATGTGACAACACATTATTGAATGTTTGTATAAATTTTTTTTACACGGTCATATATCCATTAAACTCATATATTATATACATTATTCATATATTTCGACATTCACTATTTAAAAAAGTTATGCATTTCTTTCGTTCATATATGAACTAAAGTCGACAAAATGGACTAACCCGACCGGATCGAGCCGTAAAAGCCTATATAAATGTGGAGCCCGGTCCTTTATTTTGGAAGTCCGAATAACTCGAGATTTTTATCCCGACTAGATAAAGCACGCTCCCTTAAAAATCCACAAAAAATTTTGGGTAACTTGTGATGAGAAATCTGGCAAGCGTACCAAATCGTTGCAAGTATTCAACAATGAGTTTGAGTATCGTATCCACAGAGATTGATGGATCAAGTACCAATTAACTGAGAATTTAACTAGTTGAACATGGAGAAATCAATTGTAATTAATGACCTACAATCTAATGCAGAAAACTAATTAAAAAAAACTAAACCAGAAACTTGAATTATGTTTTTGAACAATTTGACAAAATGCAGTAAAATTGGAATACGAATTTAACAAAATTGTTAGGGTTGATTTCACTTAATCCTCTTTTTATGTAAGTGTTCACATTATTCAATTCAATTATTAAAGATGATTTCAATGATCCAATTCACTGATTTAGCAAAAATCCAATTCCTTGGTAAATTGACCCTATGTCATCACTAAGAACCCTAATTCCTTAGGTGAACCTAATAGTGACATGCATTAACTTCAAGAATTGCTAAAGATCACATAAAAACAATTCTTATTCCTAGGCAATCAATCTTTTATGTTGCTTGCTTCAGATCCATGCTTTTCCCCAATTTTCCAATTGTGAGAGAAGCTTTTGATTCATGCAATTGAGTGGCCAATTCAATTGAAGCTTTAAGAGTAGAAGGAAGCAATTGAGTTGAAAACGAAAATTGAATTGAATGAGCAAAACACTTACACAAAATTCAGATCAAGTTTCATCAACACCTAACCTAAGAAATTTATAATTAGCAATCCATTACAAAAGATAAGAGAAAGGAAGAGGAAGATGCAAACTCAAGGATGAAATCCATTGAGAATAATCCTAGGCTCCACCTTTGAGTTGAATCTTGAAAGAAAGAGGGGAGAAAAAGAGAGAAAATTCGAGTGGAAGAAGAGGGAAAGTGAAAAAATGAAATCTCTCCCGCTAAAAATCTAACAACACCTATTTATAGTGATTTTGTCAAAATCGTGTCCCCACACAGATCCTGCCATGTTCCAACACGAACATGGCAGAGAGCAATTTCTAATTCTTGTAGCTTCTGGCAGTGTCGTGTCCTCACACGAAAATAGCATGTTCCCACACAGATCTGGCAGAATGTAAATCTCTCAATTTGCACCTTCTTTGCCTCTAAAATTCATTGTTTGACTCTTCCACAAACTTCAAAACTGCTTCTCTTTAACTTCTTTCTTTCTTATTTTCCAGAAAATTCCTAAAAACAACAAAACAATGAAAAATTAGAGAAAAATACTATTATTTACTAAAATCGCCTAAATATAAACAAACTCACTTATGTACAATTTTAACTACAAATTTACAAAATTATCAACCTAAACAACTAAAAACTACCTAAAATTAATCTATAAATCTACTACTAAAGTGGATTTATAAACTTGCAAAACCCGCAAAAACCAGGCTATCTATAAAAAAATGTAAAAATGTAGGGCTCCAGCCTTTATTTTAGAAGTCTGAATAACTCCTGGATTTTTTAACCTAGCCCATAAAAAACCGCTACTCGCATCGAGTCGGACCGAGCCGGGTCGCCCGAATTACCAACTCTAATTTGAACCATACTAAAATACTCTTATAAATAATACAAGAAAAATAATGATTAAAATAGAGAGATAAAATAATATATATTTCTAGCATACAAATTCTATTTTTGTTTTTTTAGATAAAAATAGAATGTTAAGTAATTATAAATTTATATTTTTTTATAAATTTGATATTCTTATTAATTAGTTTATGATGATATTTTTTATTTAAAAATAAAATAATAGTTAAATAATTAGAAAATTTTTTCCATACTCAAAACTCAAACTTGAGACTTTACTTATGGAAAAACAAACATGTACCACTTATCAATTTAGAGAGGAAAAATCACCCCTCACCAATGTGAGGAATTTACTCACATTTAGTCATATATGAGAGAATGAGTCAACAAATATGTTTTTTGTTATTTAGTAATAAAATTAGAGACAGATAATATCCCTCTGTAAGTATTCCATCACAAAATCTATAACTAAATTAACATCATACATTTAGAGAAGGAATTTTGAGACAGATTTTTTCCCTTTCTAACAACTATGTCATTAATTATTTGTTATTGTCACTAATCTGAGGTGGATGTAGAATCCCTCTTAAATAGAGAGGGAATATTTCCCTCTTAAATTTTAAGATAATCAAATAAATTTATCACAAACTTGAACCAATTTGACAATGATTAGATTTGATTTCATGTTAATATAAGCTATGTTTGGCACAAGTTTGTCTAGCTAGGGTGGACAATGGTCCACATGGTCCATAATATAAAAATATAGTAATTTAATTTTTGCCCATTAAATTCAAAGCTCATTTTATTAATGATTGATATTAAATCAGTTTCCAGTTATTTTTATGAAATATTGGTTAAAAAATAAAACTCAAATCGATACTACTACGTAATGTAGAAGTTTCCCCTTCAACTTATATAAATTGATAGATCATCAATGAAACTAGCATAAATTGTATTTTAAATCCATATTTTTCTTTAAATTAAACTCAAATAGTCATATAAGGATCATTTAATAAAAAATAAAATCATTCATCAACCTTTAATAATCAATAAAATGTAAACGGACTAGGTGGACCAAATTTTGTTTGGTCCATCCTATAATCGCCTTGTTTGACATAACTTGTTAATTTTTTATTTGAAAGTTGACAAACCAATTTCTTTCGGTAAGACCTCTATTGACAACTAAGCTCTTTCTCTGAGAGTTTAATGTAGCTGTATACCCAGGTTACGAACTTGAGACCAATGGTTAAGCTGGAATAACCTTCTGTCAATTGATCCACGTGCTCGGTGGTAGTTTGTTACCTATTTGACCAAAATAAAAACATTTGGTAAATTATATTAGTAGCTTGTAAACTTCAACTAGCTTATATTGTGTAACTTATAACTTTTGTTTTTCCATTTTTAACCTTAATATCTTAATATGGTTTATCTTTTACAGTTTTTTATTTAAAATTCCTACATAATTTTTTAATGATAAATATTTTACTAAAAATTAAAATAAATACTATTACTTTTAGTATTATACTACTTATTTAAATTCTTTTATTTTGCAGAATTGTTTACATTTAGAGAGGGATTGTTTCGCCTCGAATTTGAAATTTTCTATAGTATAAGATTAAGGAGAAAACTTTCAAAAATAAAGCTTTTATTAAAATATAAAATATGAATTATATAAAAAGCGTAAGTGAATAATAAAT
The DNA here is from genome assembly GCA_026901365.1 of Sesbania bispinosa. NCBI lineage: Eukaryota > Viridiplantae > Streptophyta > Magnoliopsida > Fabales > Fabaceae > Sesbania > Sesbania bispinosa. The sequence goes on from QLOH01000195.1 coordinate 1,329,022, forward strand.
ACTTTATATTATAAAACTTTCCATTTTTTAAAGTCTCATTCTTAGCCCTTAGTGTTACTGTTGTTAAAGTTATTATAAAAAAGTTATATTGTTACACTTGTGAAATAACTGGCTTGGTTAATAATGAAAGTTTTATAAAGTTCTCCAATAAAATGTTGTTATATCGATTGAGTTTAAATATATGGAGTGTCATATTCATTAAATACAGGACCTTGGCTAGCCTTACTTGTGAAGTGCATTGGCTCCATTATCTCGGTCGATCTCCATATTTCTTGTTCTCAGTTCTCACCCTACATCCATCTATTGTGATAATCAATCTGTAATATCCTTGGCTCATAATCTTGTTTTTCATGAGAGAACCAAACATATTGAAATTGATTGTCATGTTCGTGAAAAGATTCAACAGAGTTTGGTTCACCCGCGATGTCTCTTCTTCAGCTCAACTTGTTGATGCTTTTCACCAAAGTTGTGCATTCAACATCCTTTTAGTGGCTTTGTTATCAAGTTGGGTCTTGTGATCTCCATCGCACAACTTAAGGGGGTATTACAAAATAAGTTTATTTAGCTTTCCATATTTTTGTTAGTTAGTTGTATTCAATTTTTGTTAAGTCAGTTAGAGAAGTTTGTTAGCTTTCCTTTCCTTTTATGTTTTTTGTTAATTTGTTTTCGATGTATATCACACTTTGATGTAGCTCTTCTTCTTAACTATATATATAGTCATTACCTCTTGTATCTTTCTACTTCATTAATGAGAATTACAATGAACTTCAAGCATGAAGAGAAAACCAACCCCCTAACATCTTCTAAAAGAAAAGAACATAATAAAGAATGAGGTGGCTGATAAAAATTAATGTAAAGAGGATTGTGATGACCCAAAATAGCAAGATCAACTGCATAACAATTGGATTTCCGGAAAACATGTCGCAAAGGAGGAGTTATTAGAAAGTAGATATCTGAAACTCCGAATCAGATCAAAACAATCACAACAAGAAATTCGGGTATTAGCGACGACCTTGCTAAAAGGGGAAAATCATCGCTACAATGTAATTAGTGATGACCACAAGGACGTCACTAAAATGCTCTTCGTTAATACCGTAGTGACGAGCAAAAACAGTCGTCGCTAAGTAGCATCTGCTTGCTTGACACTAAAGTCGTCGTTATGCTAAAATTCGTCGCAAAGTGAAAAGATTAAAGGCCGTCGTTAAGTCGTCACATCGTAGCGATGACTTATATTATTTTTTTAAAATTATAGTCATATATTCAAATAAAATAACTTTTAGTTATATTTCACCATCGTCTTGTATTTTAATTAGTTTTATTTAGTTTATTTAAATTATTTTTTTATTTTTTTACATTCCATGAATATATTAGTTGGAACCTTTCTTAAAATTAAATTTAAAAAAACCTTTTAATGTTTATATTTTATATTATTAATTTTACAGTTAAATTATATCCGATGCTAATATACAGCAAATAATAATTTTTATATATTTTTTGTAATTTATGAATAAAACATAGAAGATAACCTTTACAGATTTTTTTTTTGTTTCCCAGAGTATCCTGTCACCTAAAGATGAGAGACTAATCTCGGGGTACGGTCAGGCGCAAAGTGGTTTTATTTAATTTATTTTAATAATTTTTTTTACATTCCATGAATACATTAGTTGGAACCTTTCTTAAAATTAAATTTAAAAAAAATATTTTAATATTTTAATATGTTTATATTTTATATTATTAATTTTACAGTTAAATTATATTCGATGCTAATATACAACAAATAATATTTGTTATATGTTTTTTGTAATTTATGAATAAAACATAGAAGATAATCTTCATGGATTTTTTTAGTTTCCCATAATATCCTCTCACTCGAAAGGTGAGAGACTAATTATCTCGGGGTACGGTCAGGAGTAAAGTGGGGACCCCTCTCAATAATATTTTTTCCATTCACATGAATTCAAGGATTGAACCTAGAATCACATGTTCAAGGGACCCGAGCTCCTTCCACGTGTACTAATACATTTTGGTATTTTTCACGGTATATACACACACCAATTTAATTTATATTCTTAAAATAAATATCTATTAAATTTGAATATCTACTAATATGATTATTCGTCATGGACGTAGATATTTCAATAATTCATCATTTCTCAATTAATTTAATAGATCTAATAAGTTTTAGCATTATTTCTTTTTTATTTTAATTTTTTAGTTATTTATAAAACTTTTTACTAGTATTTCCTTTTATATATAAATATATTCTAATTTTTTTAAAAGTAATTAATAATGTTTAAAATACAAAACTGAAACTATTAATTTATGGAGTAGTAAGAAGTTTAAAATAAATTATTTTTGAACAACAGTTTTGTATTTAAAAGAGACTCTAATGTTGACTCTTATAATGGAAAAGCATAGAAATCCAATAGTAATACTATATATTTAGGGTTGGTTTGGATGAAAATTTTACAGAAGTATTTTTAGGTGAAAAAAATAGAATGAATCAAAAAGCTCCGATGCATTTAACTTCTCAAAAAATTGAAATTAGAGTGTGTTTGGTAAACCATTTCAGCTAGCGTAAAAGCTGAAATTAGTAGCTGAAATCATTTCAGCTGTGTTTGGTATGGTACCTTTTTTGGGTAGCTACTAGCTTTTCTTGAAAATGTACTTGAGGTAGTTTTTTTGAAAAGCTCCAATTTTCAGCTACTAGTTGAAAATTAATTACAAGTTTATCACTCAACCACCCCCACTTATCATTATTTAATAATTAATATTAATGATGTCCTTATATGTCATTTTACCATTTTCAGCTAGTTTTACCAAACACATTCAATAGTTTTTCAGCTTTCATGCAGGTAACTTTAAGCTTTCAGCTAGTTTTTCAGCTTTCAGCTAGCTTTAAGTTTTCAGCTAACTTTTCAGCTAGTTTTACCAAACACACTTTTAGTCTTTGTAGCACACCTACTCTAACCCTCACATTTAACTTCTACATAAGTAACTAATTTCAATTTATACAGAAGTTAAATTCATTTAATCTTTTTAATTAATTCTATTTTTATCTTTTAAAAATTCTTCTGAAAAAGTGTATTTAGTTTAGGGCTTGGCATATTTAAAGAGGCGTTGACTTTGCTTTCCAAAAATGATTAAGCAAATTAATAAAAGCACCGTATGAACCATGCGCATTGCATGCCCACCTCGCTTTCGCCAATGATTTTTCTTAAAAGAGAAATACATTATTTTTTAAATAAAAAAACCGTTTACCCAATACTTTATTTGGAATAAATTAATATTCAAGTTGACTTCAAGGCTTCCTGTTTCCAGCTACTATTTTGATTCCCACCTTATATATTACATGTCTAATTTTTTTTAATATGTAGCTTATCCGTTAGTTGTATTATTTTAATTAAGATCGATTAACTTATTGTGCATTAAAATAAGGATGGGCAAGAAAAACGGATTCAAGCGTTATGAATCACTCTCTTGATATAAGAATCTTTCAATTGTTTCATATATATATATATATAGTTTAAGAAAAGTTAGTTAATGCATTAATTTTTAAAATAAATTATAGCATTCCAAATCTACCTTCATTTAAAAGTCATTGTATTTTAGGGACATTAATTATCACACGGGTGAAAGATTGCAAAAGTCAATTTCTAACTATATAGTTGAATATGTGGATAAAATTTTATTAATTATTCACACTAATTAATATATGGGAAATTAAAAAATTAAATATTAATAAAGGACAAATATAGAAAAAATAATTAATTCATCTGAAAATTTGTAAAGAAAGGGACGCTCAATTTTTTTTATAAGTGATATTATAAATAGGGATGGGAGGAGTATATATATATATATATTAAAAAAACCTGTATGTGTTGTAGGCTGTAATGTTTCTAGGTCAAACAAAATTACTATCATTTATCATAGGGATGGCAATTAAGCACAGGCCCTATGGGTACCCGCAAAAATTACTCGTAATGGGCAGGGTAAAAACCCGCAAAAAGGGTATGGGCGCGGGTACGGGCAAAAGCCCGTATTTTTTCATGGGGACGAGCGCGTGTACGGGCACTTTGATGCCCAGCCCGCCCCATACCCGCACTCATATATATAATTATTTAATAAAAAATACTATATATAATTATATATAGGGATATATTAATTTTATTAAAATATCTAATATATATTTATACATATTTTTGAAATTGATATATATAATACATTACAAATTAAAAAAGTATTTTTATAACTATCTATTTGTGTTTTTTTACTTTACAATGTATAACTAATTAATGTTAATAATCATTTTTTACAGATCTTGAAGAATTCTAACACATGATGTTCAAGTTTATAAAATAGTGTGACGTGAAAGTATATTGTAATATTGTAACTTTTTCAATTGAGATATAGTTTTCTTAAATTAATATATTTTAAGTAAGTTGTTAATATTTTACTTAATAAAAGTGCGGGTAACGGACGCGGGTACAGACATATAGGTGCCCAACGAGTACGGGGACGGGCACTAAAATTACTGCCCACGCGGGTACGGGCGCAGGTACGGGTTATTTTTTGAAAATGTGGGGACGGGGACGGGCAGTGTGATACCCTACCTAGAGGGTACCCATTGTCATCCCTAATTTATCATATGCAGCGGATAAGTACGTGGTTCTGGAAAAAGAAAAAAAAGAAAAGAAAAGGATAATGACTATTGACAACCCAATTCACCTACTCACTCTCCATTATATTTATATTTATATTTATATATATATATATTTTGATATTGTAAATTTTAGGGTGAAGGAATGGTGTCCTAATTCAAGATAGGAAAAACCTCTGAGTTCAAGTAGCATATTTATATTTACCTCATCTCTAAGAAAATGAATGGGGGTTATTCAAAACCATGTTTTAACCCAAAAAAAAATACGAGACCATGTTTTATTATACTCGACTAACTTACACACACTCCATTATATTTTAGTTGTTTAACGTTTGATTATCTAAAATGACTTTAAAAACATATCTCTTTTTTTAAAATCTTCGATACAGAAGTCAAAGTTGCACTTTAACTAATTCAAATCAAATTGCATGAATTTATTTAAGAGCAAAATATGTCTCAATATATATATATATATATATATATTTTTTATCAAAAGACTCAAATTCCTTACCACTAAATGTATCTCTTTAACTAATAGGTTAATTTTTTTTTAATTTTATTATTTGCACTTGACTACTCAATACCCATTATTTAAAATTTTATCATTTATTTTTTATTAACGTGAATTAAATTCCTGGTCACATAATCATTCTCTTTTTTATTTTCTTTTTGTTCGTTAATGTTTACTTTTAATTTATTTAAATAAAAAAAATTATTTATCAAACAATGGTTAATCGTAATAGAAGTAGACTAATCAGGGACGTAATCAAGGGGGCTAGTAAGGGCCACCTTTCCCAAAATTTTCAATTTTTTTTTATTAATTATATACATGTGACATAAAATGTTTTATTAACTATTAATCTGACCCTCTAAAAATTTTGTAAATTTTTATAATATTACTTTTTTGTAACTCTTTCACTACATATCTTATATTATTTTAAAAATATAATTTTTAATTTTCCTTGTTTCTTTTTTTACATATTCTCAATATTAATTCTTTTTTCTTATTTAGAGATGATAATGTGACATTCAAAATTAAAGAAGATTTTATTTTATTTAAATGTGATTTTTAGTACCGTGTGAAATTTTTTTAAAAAAAATTTAAAGATTTTTCTTTGATTTGATTTGAATTTTACTTTTAGGGTTAGGTTATAAAGATAAAAAATGTTGAACGTTTTAGTTTTTAAAAGTTCATTCAACTTCCAAGTTTACTCTTATTGTAAGTTCTTTTTGGATACCCTTATTGTAAGTCAAACTCTATTTAATTCCCCTACATTAACTAATCTAAAATTTTATTAAAGAGTCTTAAAAAAAACCAAAAAATATTATAAAATCCTGTAAAAAACTGAAGTGATGAGTATTTTTTTCGGACCACAATAAAAAAATCCTGGCTACGCCCTTGACTGTGACCCCAGGCAAACTTTACTTGCAGAGTCAGGTGTTCGAATCCTCAAAATTGCTACTCTTGGGAGGACTTTACCTAACCACCACCTTCGACCGATGGTTAAACCCACAGTTATGCATGTGGGAGATTGTCGGTCAAAGACAATTTTTTTTTTCATTTTTTACATTTATGGAATATCAATATTTTATTTGAAAATTGAAACTCTTAAAAAATTAATTTTTTTAAAATTATTTTAACATGTTTATATTTTTAATCTTCTTAATTTTATTGACAAATTATATCCAATCAATATATGTTTATATAAATGTAAAATAAATCCTTTCGGAAATTTACTTTTTGCAATTTATGAATATAATGTAAAAATATTCTTCACATTTATATAAATCTATTTCCCAATATAATTTACATTCTTAAAATATTTTTTAAAATCTTAAAATTACTAATATAATTATTTTTCACATAAGTGTACATTTTAATAAGGGTTAAATATATTTTTAGTCTCTTAAGTTTAATTCGAATTTGATTTTATCCCTAAACTTTAAAACCGTTGGTTTGAGTCACCCATGTTCTGAAATCACGTAACTTTATTCCCTCTTGTTCTGAAATCACGTAACTTTAGTCTCTCCCCCTAACACCGTTAATTTTTGGGATTCAAATCTCCTGTGGCCAAACCATGTCTCACCTCCTGTCGCCCCTATCATAATGTGACATGTGTTATAATGTCCACGTAAGTTATGCACTTCGTCTAACGTCCGTCACCGGTCTTTAATTTTTCTTTTTTTTTAAAAAAAGCCTTGTGTAAAGATTTGCTCCTTAAATTTCGGGTTTTTTGACCGTACTGGTGCAAAAAAAAATTAATTACCTAAATAATGTGCAAAAAATAAATTTATCAAAGTGGGGTGGATTGTGCCATGGTGGAATGAGATGCGCTAACTGCGTTAGCTCATCATGATGCGCTAACTCAGTTAGCGCATCATGTGTTATATTACTCAATACATGATGCGCTAACTGAGTTGGTGTCTCATGAGTGAAAAAAAATTGCAAGAAAATAATTTAAAGTTTAAATAAATGTTACGGGAAAATAATTTTAAATAATTATATGTTATATATATAAATGATGGTATTTAATACAAGTTAATTATTTGCGGGGAATGGAGAGAGAATACAATGTCGTCGACGGTTCCTAGCATCCCGAGGTGGGTTTCTTCTGTTGTCGCCGGATCTCCCCTGCAGCCTGAAAAATAACCAAGAAACCTGAGGCGCGTGAGAAGCACGCTGTCCTTAAGGATTCATGCGCCGGTAGCGATGTTCCCCCAGGATACAACAGGTCCATCTCGCACCATAAGTGCGAGGTCACACTGAACTAGCAAGAAGATTCCGTCAAACCCAAGGATAACTCAGTATTTTGTGAAGGAGAGAAGAGAGTGAAGGCTCTCAAAAAAAAAGGTTAAGCAAAAAAAGGGGTTTATATATTAAATTAGTTAGGGTTAGAAAGCATAAAAGTGGGTTTTGACCAAGTCAAAAATGGGCTTTGACCAAGTCAAAAAATGTTTTCTAGAAAAATAAATAAAACATTTATTTATTAATTCTCTCTAAAACTTTTGAAATAAATAAATATTATAAAAAATCCAACAATCCCCCACATATTTCAAAAGTTTTAAAAATTGAAAAGATAAACTTCTTGGGTTAACGTCATGGGATAAATGCATTGAATCTGGTGTCTTTTGGACTATGAACCAGACCTAGACTGATAAGTCGTAACATACAAGTGAATCGGTGGAACACGTCCTATGAACCAAGACACTTTAGTGTATGCCAGAGGTCTTACCAATCACATTATACCCCCACAATTCTCGCTGTTACCGCTGTGTTGCGCTATAAGGCCATGCGCGCGCCTGGTTTTAATGAGTGCTCTAGAGATTTTGCCTTAATCTCATACAAGCGGCCCCACTTGACACTCATAAAGGTGATTTCATCAAGTGTATGCTGCACTTCATACACCACCCATAAGGGATATGAGAATCATTAAAAGCCTTTTGGGTTTATCCTCTCCAATATGCAGTCTAGCACCTCATACACCATAGGAAGGGACAAATAAATAGTGCTAGCAAAACTAACAGATGACTTGTTTTTACCCATATGAACCTTCTTCATGGGGTCTCCAATCACAAAGGTTGGGTTACCATCACTGTTAGTATCAAAATGGCTTTAGTCCCATTCCCCTCGATGTTTTAGTCAAATTTATTTTGACCACACATTGATTAGGGATATAACCCCATCATTTAGTAGCTACTTCAATAGATAAAAGGTATACGTATACGTCTCAATCTTCAATTATAAATTGAATTTAGTCTTGCTATTTCAATATAGCATTCACAATATATAGATATGGAAGGCTCATGTTCCTTCCACAAAGAAATATATGCTAAGAGATTTCTTAGCCAAACCATTTTCACATCTTACCAAGTTAAAAATAGACTTGGCCACCATCATAAATGAGACTATACAGGTCTACTTGGACTACCAAGCGACAACTCCTCCATTGAGGGTAAAAATAAATTCACTTGTGAATTTAGTCTCATTTAGATATAAAATTTAATGAACATCATTGTATTCTTAAATACAATGGGAAACTCACAACATACATCACCATAATTCATGGTACGGGTACCTCTCAAATCACTCTTAAGTATAGACATAGCAAACAATTCTATTTTCCAATAAATTAATCAAATGTAATACACTCCCAATAATTTGGGCTTACTCAAATTAGATAATATAATATCTCTAGTTTTATTCTTTTGAATGTTAAAATCATAAGGGATATACAATGGATTACTTCAAAGTAATCAAACTTCCTAAGAAGTTCCTTAAGATAATATTCTTGTGATAAAATATTATCACACTTCCTTATGAAATTAACTCCCTAAATTGCAGCTTGTCTAACTCATGCCAGTCATAGTAATTCTTGTCGAAATTGACCTCTGCTGGAGCAACGACGTGAAGTCATGAAGGGCAATCTGCAGGTTCAGCCAACGCAGGAGATGGAGCCCAAGCGACGAGCAGAAACAGAAATGGACAGCCACCGGGGAAGACGCTTAACGGCAGTGCGATGGGCGTTTCTCACCGCACGACGCAGAGCTGCTCACTGTGACAGGCTGTGCGACAGGCGTTCCTCACAGCGGCGACACGAGCTGATCGAGTCAGGAGACAGAGGCACGTCACAGTTTGGAACCTGCTCTTTTCGAGTCTCTTCACAGCGACGCGATCCCCATTCGCTTTATCAATTCCCGAATAGGTGTAACCAAATTGGCCATGCCCCAACAATTTCCCAACGGAGAATCTCTTATCAAAGTATTTCTCCACCAAAGTCACCTCTCGAAGCAGTACCTCCACCGAGGCCGATTTCACCATTCAATCGTCACAACTCATGAACTCAACGAGAACGAGGCACGACATCAACCAATTCATCGCACCTCAGCTCTCCCCGCCGCCCACGGCGAAGACATTTCCCATGCACACGGGCACGGACGCCTTCGCCCGGGTCATTCTTCATGAGCTTCCCCAGTCTCGGCATCGCACTCTTCCAAAGTAACTGAATGCTGGAATCGGTTCGAGAAAGAAAGGGACTTTTGGAACTCAAGTCATTGAAATCGGCATTGGGAATAACCGATGTGTGAGGTTGTTGATGATAGAACAAAGCTTGGAGTGAAAACACATTAATGGCTGCCGCTGAACCCAAAATAGCAACTGCAGAGGTGGATTCCGATCAAAGATAGACTGAATCCTTAAGATTGTTGTCGCCGGATCTCCCCTGCAGCTTGAAAAATAACCAAGAAACCTGAGGCGCGTGAGAAGCACGCTGTCCTTAAGGATTCATGCGCCGGTAGCGATGCTCCCCCAGGATACAACAGGTCCATCTCGCACCATAAGTGCGAGGTCACACTGAACTAGCAAGAAGATTCCGTCAAACCCAAGGATAACTCAGTATTTTGTGAAGGAGAGAAGAGAGTGAAGGCTCTCAAAAAAAAGGTTAAGCAAAAAAAGGGGTTTATATATTAAATTAGTTAGGGTTAGAAAGCATAAAAGTGGGTTTTGACCAAGTCAAAAATGGGCTTTGACCAAGTCAAAAAATGTTTTCTAGAAAAATAAATAAAACATTTATTTATTAATTCTCTAAAAAACATTTATATATATAAATGATGGTATTTAATACAAGTTAATTATTTGCGGGGAATGGAGAGAGAATACAATGTCGTCGACGGTTCCTAGCATCCCGAGGTGGGTTTCTTCTTGGTTCCATGTCGTCTTGTTCACCCTCCACTATGTTTCCAGATGCACTAGCTTCTTGGGCAAATGCTTCATTTATGTTAAAATCTTGGCCCGGTGGGTCGTGTTGTGTGGAAGTGCCGGCTTGGTATGTGAACCCACCAGATGCTGGTGACATCATCGGAGCATGTTGCCATTCTCCGATGATGTCACCAGCATCTGGTGGGTTCACATACCAAGCCGCCACTTCCACACAGCACGACCCACCGGGCCAATGTTTTAACTTAAATGAAACATTTGCCCAAGAAGCTAGTGCATCTGGAAACATAGTGGAAGGTGAACAAGACGACATGGAACCAAGAAGAAACTCACCTCGGGATGCTAGGAACCGTCGACGACATTGTATTCTCTCTCCATTCCCCGCAAATAATTAACTTGTATTAAATACCATCATTTATATATATAACATATAATTATTTAAAATTATTTTCCCGTAACATTTATTTAAACTTTAAATTATTTTCTTGCAATTTTTTTTCACTCATGAGACACCAACTCAGTTAGCGCATCATGATGAGCTAACTCAGTTAGCTCATCATGTGTTATATTACTCAATACATGATGCGCTAACTGAGTTGGTGTCTCATGAAGCGCCAACCCAGTTAGCGCATCTCATTCCACCGTGGCACAATCCACCTCACTTTGGTAAATTTATTTTTTTGCACATTATTTAGGTAATTAAATTTTTTTTTGGCACCAGTACGGTCAAAAAGCCTAAATTTCGCACGCATATCTTTCCGTCAGGGGTGAAAATAGTTTGTGCCTTTTTTAGGGGATTTGAACACTTCTCTTTCTCTGCAATAGGATTTTGTGATGCAGCAATTTACCAAAATGTGGTTGAGATTCTAACAGGTTCACTATAGAAAGTATTTGAAGGTAAACGTTGATGCTCAATCTCTTCTGATAGTTCAAGTTTACACCAAAAGATTGCCAAGGACATCGTTCACCCCTCACTAAAAGGAAAAAAAAAATATATATATATATATATATATATATATAAGAGAAATTGGACGCAGAGATGCTATATACTGCATATAAGTTATTCTGCTAAATATTGCTCCATGTATACAGGGTTTGTAGACTTGTAGTAATGAAGACTGAGCCCTTATTACGATAAAATGAAACAATTGGATAAACAAAATGTGTAGCATTATTGCTCCATACTGTTAGGAATAAATTTCCTTGTTTTTGCGTTAGAATTATCTAAAGAACAAATTGGAATTCGTTACTTCCAGATGGAGTCTTATTATTATATAATAACTTTATTATTATATAATAACTTTATGTATTGTTCTACTTGATATTAGAAAGATCTCCATATTAATTATTTTTTAGGACCAAAGACAAAATTACTGGGAATGGTTCAAGATTTCCAATGAGATGTTATATGGTGTGGAAAGACCCCGCAAGAGATAAGAGCTTCTTTGCATTTCTTAGACAGGAGTGAAAACAAAAACCAAGAATGATAAAGGAGAAAGAGAGGAGTTCAAATCCCCTAAACACAAATGAATGATTTAAACCAGATTTTCATCAGTGAACGAGAGATATGCGCATGATATGGAGCAAATTGCATCAACAGACTTTTTTTTTTCAAAAAAGGGTGATAACAGACGTTAGACAAGTGAGTAACTGACGTGGATATTATAACACATGTCATATTGTGATAGGGGCGACAGGAGTTGGGACATAATTTTGTGACAGTAGATTTGAGTCCTAACTTTTGATGTTGACGTGGCAAAAATATTTCCATGTCACTTGTCTAGTCAGATTCTTGACTATGATGTGGCAATTAAATTACACTTTAGCTCATTCAGTCAGTTTTATTGGTTTTCCATGTTCATGAAAAATGTGAAGTTAAATTTAATAAAACCCTAAATAAAATCTGACTCTATGAATTAAGTTGTAATTCAATTGCTACATCATGATAATTGAAACTGATTGGACAAACGGACACATAAATTCGTTTGTCACGTTAGCATTAAAGTTAACAGTGTTAAGGGAGGGACTAAAGTTATGTGATTTTAGAACGTGAGGAACCCAAACCAACAATTTTAAAGTTTATGGTCTAAAACCAAGTTCAGATGGTTAAACTTAAGGAACTAAAAACATATATATTTAACCCTTTAATAATTTGTCATCTATCTAATAATTTGATATATTATTATTTTTTATTTTTTAATGGTTTAGTTATTTGTAAGATGTTTTCGAAGTAGTTGTTGCTTTTTATTTGTATGTATGTCCTAATTATTACAAAAAATTTACAAAGTTTAAATACATAACAAAATCTGCACCAAAAAATAACAAAAATTGGATTTTTGTAGTGTATCATTTGAAGAATTTTTATTTGCCATTTTGTTATTAGTGCGTACTCTAAATTTAATAGTATTATAGTGCATTTAAATGTTTTAGATTAACTGTAAAACCTAATCTTATTACATGGGAACTTATTATTATATTCATATGCATTTCATAATCAGTAAATTTTATTGAAAAAATTGATGGAAGACTAAAAGAGGACTTGCTTGTAATTAACATATAGAAAAATTAGTGACTAAAATCACACAATAAAAAATACGTACGAGGACTAATTAAAATTAGGGCTGTAAATGAGCTAAGCTATTCATGAACTATTTGAGCTTGACTCGTTAAATGCTCGATCAAGCTCGTTTGTTTAATTAAACAAACAAGCTCAAGCTTAAAGTTGGGCTCGATTATTTAAATGAGTCAAGCCCACGCTTTATAAGCTTGACATTAAGAGCTCGTGAATAACTCGCTTAATAGTTAATATATATGATAATTAATTAATCTATACTAATATATAAAGGCGATGCCTCTTTTTGGTGTCCACATTCTGTTTCTAATTATACCCCTAATTAATTTCAAAATTATTTTAAAAATTCACGACTTAAATAATAAGGATAATATTTTAAACGTAAATTAAGAAATAGGAATTAAAATTAGAATAGGAAAATATAGAATCAGTCATGATTTGAATTTGAATTGTAAAAATAAGAATTAGTGTTAAAAAATGGTCATTAAAAAATCAGAATTCAGTATATCATCCAAATTTAAAAAAGGATTTGAATTTAAAGTATTTGAAAATATAAATAAATAAATTTTATATTTTTTACAAAAAAAAAATGTGGATAAACAGGCACGACAGTGCCTGTCTTTCCGCTAGTATAAATAATTGAACTCAAGTAAAATTATTTACAAAAAGAAAAACAAAACATATTGTTATAAGTTTATTTTTAAAATAAATAAAATAGTAATGTAAAATAATTATTCTATATATATGAAAATAAGTATTGAAATATTTCTTATATTAGTCAAGAAGTTATGTATTGAATTTCGAAAAAAAGAATATTTTTAAATTTTTAACTATATATATCATATATTTAGAAAATATTTTTTTATATTATCATTTAATAGTAAAATACTTATTAAATACTAAATTCATAAACTTAAAAAAAATTTAAAGAAAATTTTCATAAAAGCAAAAACAATGAAGTTATAAATGAGCTAAATAAGCCAAGCCCAAGCTTTAAGTTTGGCTCGTTTAAATAAATGAGTCAAACTTGAGCCACCAATTTTTTTCACAAGCCAAGCCTGAGCTTCAGATACTCAGCTCGACTCGGCTAATTTACAGCCCTAATTAAAATCACACAAATGACAAATGCAAAAGTAAAAGGGTCAAAAGTGTAATTAAAATTAAAACAAAATTTTAAGAATATTAAAAGTTTATATACAGGGAAGGTGTGTTCTTTCAGTTAAGGTAAGCGTAAAAATTTTGATTGATAAACTGAATGAGTATTTTAAAATTTAAATGTGTAAGCAGTGAAAAGACTGAACTATTAAATAGAGAAATCAATGAAGGTCATTTAAACAGTTGAAGTTTAAAATAATTAAGAGATCGAGCGCGCAAATAGGGAAACAAGATTACGCTAAAAGCTTGATCTTTAAATTGAACTAATTAATAAACTATTTTGACTAGACATATTAAACTATAACAAATACGCTTTGGTCTTTTTTTAGTTATAAAAGATTTAAAATGAGTAGAAATTAGAAAATTATGACACGCAACTAAATTAGAATAAGGGAACTATTTTCAACGAATAATATTTTATAAAATAAGCTATATAATAATGTTATATATCGCTTAATGATGCAAGGTGAGTGACGAACAGTGCCTATTATTGTATTATTACGTTCCATCTAAGTTTATTGGAATTATGATGAATTGAGCTCCATGAAAACAAGGAGAGAAGAATGCTGAAAAATACTTCAATTCTATTTATAACAAAACCAGGAAACAAAATATATATATAAGAGAAAACAACAAACTAAACTAAAACTAACTAAACAGAAAATGTAACTAACCTAACTAACCTAACCAACTAAATCCAATACCCCCCTTCAAGATGGGAGGAAGATGTTATCAATTCCCAGCTTGGACAATATATTGAGAAAAACATTTCGAGGTAAAGATTTGGTGAATAAATCCGCCAGCTGATGGTGTTTTCTCACATGCATTAACTTGATAGCTCCTCTGTCAACTTGCTCCCGAACATAGTGAAGATCAATTTCTAGATGCTTGGTTCTTTCATGGAAAGTAGGGTTGGTGGCAATATGAATTGCAGCCTGATTGTCACAGTATACAGCAGCATAAGAGGTGTTAATCTCGAAATCAGTTAGCAAATTTCTTAACCAAGTGAGTTCAGTAGAAACTGAAGCTAGTGCCCTGTATTCGGCTTCAGCTGAAGATTTGCTAATTGTTTGTTGTCCCTTAGCCTTCCAGGAAATTAAGGAATTTCCTAGAAAAACACAAAAACCTGTTGTAGATCTTCTACTATCAATGCAGGAGCCCCAATCAGCATCTACATAAGCATGTAATTTTGTATCAGAGTTAGCTTTAAAGAGGACACCTTGACCAGCAGTGTGCTTTAAATATCTGAGGAGAAAGTGAGCCGCATGCATGTGATCAGAAGAAGGATGAGACACAAACTGGCTGAGTTTATGAACAGTGTAGCAAATGTCAGGTCTTGAAATAGTTAAGTACATCAGCCTTCCAATGAGTCTTCTGTAGGGTCCAGGATCTTCAAGGGGAGTCCCAGAGTCATTATGCAGCCTCAGATTAGCTTCCATAGGAACAGCAGAAGGTTTGCAAGCTAACATACCAGAATCTTCAAGGATAGACAATGTGTAATGTCTTTGACACATGAATATTCTAGCTTGTGATTTAGATAATTCCAGACCAAGGAAAAACTTCAAGTCTCCTAGATCCTTCAATTTGAAATGGTTTTGAAGCATCAGTTTAACAGATTTGATGGCTATAGGACAGGGGCTGGCAACAACTATGTCATCTACATAGACAAGAACAACTACGAATGTTGTGCTGGAACCTTTAGTGAACAAAGTGTAATCAAACTTGGACTGTTTGAATCCTTGAGAGGTAAGAGTGCTGCTGAATTTGTTGAACCAGCTCCTAGAAGCTTGTTTTAGGCCATAGATAGACTTATTTAATTTGCAAACTAAAGGGGTTGAGGATGTGGGAGTGAAGTGATGGCTGTAACCTTGAGGGATTTGCATGAAAATTTCCTCTGTCAGAGAGCCATTGAGGAAGGCATTGTTGACATCAAGTTGAGCAAGGTGCCAATGGTGAGATGCAGCAAGAGATAAAAGGAGCCTTAGGGTGGTGATCTTTGCTACAGGAGAAAAAGTTTCTTGAAAGTCAAGACCATATTGTTGTGTGAAACCACGGGCAACCAGCCTAGCTTTGTGTTTGGCAACTGTCCCATCAGAGTTGAGTTTCAATTTGAACAACCACTTGCAGCTGATAGGCTTTTTACCGGTAGGAAGATGGGTGATGGACCATGTGTTGTTCATCTCCATGGCAGTGAGCTCATCTTCAATAGCTTGTTTCCAATGAGGGAAATTAATGGCTTGTTTATAGGTTTGAGGTTCATAATTGGTAGATATTTGACAGAGGTAATGTGTGTGAGTTGTGGAAAGCTTGGAATAGGCTATGGAATTTTGGATAGGATAAAGAGATGGTGTATTAGGGGTCACATTGTAACAGTGGTAATCAGAAAGGTAGCCTGGAGGATTGGTGGTTCTACTGGACCTTCGAGGTTGATAGTGATCAGGAGCACTTAGAGTAGGGGCCTGGTGGATGACAATCTGGTTTGGAGTATCTGTGGGATGAGAAGGTGCAGGATCATCAAAGGGGTCTGGCTGAATAAGATTGGGTGTAATAGGATGATTGAAGACATCATGGTTGTGAGGAAGGGAATTGTTGGATTTGAAGGGAAATATATGCTCATAAAATCTGACATCTCTGGAGATGAAGGTTTGATGAGTGTGCAAGTCAAGGAGCTTGTACCCTTTGTAGCCATGGGGATATCCTATGAAGACAGCAGCAGTAGCCCGAGGACTGAATTTGTGTCTGTTGGACAGTAAGGTGGAAGCATAGCACACGGTTCCAAAAGTCCTGAAATCAGAATAGTTAGGTATCTTTTTATATAGAATTTCATATGGGGATTGGTGATTCAGAATAGGACTAGGAGTCCTATTCATGAGAAAAACAACAGTTTTAACACAATCTCCCCATATGTTCATAGGAACATTAGATTGAAACATCAAAGTGCGAGCAATGTTTAAAATATGCAAGTGTTTCCTCTCAACAACACTATTCTGTTCAGGCCTTTCTACACAAGAAAATTGATGTAAGACACCTTTTTCTAAGAAAAAGTCTTTAAAATAAAGTTCTTTAGCATTATCAGACCTAAAGCTTTTGATAGTTGTATGAAACTGGGTTTCAACATAGGCAAAAAATTGAGGTATGATTTTAACACAATCAGATTTGTGTTAAAGCATATATATCCATGTGAACCTACTTTTGTCATCAACTAAAGTGAGAAAATATTTGAATCCATCATAAGTAGAATGTCTAAAAGGGCCCCATATATCAGCATGAATTAAATCAAAACAATTTAGACTGAATCTGTTAGGATTAGGAAAAGGCAATCTATTTTGTTTAGCAATATGACAAGTACCACAATGAAAAGTGGAATCAACAGAACTCATAGGAGTTTTATGGGCAATCAATTTGTAAAAAGAAACAGGTATATGGCCTAATCTTTTGTGCCAAGTCTCATAGGTGACACTATTACAAGTATTGATACAAACAGAATTGGAAGAGCATTTAGGAAATTCAAAAACCAGAAGCCCTTGCTGATGCTTAGCAGTGCCAATCGTCCTCAATGTTTTGAGGTCCTGCAGAAGAAAACTGTTAGGCTCCATGGTGAATCTGAAGGAGTTATCAGTTATTAAGGTTAGCAGGGATAAAAGATTAAAACGAAAGCTAGGTATAAAAAGCACATTATGCAGAAAAATATCTTCACTTAGCTTGATACTACCTATTCCTTCAACTCTAACTTTGGTGGAATTAGGCAATAAGACATGAGAATCATGAATAGGAGTGTAAGAATTATATAAATGTTTGAAACAACAGATGTGAGAGGTGGCGCCTGAGTCTATTATCCATTTGTTAGAATTATCATGATGAGCAAAATGCATACAGGTACCTATCACATTGGTGGCCACAGCATCCATGTTGGTGTCGGTGGTCATTTGGTTAGACAGAAAAGTGATCAATTGTTGGCACTGAGCAGGGGTAAGATTGAATGAAGGGGTGGAGGTTGAACTATCAGGGCTATCAGCAACTTGATTCACAACATTAGGGGTCTTGTTCTTGAAATAATTGGGGGGATAACCAACAAGTTTATAACACTTGTCTTTAGTATGGCCCAACATGTCACAGTGGCTACATTTTGGTCGAGCTTTCTTGAAAGATTTTGTTTTACTGATGTCAGATTGAAATTTAGTGGAAGAATTAACAGAAAAGGCTATATTATCTGAACTAGCAGTGGAAGGGGAAGGAAGAGCAACAATTTCTCGTTGAGCTTCGTCTTGGAGAACAAGGGAGAAGACATTACCAATTGGAGGTAAAGGGTCAGAGAGAAGAATTTGACCACGAATGTGAGAGAAGGAATCATGCAAACCCATCAAGAAAGACATCACATATTCAGATTCTGTATGAGTTTGAAGGTGTTGGAGACCACCACAGGTACAGTTGAAGGTTGGTTTGAAACCGGATAATTCCTCCCAAATGGATTTCAACTTGGTGTAATATGTGCTAACATCATCCGATCCTTGCTGGAGAGACATCAATTGGCGGCGGAGCTAAAAAATCCGTGGGCCATTCTTTCTTGAAAATCTGGTTTTCAAGTCCTCCCAAATTTCTTTCGCAGTAGTGGCAAACATAATGCTTGTGATAATTTCGGGGGATACAGAATTATATAGCCAGGAGATGACTACGTTGTTGGCGCGAGACCAAGCGACGAATGTGGGGTGTGTAGCAGCTGGCTTTGGGAGGGATCCGTCGATGAGAGGCAACTTGTTCTTCACGGAGAGGGCCACTGTCATTGCTCTGCTCCAGGTAGTGTAATTCTTGTGATCGAGAGGTTGAGATGTGAGAACCAGTCCAGGCCCATCCGAATGATGCAAGAAAAGGGGGTTGTTGGGATCTTGGCTTGGATCTTTGGGTTGAGCCGCCATTGATGAAGAAGAAGAAGAAGAAAATCAGGGTTGTGAATGCAGGGGAAGAATACTCTCTTCTGATACCATATTGGAATTATGATGAATTGAGCTCCATGAAAACAAGGAGAGAAGAATGCTGAAAAATACTTCAATTCTATTGATAAAAAAACCAGGAAACAAAATATATATACAAGAGAAAACAACAAACTAAACTAAAACTAACTAAACAGAAAATGTAACTAACCTAACCAACTAAATCCAATAAAGTTGTATAAGTTGTATAAGTTAGTTTCAAGTTTCAAGTTCAACGTCAAAGTTCATCATGTCACACAGTGCAGAAACAAACACCTTACCTGCTCTCAAGAATAAGAAACGTCAATGGTTCTTCAAGTTAAAAGCTTCACTCCGCAATCGATTCGTCTTATGCGAAGCTGCGCCTTTCATTTGCAGTAATCTTCCAAAAATTCAATTCTTTGTCTCTCCTTTAGGAACATAATTATTTTGGACAATTTTTACTACTTAAATTAATTAATTTAACTCTTCATATTATATATATTTTCAGTTTTGGTTGCCTATGCTGATGGATTACCTCACAAGTTCATGGGAGAAGGAGAATCTTCGAAATGCTGCTATTTTCACCAATCTGCAAGATTTCCTATCGTGTTACTTTGAGTTTGTTCTATCTCTAGTCTCAGAAGCCTTCACAGGTTGTTTCACTATGATCACATTTTCCACAGCTGCTTCCACCATGGTAAATTAATTCATATTGATATCATTATATATCCCAATTAATTTTTTTTCTTTCTGCAATAAATTACTATCTATATTTTTCTTTAACTGTTTAATTAGATAAAAAACCATATATATTAAATAATGTCTCATTAATTTTTAATAATGAATCTTTTATTAATATAAAAGAGTAAAATAGTAAAAAATATATTTATTATTGCATTGGTCTGTAAATAAACAGTTAAATATGTTTAACTTCCAACCGACTGTTAGCAAAACCAAAAATTCCCATTCTTATTGCAGGGTTTAATGCTGCTGTGGATATCTGCTACATCAATTTCAAATGAATTTCATATGGTTTATGTAGCAATAGTGGTGCTTGCATTAGGCAAAGCTGGTCAAACGCTTTTACAAGATTTTCTTGAAGATCAATTAGATGAGAAAGTAAAAGCCAAAGCGAAAAGGGAAAGCAGAGCACAACATGAAAATACAGAGAACAAAACAGAGCAGGATCACATTGATAAAATTCGTACCAATATGTTGTGGCGCCCTGCGTGTTTTGCTGGAAATGTCTTAACCGTTGGTATTTCTTACGTTTTTTATAACCAAAGTGACATCTTTAGATTTGCGTCACTCCTCATGGGAGCAGCTGGTCTGATATTCTTCTTTGGCTGTGCACGCTTTAGCCCAAGCAGCTACAAAAACTTGCCTACTGAACCAAATCTAGGCAAGATCAATACAATCTTCAATGTAGCTCTCAGCAAAAGGAAACTCAAATATCCAATATCCAACCTCAGCGAGTTCCTATTACTGGAAGGATTATAAGCAGAACCATTTGTATAAGCATGGTCAAGAACTAAGACTATTGCCTAAAGTTCCAAAGCTATTGGGGTGGTTGGACAAAGCAGCTATAATTGAAGAACAATCTAGTCTCAGTCCACAGAGGCAAGAAAGGAAAAGGAGGCTTTGCATAGTTAAGGAAGTGAGGGAAGTTAAGAGCATTATTCCATTGATCTGCCTGGGGTTTACCTTCTTTGCTTACAGTTTAGTTTTGGCCACTGCCAACACTTTCTTTGTTGAACAAACAAGTAACTTGAGACCTGCTATGGTTAAAAACGGTAGTGATATCCCTCTTCTCTTTGTAGCCAAGTCTATTATGCGTGATGTGTCATCTTTTCTCTGCTGGCTTATCACCTTTGCCAAACTTCCTAAGAATTGGATTGTCAATTCTAGGTTGAAAAGAATAGTAGGCATAATTATAAGGATTGGTATTGGCATGGTTTGTGCTCTAATTTGCTGCATCATAGCATGGCAAGTGGAGCATCAAAGACTGTCTTTGATAAGAAAGGAGGGGATACTTGGAAACCCAGATGGAAACATTTCCATGACTACAATGGTCTTGGTTCCACAATTTTTAATGTTGGGAATAACAGAAGGACTTGTTGAAGGAGGGTTAACGAATTTATTCAATGACATCGCATCAAAGGTGAAGGCTACGGTGGGTTATAAAAGTTGTGCACCACCGGTGGTGCACAACTTTTTACCTGTTATAGAAGGTAAATGACCTGTTAATTATTTAAAAATAAATGGAAATAAAATAAAAAAATAAGTTTTACAATTTGTTAGGTACCTGGAGACATTTTTCCTTTCTTTTTCTATTTGTAAAAATTTCTCTCTCTATATATTTCATTTATTAAAATTCTCTCTCCTCTCTTTCACCCCTCTCTCTCTCCTATGTTTCTCTCTCTCCCCTCTCTCCTCTCTCTCTCTCATCTATTTCTCTCATTTGTTTCTCTCTCCCTCTCCCTCTCCCTCTCCCTTCTCTCCTCTCTCTCTCCTATGTTTCTCTCCCTATCTCCTTTCTCTATCCTCTCCCTCCTCTATTTCTCTCCTCTCCCCCCCTCTCTCCTCTCTCTCTCTTATGTTTCTCTCTCTATCTCCTTTCTCTATCCTATCACTCCAGGTTTCTCTCTCTCCCCCTTTCTCCTTTCTCTCTCCTCTATTTATTTTCTCTATCTCTCCTTGTTTCTCTCTCCTGTCTCTCTCCCTCATCTCCCATCTCTTTCCTCTGTTTCTCTCTCCCCCATCTCCTCTCTCTATCCTCTATTTCCCTCCTTATTTCTCTCTCCTTTGTTTCTCTCTCCCCTCTCCCCTCCTCTCTTTCTCTCCCCCTCATCTCTCATCTCTCTCCCCTATTTCTCTCTCCATCCTCTCTCCTCTCTCTTTGTTTCTCTCTCCCTCATATCCCCTCTCTCCCCCCATTTCCCCCTCTCTCCTCTATTTCTCTCCTTGTTTCTCTCTCCTCTCTCTCCTTTACTTCTCTCTCCTCTCTCTCCTTTGTTTCTCTCTCCCCCTTTCTACTCTATTTCTCTCTCCTATCTCTCTCCTTTGTTTCTCTCCCCCTGTCTCTATCCTCTCTCCCTCCTCTGTTTCTCTCCTTTATCTCTCCTTGTCTCTCTTTGTTTATCACAATAATGATTTATTAATATGATAAATTTAAAGACACTTTCTCAAATCTTTAAATAGTCAACTAAATTATAGGAAAAAATAACAAATTTAGTATTTTGCGCATTAGTGTTTCTGTTTTCCAAAGTGCGCATGCGCATTTTTATCTTCAAAACTATGCATGCGCATTTGTTTAAAAACGAATTCACTAAAAAAAACCTTTTGACAATATATGCAAACTTATGTGTGATCTCCATTAGACTATGTTATCCGACCAAATTGTGTGTAATACTATTAGGGTTCTTGACTTGTAGGCATGACCCTTAAGAAGGGCCAAAATTCCAATTTTGCATTTTGCAACGAAAACTCTCCCATTGCTTCCTATTGGGTTGGAGCCGTCAAAAACCAAATTTCTCCTTTTTTGGAAATCATTTGCTATTTTTAATTAATTTAACCTTGTTTAAACCTATTTAATTCACATAATTACAAAACAAATCAAAAAATCATAAAAAATTACCACGTGGGTCCTCTCACGTAACCCTTACCGCATGCAAAATTTCATTGAAAAATTCAAACAACAGGTTTGCATGGATGTGTCCTCCGACCAAATTGTGTGTAATAGTATTAGGGTTTTTGACTTGTAGGCACGACCCTTAAGAAGGGCCAAAATTCCAATTTTGAATTTTGCAACGAAAACTCTCCCATTGCTTCCTATTGGGTTGGAGCCGTCAAAAACCAAATTTCTCCTTTTTTGGAAATCATTTGCTATTTTTAATTAATTTAACCTTATTTAAACCCATTTAATTCACAGTAATTACAAAAAAAAATAAAAAAATCATGAAAAATTACCACGTGGGTCCTCTCATGTGGGGCACAACCACTTTTTTCTTGAATTTTCTGAGAGAGGGGGCGGAGAGAGAGGGGAGAGAGGAGAGAGAGGAGACAGAGGGGAGCAAGAGAGAGGACGAGGGAAAGAGGAAAGAGAGAGGAGAGGAGAAAGAGAGAAGGATGAGAGATGGGGGGAGAGGGAGGAGAGAGGGGATAGAGAGGAGAGAGAGAGAGGAAAGAGATAGGAGAGAGAGGGAGGAAAGAGAATGATGGGGAGAGAGGAAATTGAGAGGAGAGTGAGGAGAGAGAGAAGAGAGAAAGGAAAGAGATAGGAGAGAGAAAGAGGGTGAGAGAGGATTAAAACTTAAATATAAAAACTTTCCACATAATTTAAATGAAGGACTCCATTGCAATTATACAAACTTAAACTACTAAAGGCACAGCAGGTAACCGGTCGTCAATCTGAACCGTCCGCTTAATTTTAATGAGATCCAACGGTCATAAAACAATGACTCACCGGTGAGTCACAAAAATTGTAACCCACCGAAGCCTTCACCTATCAAAATCAATGCAGAGCTTTGAGAACTCTTTTAGTCAAGTGGTGGTGGGTACAGGAAAATTCTTCACCATTCCATTTGTGTTAATTTTCAGGGGCTGGATTAAGGAAACTGCTAACACTAGTCATTTGGATAGGTATTATCTGATGTTAGCGATATTGAACTTTGTGTTCCTTCTCGCTTTTGTATTTGTCTCCTTCTCCCTCAGATATGCATACAAGGAAGAGTGCCCCGAGGATGAACAAATTGAGATGCAGCCAATATCAAAACATGCTCCTCAACAAGACTCGGAGGAAACAAATGCGACACAAGAAAATTCGGCAATTCATGTGGTGGTCGCAGGGGATTCAAACTGGGGAACAACAATGAATACATCTTCTAGTTTCAAGTAACAAAGGCTAAACAACTCCGATTCCTTGTGTCCTCATTTCTTTATGATTTTTTTTCTTGATATTTTGAAATTTTTATTGAAAAAAGGGCAATGCAAATGATTACAAAAGCACCAAACAGTTGTGGCTCAGTTGACAACGCAGGCTGAGATTGTGGGAAGAGTTCTCGGGTTCGATCCCCACTAAACACACTTTTCCGGAGGGGTGAATAGCCTTAACTGTGACTAAATCCCGAATAGGATTGCCCCTGGTAATAGGGGATACCTATGGTTTATACAAAAAAATGGTTACAAAAGCAGCAAGTTACTTGGATTGTGTTAGGATGGGAGCTTGAGTAGTTTATAAAAGATTATAAATTTAAAACTTATGAGATAATAAACTCATATAATTAACCATAACATATACACTGTGTTTGGTTTCGCATAAAAACTCACCAAAGTCAAGTTTGAATTTCCCAACACAACTATTTCTAGGATTAAAAATGAATTTGATACGTTTTAACGTTAAACCAAACACACACATATACAACATATATAACACATTTTTTCTCTTTGTATATAGAGTTTAATTAGTATGCACTAACAGTGTAAAAGAGTTTTACATTGACGTTTAATCATGATTCTTCATTTATATGACTTTTAAAATATTAATTAGTAAAGTCAACAAACTTACCATAAATCAAGAGTTGTGA
Organism: Sesbania bispinosa; assembly: GCA_026901365.1. Lineage (NCBI taxonomy): Eukaryota > Viridiplantae > Streptophyta > Magnoliopsida > Fabales > Fabaceae > Sesbania > Sesbania bispinosa. The sequence goes on from QLOH01000195.1 coordinate 1,353,656, forward strand.
TTAACCGTATGTGTAAAACTTTTTACACCGTCAGTCCACAATCCTTTTTCTCTTGTATATATCTATTACATTACATATCATATTCCATATTTCTCTCCCGCCTTTCTATTTTTTCTCTTTATCTTTCTTTATTGTATTGTTGTATGATTATATAAATATAATTTCTCAAACCTTATTACCAATCATTGAAAAAACAAAGTTCCACAAGCGTCTATAATTGAGAAGGGATCCTGTTAAGAAATATACATTGCCAACTGAAATAGAGTTGTGCATTTACTTTTCGTTTTTCTTTTAATGTCCATGTCATAGACTAAATAGTCATTACCTCCATTATAAATTTGATGATTAACTATAATTTTTGGACCAATTTATAATGCATTTTGATTTTGATGCAATCGAGTAATATATAAAGTGAAATAACTGTAATTAATTAATTAATTATAAAGATACAGACATTGGAGATTATTCAAAAACAACTTGATAAGATATATAAATTACGGAAACACAAGTAAAATACCAATACATTTATGTATATAGGAATCGCTAATATACTCCCATATGATTTTTAGAAGGAGTACTATATTAGCACATTACACATTTTTATTTGGACAGAAAAATCAAATCTTTTCTAGAAATAAGTAAATTTATGGGTGTTTTAGTAATTTAAAATTTAAAACTTCACTTTTTAACTTTAAAAGCCTAAATTTATTCTTCTCTAATAAGCTTCCAGGAAACCCCCACCTTCACCATCCTGTTTGTCGATGCCCCACTTGGTCATTTTTAGGGCTGTAAATGAGCTGAGCTGTTCGTGAATTATTTGAGTTCGGCTCGTTAAATGTTTGATCAAGCTCATTTGATTAATTAAACAAACAAGCTCAAGCTTAAGATTGTGCTCAATTATTTAAATGAGCCAAACACAAACCTTAGAAGCTTGACATTAAGAGCTCGTGAATAGCTCGCTTTTTATATATATAATAATTAAATAATATAAATATTTAAAGTAAAGTAAGATTAATAAAAAATAGAAAAAAAAAGTTATAAATTTATTTTTAAAATAAATAATAAAATAATAAAGTAAAATAATTACTCTATATATTTAAAAATAAGTATTAAAATATTTCTTATATTAGTCAAAAAGTTATTTATTGAATTTCAAAAAATATAATATTTTAGAATTTTTAACTATATATGTATCATACATTAAGAATATATTTTAATTTTTATATTATCATTTAATAGTAAAATATTTATTAAATACTAAATTCAAAAACTTAAAAAATAATTTAATGAAAATTTTCATAAAAGCAAAAACAATAAAGTTATAAATGAGCTAAACAAGTCAAATCCAAGCTATGTTTTTCTTTAACAAGTCCAGCCCAAACTTTAAGTTTGACTCATTTAAATAAATGAGCCAAGTTTGATCTACCGATTTTTATCACAAAACAAGCCTGAACTTCAAGTACTCAGCTTGGCTGGGCTCATTTACGGCGCTAATCGTTTTCATCTCCATCCTCTAGCAAATACATGTTGTAATTTTTGTCACTGAAAGCAATAATAAAAATAACGATGTTAACAATTAGGTTCAACACGTTGATAACAGTAAGCAGTAGAGAAACTACTATGGAGGAAGTTTGTTGTCCCAAAAAGCAAGTTTTCCGTGAAAAAAGGGTGAAGCGGAAGCAATGAGCAACACGCAGGTCATGGAGCCACGATTACAATGCGGAGAAAAAGGGAACAGAACATAAAAAAGAATTGTGAATGGAAATTATATATTTTCTTAAAACAAAACTGAATTCTTAAATTACTAAGGGTATGTTTGGTTTGTATTTTCGTTTCTGTTTCCATTTTCTGTTTCTTGTTTCCTGAAATTTTACAAAGGAAAAACTGTTGGAAACAAAAATTTGTTGTTTCCAGCATTTCCAATTTTTCTTTTGTAAAATTTCAGAAAACAGGAAACAGAGTGAAAACAGGAAATGGAAACAGGAAATGTTTTCGCAAACCAAACAGGCCCTAAAACACCCTTAAATCTACTTGTTTTTTTTAGAAAAGAGAGATTTGGTTTTTCTGTCCAAATGAAAAGGTGTAATGTGCTAATATACTCCTTCTAAAAATCTTATGGGAGTATATTAGTAATCACACAATGTGGAATAAATTTACACCAGTATAATTAGTTACCCTAATTCTTACACCATCTTTAACCTCATTTAGAATGTAATATATATAGGATTGCTAATTTACTTCCATCGGGTATTGTTGTGTATTGGCGACCTTTTGAGCCTAGCCCAGGGTGTAGGGTGTTGGTGGTCGGTTTATTTTCTTTAGATTTCATTCTTGTGTTTTTTTGTGTATGGGTTAGAGTACCCTTGTACTCATTTTTTAATATAATTCAGTTTGCTTAACAAAAAAAATTTTTTTGGAGAATTCACAAGATTCCCACCCTGCTTTTATTTTTTAAATTTTTTATTTAATTCTAATAACTTTGAAACATATCTTTAATTAAGTCATATATATATATATATATATATATATATATATATATAATACATTTGAAATTCAAATAATATATGAAAATAGATATTGATAATCTTAAAAAAATAAAAAAAATAAAAATTATATCATATTTTAAGAAAAATTTATAAATTTATCATTATTATTTAATTATTATATCAGAGATTAGTGGACAAGTACTTATATACATTCTAAAACCACCCCCACCCCATCAATCCGGAACGAAGTCAGGTTTTTTATTAACCCACTTAAGACGATTTTTCAGGGGATAGGTCAAAACCCAAGAATCTGAATTTAATTGCAATGCCTAATAATTTAGTAGTGACACCTCTAGAAGTCCATTTGTGTTTTTTCTCTAGGAAAATTATTTGTAGTAAATTTTCAAAAAAAAACATTTACAGGGGAAACTAAAATCAAATTTCACTATATTTTTAAGTACCAAAAATATATTTAACTTTTATGGGAATGATATATTGATATAAATGCTTGGATTTAATGCATATTGTCTTAATTAAATGGAGATCATTTTTTTCTTTATTTTGTCTAGGATATAGTTTTAAAGAGGAAAGAATGACATTCCAATGTTCGAAAGTCTCATAAATAATGTGGGATTGGCAGGAAAAACCAATTCCCTCTTAGTTCTTTCATAATGGATTGTTAGGTAATTGTAATTGTAATTAATATCATAACCACAATTTAAAATCTTAATTATGATGGAGTAAAGAATGGAACATGCTCATCAAGAAGATTCAAAACAAGCAAATGCAACAAATAATTGAAAAAAAAAAATAAAATCAAACACACATTTACATTCTGTTGATTTGTTTCCACATTCAAGGTGATGGGAACAAATAATTGAAAAACTTATAAATTATTAGGGCCTAAGCCTAACCCATATGCATGCAGTACGAAGTAATGGCAGTTAAACCAGCCCAAGTGTTTGAACTCTTTCAACGAAGACAAACCCAATGTCCCATTGTCAACTGATGGGCTTCCAAGGCCCGCCTTTGAGTTTCTCTTCAATTTTTTGCTTACTTATACTTGTATAACTGATCGACCCAAAAAAAAATATTACTTGTATTACTGTGACAGCAACTTCGACTGAATAATTCGTAACTTCATTTTTGGGTCAGTTCAACTTATGTGTTAAATTGTTTTTCGTGTTGACCTGGTCAAACATTATTAACCGATTTGATTCTTATTTTAAAAAAATTGCTAAAATTATTTTTTAGTTAATTTATCATACTTGAGAAATAAATTTTATCGTGTTGTGCGGTGTGCTCTTCTTTCTCCTTCTACATTTTGGTTTATAAATTATTTTTGCTCTTTATTAGAACTCTTTAGCAAAATTGTATAACAACCTTAAACTTTATATCTTCTACCGTCAACTCTTACTTCATTCCATATGAAGACATAGTGATCTAGTTGAGAAGCAATACAATGATTATCAAACACAAAATAAAAAATTTCACTCCTTCAACAAGCCCGACATGATTGCAACCCTAGAGAAGGGTAACAAAGGTTACATAATCTGGATAGACATTCATTCCTAGGAAGAGTCCAATGCATCTTTAGCTAGCTTGTTAGTGTAAGGCATAAGACTTGACATTGAAGGAGAGGGAGAGGTTGTAGGGGAGATAAAGGGAGACAAAGGGTTTAAACTTAAAAAAGGTATTTTGGGAAATGAAAATTGACTAGGGAGGGATGGAACGCGTGAAAGAAAAAGGGATGTGCAAAAAGAAAATCCTTTGTTCTTATTAGGATAAAAATAGGGTGGACCGAATTGGCCCAATTTCAAAGAGTAAATTATAAAACATAACACACCTCATTTATTAGCAAGTTGGTGGATTGACCTGTCTTCAAATAAAAGCAAAAATGTGGGCTTAAAAATATAGTAAAAGAAATAGATTTTTTTTTTAAATAAACTAAACCCTAGCTCCGCGCTTTGCAACAAGTGCTATCCAGCGCCACGACAAAGTTTTCGTCCCCTTTTGGGGCTCTTTCCCTCCATGGGAGGAGCTCCCCCTCTATAGGAGGGTTTCTTACTCACAATAGGTGAGCTCTTCTCTCTCTTTAGTGAGAGTTTTTGTGTTTTGTTTTGTGTTTTTTTTTTGTATTTTCTTCTCCTTTCTCCATCCACCACCTCTCCCTTCTCCCTTCTGGCCACCACATCTTCCTTTGCGAGATTCTGTTAGAGTTATCATCTTGCAACACTGTTCTACCCAGTCTTGTTGCCTTCTGTGCATTTCCACCACTAGAGCTCGATTTTGCAGCATTGCTTTACTCAGATTGACTGCGGTTGATGTTGTGGATTTTTGCATGGAGTTGATGTTGAACATGTGCTGATCCGGAAGGAATTAAAAAGAAGAAGAAGAAAGGTTCATGTTGTTTCAGAATTTTTGTAATATGAGGTTGATTTGTTTTGTTGTTATTATTAGGACTGTTAAATTGTTTAGATTGACCGAGTATGCGTACTCGATTTTTTGTTTAGATCTGTAGTGCATTTCTATAATACTCTCTATTTAGCATCCTTAAGCTTTGTTAGTGTCGTTTGGCATTTTTCAATGAATGTTCTCTTGACAAAAAAAAAGTAAAGGTTATTAAAATAACATTTTTAACCTATATATAAGATAATCAAATTATTAAAGTATAGTACATGTGCTAACAATCTAAAGCAATAATAGAGAACAACTCACATTAATAAAAGTATTTAATATTAATTATAGTAATTTTTCCTTTATTTCATAAAAATAATTAATTTAATTGTATATTTTCCAAGCTAAAAAAACCAATCTGATAGGCCAATCCATCTTACCCTGCCTAATATAATTGTTGGGTTAAACGGGTGGTTAAATGTGAGTTGTTGGCTAAAAATTCATTTGGAAACGAGTTAAGACAATGCAAAATTGATTTTATAAAAAGTGAAATTGTTAGTGTAAGACATCATTAGCAATTAGGGATGGCATCATCTCAGCTGCGAACTTTGGCCTCCAGCGCATCGCCATTGAGAGTGACTCCTTGGATCTCATTAGGGCTTGCAGAAATGAAATCAGTAAAGGGGAGATTGTTAACATCCTACAAGATATTTGGAAAGCTCAAAACAATTTTCAACACTATGATTTTACTTGGGTTTCTCGATTTGCAAACCAAGTTGCCCACTCCCTTGCAGCTATGGTGTCATCTGCCTCCTTGCCTAGGAATTGGCCCTATCAGCTTCCTCCGATTATTCAACAACTCCTCGATCTGGATTCCCGGACGTCGCATCTATCTTCAATAAACCCAACCCCTATTTCTCTATGAAGTTGCCATCTAATTGTGTCAGCACGCAAGATCTCGTCTATCTTGAAGGGGTCATTTTGTCTTATTTCCTTTCTCGGTAAGAACTAGGGTTCTTAGATGTTGTTAGATTTGATTCAGAGAGCGAATCTAGGACTTCAGTGTACTTAGCTGTTAGATTCTGCGTTTCTCTGTGCTTGGGCTGCAAAGCCCATTCTCTTTGTCTTGCCTTTTGGGTTGCTTCTTTCAGTAATGCAGTATTCAACCGACCAAAAAAAAGTGAAATCAAATCACGTATATTATATTGAATGTGTGCATAATTTATTTTCAATTATTAATTTTAAAATCAATTTTATTAAATTGTAAATCAAATGAAACACAACAAAATGTTGAGTTAAAGGGATACTTGCTCATCTGCCACTTTACTTTGTTGCATATAGAATTGCGATTATATTAGTATGATAATATCCTAAAGTATCATGAAGTGAGCTGATAGTGGACTTCTTTTATCTTCTCATAATGATTTTGCTTGGGACGTGAGAAGTACATCTTAAAGGAAGATGAAAATTTAAAGAAGATTCAAATTTTTGGTATTCAACAAAATAATCAAGAGAAATATTAACAATCTAATCAATACTATGATTTCCAATAAATAAAAAAGCTTTAGATCCTTAACTAGTGCCCTTAGGATATACTCGTTAATCGAATTCAATAATTAATTACCCGTTGACTTTGAGTGTGTTTGGTAAAACTAGTTGAAAAACCAACTGAAAACTGAAAAGTTAGCTGAAAGCTTAAAAACTAGCTGACTTGATTGAAGATGTTTGGTAAAACTAACTGAAAATTATGGTAAAATGACATACAATCACATCATTAATTATTAAATAATGATAAGTGGAGGTGGTTGAAGGATAAACTTGTAATTAATTTTCAACTAGTAGATGAAAATGAGAGTTTATTTTAAAAAAGCTACCTCAAGTGCTTTTCAAGAAAAGCTAATAGCTATACAAAAAAGCTACCTGACCAAACACAGTTAAAATGATTTGAGTTACTAATTTTAGCGTTCAATTTGTTCAAGTAACTTATCAAACACACTCTTTGTATTCAAATCTCTTGTATATCACTTAACCAAACTTTCACTGCAGCAACGGGTTGGCTTGTTGGTGTCTGCCACGATATGTGCAATCCATTCGTGCAATGAATGGAAGAGGAGGCAAACCATAGTGGAAAAGACAATGAGAGAAAAATTGTGTGGAAGGGAGCAATTTAATTGATGTAGTTTCTATATATTCAATTTTAAAACACCAAACTTTAGGGGTCAAAAAAGAGAAAAGGAAATCGTTTATATTCTTCCTATTCGCTTTCTTCTTTTTTGTTTCTCTATTCATTGATCTATATATGTTTGCATTGCTTTGTTCTCAACATATGGAAGAGCGTTGCCTTAAAATATCTTTGGAAAATTGATCAAGGGTATAGTCTTGTTAGTAATTTGATGTGTGCTTTCACCTTTTCCATTTTTTATTCTCTTTTCCTAGGTATGGCTTCGTGCTTGTGACATGAGAAAGGTAAATCACATCTTTATATTGTCCGAGAAACATCAATTGACTGCATGTGAAAAAAATTTCCGTTGCCCTCCATTGGATAAGAAGCTTTAATTTTTAACCCAAACATTTTGATGATGTTCTTGGCTTACCCATAATTGTTGTAGGGAATGAAACTTAGGAAATAGACATTTGTTCAACGTGTAATATCAATATATTCCCTCCATATGCAGGGATTCAGGTTACATATATCTTTGGGCAGAGCATACAAAACAACAAAAAGGGTGAGATGACATGAAATCGAGAAAACCTGTTTGCAAACGGGGGAAAAAAATTAAATAACATGAAACAAAAGCTAGCCAAGCGCAAAGGAAATGGGAAAGCGAAGAAGGTTGTCATTTGTCAAGTGTTCCAATGAATTCTATTCCTCTGTCCCCCATGTTACTTTATGAAATGTACACAGGGATATATATCATTTTTCTTTTGAATAAGTTTCTAAAAGTAATATTACTATATTATCTGCATAATAATTAAATTATGCATAAATTAACAAATAAGTAATTTCACCTAATTAATCTTTCATTTGTTAAACTAATTGGTGTGCTTAATTATGCTATAAAATAATGATGCAAGACATAAGTCATTTTTATAGCATTATTTATTTATTCTTTCAATTATATAAAGTCAAAATTATGATGCCATTAACAAAAACATTGCAATAAAGACAGGGGATGAGTCTATTATTTGATGAGTTAGAAACAAGAAGTGACATTTCTTTGAAATAATCAATATGGATGATATTTGTAGTTAATCAAATTCTTGCTTTCCAATCAAGTGTTGAAGAAGTGAGATTATTTATCTTAGGAATTGAGACATGATTTACAAAGCAAAAGGGACTTGGAGGTTGTCCAGTGATTAAAACCTGTGCAATGTATAAGAGTGTGATTGATTGAACTTGGATGAGGTTCTTGTGAAGGAGGAAGGTCCTACAAAAATAGAATTTTATTCGTAAAAGAAAGAGAGAAAGTGAGTACAAGGTCATGTGAAGGGAGTGGGTGGAGCCATGAGGATGAGGGCAGTAAGTGAGGATGACGGTGGTTTTTTGGGCAGCTGTCTTTTGTCTTAGAAATGGGGGCACGTGATGGGCACGAGGGTCCCCCACGAATGTCTGTCTTCGATCCCTCCAAATAATGAAGAGAAGATAGAATTGATTATATATATATGTTTTGAATATAGGAGAATCAACGCAAGAACTTACTTAAGGGGAATCAAATATGTACCACTTTGAACAAATTCTCATTAATTGGAAAATGAATAATTTGATGTAATATCTTCTTCACCTTTAATAAAATGAAAAGAATTAAGTGAACTTTACGGTTAGAGGAAAATAATAAATAGATTCTTTTGGTTACGCAGAGAAATACTCCAATTTAAGATGAGGATCAAGATGATGTAAATAAATAGATTCATAAAATTTAAAAGATTTTTATTATACAAAATTACATGTATCCTCAATGAGAGTTAATCATGTTAGATCCAAATAGGATCTATATGGATGGAAAATTTGGGCTTCAACCCGAGACCATCAGTTAAACTGAAACCACCCCTAACAGCTTATCCACGCGTGATAAATTAAAAAAATTAAAATTATTTCTCTAAATTTGTGTTTTTCTCCGGTGAAAAAACTTTTAAATGAACCCTAGTGCAAATCAAAATTTTCATCCTTATCCCCTCTTCACTACCACATCACAACAAATAATAGGGCTTATTTGGTTTATAAAGAAATTTCCTATTTTTATATTCTACTTTCACTTTTACTTGTAAATTTATCATTTTATTTTACTCGAATTTTATATAAAAAACATTGATTTTACATAAATATTTTAAATATATATATATATAATATGAATAAGGGTACCATTTTATAATTGGAAGTGGAAATAAAAAGTATTTTGGGAACCAAACAAACAAGCTCATATATCTCCTTTATGCTCTCTTCAATCAACTTCTCTCCTTCATTTTTCTTTTGAAATAAACCGTTGTGTTAGGCTACATTAATGCATGAAAAAGTTTGTCAACAAACCAGAAAATTGCCATCCAGCATAACATTGAATACGGAAGCAGGGGTGGTTGGAACAATACCAATCAGAATTATGCAATACATACTATGCCCAGTTCTTTCGTAATTTTTTTATTTATAAAATTTTAAGATAGGAAATGGCGTCAAAGTCCAAATGAAGAAAATTTACAAAGTCAGAATATTTATAAAGAATTTATATTTACTTCATTTTATAGAGAGATGAGATTTGAACATGCGACCCGTTAGATAGAAGACCTGATTTACTCTATTTAATCAACCCCTTTGATTTTTTTTGGTAACTTGATTAAATCAGTATATATAGTTAACAACATGGGTCATGTGTGAGGGTTATGGAGAGAAGGTTATCCATTCACAGCTAAGTTGATAGGACCCAACTTTAGGTTGGGAGTGAATCAAATTGAACTGTTGGGGGACGTGTGAAGGCATTAACTCCAAAATTGCCCTTATCTTCCATATCTAAGTGGCACCCACCTTGTATTATACTTCCTCAAGTAAATGGGTCCCTCTAATCTTCCCCACCATCCAATATTAGGCCATAGTTTGACAAAGGCCTCTCCTTTGACTACAGAAAATCCTGTTTGGGCCTTCCACCCTCCACATAAATTACACTCTTCTTTAAGGTAATGGACCTTTAACAACCTAATATATACCCACAATGGTTTGAAAGGGAAAATTGAAGGGCTACTCATGGCCACATAAATTAAAATAAAATTTCAAAATGTTGTCATCACCTACCATGACTAATCAAGGTGATGTTATAGCTTGTTGAAGCATTGAATAGACTGATGGGAAATGAAATCTGGGTGCTACTATTATCCAATTAAGCCTTTAAAATCATTAGTTTCTTGCCACCAGGAGTTGTTTCATTAATGTAACAAATTATCTCCTTAGCAAACAGATAAGGGGCAGACCCCATTGCTGCTGCAATTTGCAATGAAGCATGTAGGAAAGAGGATAAGAGGCACTGTTTCTGAAAGGTTCTCAAATTAAATTCACACTTCTAATTTGTTAAAGGACCATCTTCTAAGCACTGTGTGATCAACCATCATGGGGACCAAAACACTGGCATTGTATATTCCCTTGCACACATCCATGAAAATGAAACTCAACCAATCAACTGTAATTTTTAATTTTTAGCTAGCATGGTTTTTGTGAGGAAGTAGCTACCTTTGCCCATACATAGTATCCATGTTAAGGGACCTCCAAACTGTTATATAGAATGTCTCACATAGACATGCCCACATGGCTAACAACCTAGCCTAGCTAGCTATATATATGAAAAATAAGTCATGAATACAAGCATTGTAAAAGTATAATTACAACCTGTCCTAACATAGATTTATCAATCAAACTGTTCTGGCTTTGGAGCTTCATGTGTGGTGTGGAAATTACACACTAGTATCATATGATCATCTTAGTACCTATGAATATATATGTTAAATCTAGCAATTATTGCCCATGATTGTTCAAATTCTAAGTGCTTAGAAGGTACTGATTTTCAAATTGAAAATTTTGTCCACAACCAAAAATCAGATTAGTCAGAACACAAATTATTTTTAATTTGGCAGCCAGCTCAAGAAATGCAAGCCACACAACATTTTAAATTGTAAAATCAATCAAGGATTGAAAGTCTAATACAAGTTGGTGACATTTTTATATATATTAATTTAATAGCTAATGATGAAGTAATAGTAATATTTGGTTGTAATAAGCCAGAAAAAAGTGTGGATTACAGAGCATGGACCACATGTTTGTTCAAGCAGATATATTCGATCTCTGACTCCCAACTGTCCCTAGTTGTTAGCGCACATTGTGACGGTTTTCTGTTATTACTGAAGGACGTAATATGATTTTTTGGTGTCAGATCAGTTAGCATGTGCACACTATAAATCCTTGATTCCCTCAGAACCATGGAGAGAGAGATCAGATTAAACAAAAATATTTAATAATTTATTAATATTGTAGTGATTGTTAAATGGGGTTGTTAAATTCAAACTCCGATGCAAAACACGTTACTAGCATTGTGCATTACACTGATCAAGAAATTTACTCTTGCATTGCACTTCACTCTCTGCATCCATGTTTATGAGAAGAAAAAAAAAAGAAATGATCTCTTTTCTGTTTTTTTTTTTCATTAAAGGGGAAGTGTAGAGTAAAACGTTAGAAAATAAAGTATACAAATAGAACATGTTATTGCTAATTTTTTAATATCCAAGAAAAAGGAAAAATAGATACACATATTGATCGTGGTCAAACTCAAATGAGAACGTTTGAGCAGAAATTGATATAACATGGAGCAGAGAGGACAAGTTAAGGGGCACGCATGCATTAACAATTTTCAAATTTTGCGTATTAGTTAGAGGATAAAAGACAAAAAAAAAAGAAAGGAGAGAGTAAGTAAAGAGAAAGCAAGTGGGCTAGGACGACCCACATGGCAGCAAGCACGGAACTCTGGCTCGGTGAGAATCCTCTGACCCAAACAGGCAAATCACTGAAAACTTAAGTGTGAATCTTATCAGATTAACAAAACCATATATGATTGTCAAGGTTTAAGAAGATAAATATGGCAGCTCCTTTTTCGGCGTGCAACAAGGGATGCACCCTTGCTTCCCTCAAATCAACATTTCATTACCCTTTGAATTTGATCTATCTTCACTCACTCTCACACAAACACATTAAATAATCATGTGGAAAAGGCCATGCCACAAGGTCCTAGACCATGACTCACCTCACATGCTAGTGTACGCCTAAAGTTAAGCAACTGCCAATTTTCGTTAACCAATTACGTCGTCTCGTCTTGTTGATTTTTTTTTTTCTTTCCAAAATAAATTTTGTAATAACCGTGAATTTTGGCTTAAGTAAAATTGTCACTTACTTAACCCAACTTTCAACAAAGGGATGTGACTATGTGAGGTGATGTTGAATCAATTGATAACGCAACTGAGAATTCCTTATTCAAATCCCCCCCATCTTGTAAAGTCAACTTCTCCGTGACTTTAGAGGTTGCTTATTTTTTCTTGAAACATTGGATAATAACGAAATTAACAATTACTTAAAAGCATTAATTGAGTGTTAATTAATTTTTACTTGTCTTTTAGGTGTGAAAGGATGGTGCATTTGTCTAAAACAGAAAAAGCCTCATAGCTCAAGTAACATTCACAGAATGCATAATACTCATTTTTGCTTGAAATTTGAACCAATTAATTAACTTTCTCCAACAGATATTCAGATGGAACTTAGTTTTAAAGAAACCAAGAGCTGATTTCTCCACTAGATTAAGAAGACAATGAAATTTTACAGGATATTCATTTCATCATGCAACTATGGTAATTAATATCATTGTCACCGAAAAAATATCTTCTATTTTATAAATGTATTATACATGTGCCAAAACCAACTGGTTTCTACACTTTTTAGAAGTTTATTATTTCTTTTATCTTAGGGGCAAGAACAAGAAAGAAAAACATTTTTTGTCGTTTGCAGTATCCGGGTAGTGGAGCATAAGACCCACCAATTAAGTCCCACTGTATAATTGAATGAAAAATTATAATGGTGAATGGTTTGAATAGAAGCACCATTATATTTACATCACTCTCATACTAATCAGTGAGTGTTGCTTCTCAACGTTGGCCATCGATCAATATACCGACCTCCCGGCCGGCCATTAGGACATCATATACAGACACTGCCTGCCTACCATTACACCACGTGGCCTCTTTACACCCTTCATGACTTACTCATGACAAATTATAGCTAGTTATACAATAATTTTATATATACAATAAGAATAGAAATATATAGAATAGATAGAAATGTGAGATATGACATAGAAAAATAGATAAAAAATATATATTATATATAATTGGGTATGTCTAGGATGAATTATGGTTCATGTGTGTTCAGAATGTAAATATAGTAATTTAAATTTTTGATCATCAAATTCAACGCTCTTTTTTATTAATAACTTATATTAAATCGATTTTCAGTTACTTTTATGGAATATTATTGATGAGAATAAAAATCTGAATCGATAATATTATATAATGTGGAAGTTTCTCCCTTCAACTTTAAATTGATAGATCATCAACGAAAGTAACATAGATTATATTGTAAATTCATATTTTTCCTTAAATTAAATTCAAATAGTCTTATAAGAACAATTTAATAAAAAATAAAATTATTTATTCACCATTAATAATAAATAATATATATGTAGGCGGGAAAAAGTGGACTAAATTTTGTTTGATCCACCCTAAAATCGTCCTATAATATTATACAGATTTATTGTATAAATAATATAACTCTACTAATATTTTGTTATCCAATCGAGCAGTTTATATTTTATTTTTTGGACAGACGACCAAATATTATTATCACATGAATATAATTAAGAGATAACTTTTTTATACAACAAAAAATATACAACAACTCATACAACACATTTTTTTTCTCTATCTCTCTCCGTCACATCATCCATCACATCCCAAATTTCTCTCTCTTTTCCTTTTTTTCTCTCTTTCTCTCCCTATATTGCACATGTACAACATATACAAACAACATTTCTCTATAATTAAATGGTACCCCAACCCTTACATCAAGAACACCATATCAAATAGTAGACATACTTCTACATGGATTTAATACAAAGAAATGGTTCCATTTTTCAATCAAAGAAACAAAAATCAAATTTATCAACTTTGGCCCTACACCGTGTCCAAGATATTCTTGCCAACTCTATTACTCTATCCAACTCCTTAGAAACATTCTTGAAAATAATCTCAGTTCTGTGTGTCCATAGAGAGGAGATTAAAGCAAAACAAATGAAAGACCAGCAAATTTGTCCCTTTTTTACCTAAACTAATATCATTGTGTTGAAATAGGTTGGATTTAATTTACAGTCATTAGGCAACACTTTATATATATATATATATGAGGAGGGTTATAATTAATCGAATATGTTTTTTAGTAATCCAACCGTTGAATTATGTTTGTTCATCATCATGATTATATGTGCCAAATTTCGTAAAATTTTGACACTAATAACTTGATAATCAAATGGTTGGATTTTTCATATATTTCAAATGTATATATAACGTTAATCTTGAGACATCTCAATGACATATCAAATAATTTCGGATTAATGTAAAATTTTATATGTATGATCTATATGATAGTAACTTTCAATCCAATGGTGGATTATTTAATACAATTATCCGTTAAAAAATTATTCAGCCGTGTAACACTTGATGTAACTTACACCAGTGTAATTATAACCCTCATATATATATATATATATATGTATATATATATTGTGTGTGAATTGATAGTATATATAACAAATACATGACAGAACCCAGCATTTGAGTACTTGAACAATGGATAATTTGGCTAAAACAAAAAATATATGGCCTATTAAATAACCACTTGGAGCACACTTGCAAAACTCTTGTCAGACTATAGTTCATGAAAAATAGATGTTGTGACATAGTGGATTAAACCTAGTGCTTGAATGTGAGCAACTGTTTTGAACATGCACTACATACCACATTAAGAAATATTGTTGTGAAGCTCTCAAACAATTAATTGTGGCCTATTATACTTTATTTTAGGAAATAGTTATTAAAAATTTGACCGAAAGTGAAAAATATGACGTATTGAAATAGCTAGGCAATGATCACTTGGTACACATTTGGGCTACGATTCTTTACGGCTTATAATGATCCTATCCAGTACAAATATGATACAGGGAGTATATATAAACTTACATAACACATTGAATACAACAATTGCACCACTATGTTATTTTAGTTCAACAAAAAAAACAAAGAGAAAAAGCACGTGAATAACACACGTCGGGCAGTAAAAATTTATGGGATTCACTGTTTGATGTAAGTGAATCTGTGCTCAATATGATTTGCCTCGAATAGAAGAGATATATATGTGTGTGTGATCTTGTGTTATCTACACCTCTCTGCATTGCTAATTAAATGGAAAAAAAATGGATGTGATTTAGCCACCATATGGTCATGCTTAGAGATGTTTCATTTTCATTAGGCACTATTCAGTGGTCAATTATTCACCTGCCAATCTAATACAATACAAGAATTGATGTAATCTTTGACTAATACTGACTTAAAGATCTTCCTTTTATTCCCACCCAAATATTGGCCTGCATACAAGAAAGATTCGGATATGCAAGTCAATAGGAACACGAAGCAACAAGTTGAAGCAAGCAATTCCCACTAACTTAAGCTCGATCAGAGATTGGTAATAAAGTCCACATACATTGATCCATCTCTTGGATCCCAAACAAAATCTTGCACCTTCTGAGATGTAACCAACGTAGAGAATCGAGGGATCATATAGGAGAGAGGTAAAACGCTAACTATATGGTATATTGTAATATTTTACTCAAATTGCTAATGTTATAAATACTGTTACAAGTTTCTTGGTGTTTCCCAAAAACAGGTTCTGTGTCTGTGATACCCAATTTTCAAAAGACAACGCCGCAACACTGCTGTTGGATGTTGCTGCTGGTTTCAATTCATACAACACAACTGTGTGACTGCTGATTTAACTCTACAAAAAAGTGTATTATATAAGTTGTTGTATGAATTTAATATCTCTTAAAATAATATGACTACTATAGTGTCTCTTACTGGTTCAGGCTAAATCACACATGGCATGAGCAAACTTAATAATAATCTATGTTTTTCAAAATTATATATTTTATGTTAATTATTTTGTAAACTTATAAATTATATATTATTGATAAAATTATACGGTAGAAGCTTATAAAATTAGTTAGAATTCGACATAAACTATATTTAGTAAAATTACCTGATAAAATAATTGAAAACTAATAAGTTAACTGATTGAATTATAAATATTTATTGTAAGTGAATAATTTAGTGTAAAATTTTATTAAAAATTTTACATAAATTTATATTTTATTTTCTATATAAAATTAGGTCATTATAGTTTTATTTTTTTAAAAAAAGAGTTAAATTATTATCAAATTTTTAGTGATAAAACATTTGATTAAACCTTATGAGTGTTGATCTTAATTAACTCAATATATATTTGATTTAATTTTTCTTTTTTATTATATTTTAATATTATAATTATATAATAATTAAAATATATTTGATTTAATTTTTCTTTTTTATTATATTTTAATATTATAATTATATAATAATTAAAATATATTTGGAGTGGGGTGATTGATTAAAAAAAATTATAATATTAACCCCGTAACCTCCCTTCCTGGCTTGGTCCTTATTGATAATTATTATGAGACAGGGGAGTATAGAATATCAATTCCCTATCATGAACTAATAGGTTTAAATCATTCTTTGTCACTCATATAAGTGATATAACCATCACCAACAATCAATCCCTTCAAAAGGAAGATTTACCATTATTTTATCTGTTGAAGGATATATGATCTTGTGGCATATATATATGTAGAATCTCAGTGGCTTATCGTGAACACATAGGGCTAAGGGAATAATAATCAGGGTTTGTTTACTTTGAATTTTTTTTTTCTGTTTTTATTATTTTTTTATATAAATCTAAATAAAATAAAACAATGTTTTTATAATTATTAATAAAAATAAAAAATTCAAACGAAACAAGTTATAATTATCTCATTGTCATATATTGACGTTTGGCCATAGCTGATTATTCCAAATAGGCATATTATCAACCACAATCCACCATAGAAATCAAATTATTAATTATTCTAATTTCTAACCAACCAATTTATTATATACTGTGATCAGACAATTCAACTCATCCTTGCCGTTTGCACACTTTGCAGCTAATCATGAATGGTCTTAATCATCTCTCATCTCCACTTTCGAATTTTTCCATGGTAAAAAAGATGAAACCTTTTGGTTTACACTTCCATTTATAATGACATAACACTCTGTACAAAATATATAAGAGTGAAGCTACATATGCATGCATTCACTCACTAAATTAATATATATAATGATTCAATCGAGAGAGAGAGAGAGAGTTTGTTTTTGCACATCACATTTGGTGTATTAATGTAAATCCGATTCTATTATATATGAAT
Source organism: Sesbania bispinosa (assembly GCA_026901365.1). Classification (NCBI taxonomy): domain Eukaryota; kingdom Viridiplantae; phylum Streptophyta; class Magnoliopsida; order Fabales; family Fabaceae; genus Sesbania; species Sesbania bispinosa. The sequence goes on from QLOH01000195.1 coordinate 1,371,165, forward strand.
GTGTGTTGAAAAAGTACGTACTATATATAAACATCATAGCTTATTTTCTTAAATTAAAAAAAAAATCATTCCAATTCATATTAGTTAAAGTTTTTATTTGGTAATTTTGATAGTTTCCAAAGGGTTTATCTGCCTTTTGCCATGATACCAAACATGCATCCATTGCAAAATTCTCATGTTTGGAACATAAGTTATATAAAGCTTCAAGTTTAAGCTAAAATTAAAGTCGAAAACAAACATAGCTATCAAACATTGGGAAGAAGGCAAGAAAGTCGGTCTCATCATCATGAAATTTAGTGCAGGCATCTTTGGGTGAGTAGCCATTTATAGCTATGATAGAAATGGCTCCTATAAGTGTCTGAGGGGACCAAACTTTACCAACTGTGTCAAATAAATTAGATTGGGGCCCTAAATGGGAGGGGTCAGTTTCTATACTCTATTGAAGGGTCCACATACACCAGCACCGGTTCTTCTCTTATCTCAATATGCTTTATCTGTATGGTCATCTATCACCAATTATTAAAAGCGTAATATTCCTAAGTTCCAAAACTAAGCTTCGGGTATAAATCAACATAGCCTCCCCGTAAAGGAAGTTTAATGAAGTCTTTAATTTTATGTGAACTATATATAGTTATTAGAAATAGTTTTCGTCTACAATATTGTGTGACCTTTATAATTTCTCCTCTTTTCTATCTTTTTAGGGATGTATATTGGATAAGTTTCAAATCAATTTTAAAATTTGTGTAAGCATGACGCAATTGTGAAGAATATTAAGCTTTTATTTAGCTAGAATAAAATAGTGATAGAAGAAGAAACATTGAACTTCTAAATTTAATTTCACGAAGCTAGCTAGCTTATATATTCGTGACTGGTCAGGTCCAAATCTGCACTTTCTAATGATCCACATAAGTAAGAATACTTATGTGTTATAATGATAACATTTTCATTTTCAAAAGATATATTTATATACCAACAGGTGTTGGTTCAAGTGGTACATGCTTGATTCCGCAAGGTCTCGGGTTCGAGTTTTGTGGATGGAAAAAATCCCCGCTAGGAGAGCTAGCCCCACCATGATGTGGATGTTCCCGGCTCGAACAGGATTGTCTGCCGTGGAGGATACATGGTTAAACCAAAAAAAGATATATTTATATATCATCAATTTAATTTTTTTTATAAATTAGATCGATCACTCATTAATTGCTTAAATATTCATTAATTACTTTTATTTGTCCCTCCGTCAAGTGTAATTAATTGTTCATCATTTATATACATTGTTTGGATCGATAGAGAAAACTAAACTACTATTTTTTTTTAAACAGTAAAGGAAAATTTTAATTAAATAGGTACTAATTAAAATGGGCACCTCAACCCTTAATACAATCAGTCAAGATAATACATTAATTAAGTACATTGATCAAAACAAATCATATTAAGGACAAGAACACTAAAAGGAAAGTGAAATCCCAACAAAATTGGCTTTTTTTTTTTAAATCAAGACTTTAATATTAAGTCCTGGAAATGTCTGAAGCCACGGCTAGAAGGATGAATGATGGGGACTCAGTCCACCAGACATGATTTAAATAAACACTTGCTAAAGCAGCTAACAAGTGAGCTACTGAGTTTGTTGAACGGTAATCAAAAGAAATTAAACTTATACCCAAAGGCATGAACTATATAAGTTTAATCAACACTATTTATTTTATACTTAGCTCTTTTTCAAACGTAAGTTTGGATAAAAGGGTCCGTTTGGTTTACAGTTGAGTAGAATTGATTTTGAAAATCAATGGTTGAGATGAGTGATGCACACTTTACGAAACACGTTGGACGGAAGTGATTTAAAATCAATTCTGCAAAACCATGGTTTTGAGTTTTTCAACTCCAAACCAAACGGGCTAAAAGTAACTAGACTTTCATTGATCAAACGTATGCTTGGATTTTTTTAATAATTGTAAAATAAACATACTCTTAATCACCTTTTCTATGTGCAATATGCATTATTAAAAGTTCAGTCATTACAAAATAACCACAAAGACAAAATGCAAACCAACCATATCAATTAACCGAAAACTTCCCTCCCTACCTTAATTTTATTCCAGAGATTAATAGAAAATGTTGCCATAATTAATTAAAAGTACTTTTGCGTCATCATATAACAACAACAAATTAACAAAAAATCATCTATGCCCATTCATAATAGAAAGAGCACTTGATTCTTCTGCATACAACATATAACATATATAACCGGGAGCCTGTATGATTAACTGATAAAGGGAGAGCTTTTCTCCTATGTAAATTTAACCTTGTTGATAACCTATCAATAATATATAGCTCTCTATGAACATATAGACATTTAGAGGTGAAAACTTTGACCAAATATTTTTGTACAAGGATCTGTCAATAGAAACACATACTTGTTGAATTACAAAATAAGTAGATTTAACCATATATATGAACTAGAAGGGTCATATATATATATATATATATATATATATATATATATATATCCACCTAAAAGAATATGACACATTCATCTGAGGTGTAACTATATAAATTAACCATTAAAAACATATCATTAATTATATATTTGAATTTTCTATTGAAATAACTTGCTTTGCCACCTAAAGTTCTAATTCCACTTTTCATTATTTCGTCGATGAATTTCCCTTTATCAATGAAGACTTGGCTAAACTTGTGCCCCTCAACCCAATTATACTCCCAAAATCTTGTTTGATGACCATCACCGATAACTCTCCTAATGCCCCCGCTCAAATCATATATACACTTTTATTGGGTTTTTTTTTTTTTTTTTTCTTCCACTAAAATTTTTCCCAAATCCCTCCATCGTGTGGATCTTTTTTAAAAGGAATTCATAAACCAACCTCCCCTAACATCCCCATAAATTTATGTTAATACCTTACACTAACTCCTTATGTCTACTAACATTCTCCAATCCTATTTTTCTAATAAAAGCCAATTTAAAAGACACTTAATCCTCCCTCTTCCTTTTAGTTTGACCACGTATATATTCCACGGAACGAGTCGAGAACATCAATATCATGATAGAGCTAGCTAGATCTCCCAACAAAGATTTTTTCATCAATAAAACTCGAACCTGAAACCTTACTTAAAACTTAAGGAAACCAAACATGTGATACTTCAACCAACCTCAATACTATTCTACCCCTTCCTTTGATATCACACATCTCTCCACTTTACCCAAGCGTTTTTTTCCGCACTACCCCTAAAGGAAGTTCGTCTGTACTCCAATAACATTTTTGGATTGATGAAATTTTCTATTATACCTTTTATTTATTTTCCATTATCTATCTCCTCACAAATGTAACTTTTAATACTGCTTAAGAATTAATATACGAATAAAATTGAAAAAAATGTAATTACTATTATTTTTAGCTTTTTAACAATTTTCGCTCTTCTAAAATGGATGAATAAATATTAATGCAGTTATAGTAGTACTAAATGGGGGTGGGGGAGAGTGTGAGCGATATGTTTAGTATTTTGTGCTTTTCTAGGCTCAGTGGTGCATCTCATCAGGTGTTACCAACTTATTACAAGTTACATGGCCTTTGCCTTCCATGAAAGTGAAAGTAAGCAAATGGAAGTATCGAGTGCTCCCCCAAGTCCACCAACCCTATAATAACATATAAAAAGGCATTTTCCGTCTTTGGATCGATGCTGGCCCCCAATCAGGGCTAACCCTTTAAAGCTATCTGTGTTCAAGATTCCCATGTGGTTTTCTTTATTCATTTTTTATTTTGTTTTTATTTTAAGTCACAAATCATGTTCATGTAAAGGCCGTAGCAAATGCTCCACTAGGTCTTTGATGATTACATTTTTAATTCCCATATGACCACCAAAATACATATATATGATTTAATTTGTCATAAATTAAACAAAGCATTTGGTTGCATATTTTTAACTACCAATGAAACTATATATATTTCGAATTGGCGGATAACTTAAAGTAAGATAAGACATGACATAAAAAAATTAAAAATCAATTGAAATTTTATTGATGTCCCCTGATAACATGATAACGATCAATCGTTAGAGTGGCGCCAATAACTATATATTATTATGATACTTCTTACGTTGTCATTAAATTATGTTACAAATTAAAATGCGTTTTGTTTATAGTGTAAGATCATATCATTTAATGTTGATAATTATGAAATATAGTGTCATGAAATTCATTATTATTCTTTTTTTAGTATCATGAACTCCTATTGGTAAGTAAAGGTCAAGTTCTTGCTTACCAAATTATACTATATATATGATGTGCTCATCGATATCGATAGAGAAAACATATTATTTTCCCCCACACCTATGAGATGGGATTAGAAATGTGTGATGAAAATGGAGGTGGAAAGGGGACCCCATTTGAAGGGCACGAATGGGACATTCTCCGAGTTTTAATCCTCATGGGAAAGGACTTTGGTGGCGTCAAAATCCATTTACTAATCATTGCTTCCCCCACTGAGCCCCAAAACTTTAAATGGGATTAATAGTGAAAACACGTAGTAATAATATATTGTAGGGTTGACCAATCTAGTCGGCTACATCTCATTGGAAGAAACCACCTCACCACGACAACTTTGCAAGTCAATACTCAAAAAAATGAATAAACATTGAGCATCCTTCCATGTCAAAAAGACAAAAAGGTCAAAAAAAGCAATAGAATATAATATGTAAAAAATAAAAAAAGTAAAGAAGGTAATACTACCATAAGATAAGCAAAGGAAACAGAGAAGAGGTTGGAGGGTGTGAAAAGCTTGGCAAGTGAGTGGGAAACCCTCACCAAGCCGACAAATCCCCGTTTGAACGGGACAACTTGGTGGTTTTGTTATATTTTTCTGTAGAATACATTTTCCATCTAACATGGATATTTCTTGGCCCTAAACCATGGTAGCTTTTGGGATTGTGGATGGCTCCACCGTCGCCACCACCACTTAGATACACCTAGAGGTACTACAATATTTCCTCAAATAATAAGCCTAATTATTCCACAGTTTTACACACAATTTTGAAAATACTTATTTATTCACTTTTTGTTCCTTTTATTATATTTAATTTAATTTTTTGGGATTGAATTTATAGAAGAGGTAAGATGTGTAAATCTTGGCGATACAACTATACATATATAAATAATTAGGATTTTTGTAGTTAAATTAAGTTAGGGGCGTATTAAAGGGGCTTACAGGGCACCACTTCCAATTTTTTTTTTAATCTTTTTATTAATTATACATATCTTATATAAAATATTTTATTTATTACTAGTTTAATCACCCTAAATATTTTGTAAATTTTATAATTTTACCTTTTTATTGTAAGTCTTACTTTTTGTGGATACCCTTATTATAAATTGAATTCTATTAAATTCTTTCATATTAACTAACTTAAAAAATATTCAAGAGAAATAAAGATAAAAAAATGCTTCTAAAATTTTATAAAGAATTCAAACCTTGCCTCTATAGGACATGCTTTGAGGTTTACATCACTTTTGATCCGTATGATTTATACCGTAAAATAAGCTCACCATAAATTATTTTTTATAGGCCAAAACAAATGACATTAAAAGCTTTCAAACATCAAATCAAAGGGGTTCCTTGCTTCCTTTACGTACCCACTCAAAGAAAGAAAAGAAAAAGCGTGCCTTTGCTCGTGACTTTAAAGCCACGTCCAATATTGGATCATTTTCATCACAAAATCTATATAAGAACGACACACTTTCATTTCTATAGGAATCATAATTTTTATGTGTCATGTAACCACAAATCAAACTAACCACTAGGCTTGATTCAATTTTTTTTCACTGTTAGTAAGTCGTTATGTTGAAGCAGTCCACAAGCAGCGCAATTGATATCTTAGCCAATTATAACATTAATTGCAGGCAAATACAATAAGAAACCAGAAAGTGAAAATAATGTGTTCTATTAATTTGCCATAGAATGGACAGTCATGTACACTCAGCATTTTCCTAGGGTCAAATTTTAACATCATATAAAAATAATGTATTATATATAAAAAAATATTATGCTAAGATTGGTGATATATTGAATAATATTATATATATAATATAAAAATTAGAAAAAATGCTTAATTTAGTTCTTTAAATATTATGGTGTTGCTACAATAGTTTTTTTTAATAATTTTATCGTTATCAAAGTGTCAAATTCATTTATAAAAAGAAATATAAAATTGCATATCATTATTTTAGTTCTTCAAATGGACAAATTTGATTAAAAATGTATTTTTGAGGACTAATTAGTAATAAAATTATTTATAAGAATAATGCAACAATGCTATAATCTTTGGAGATCAAAGTAAAGGTTTATTCTAAAAATTAATGAAAATATGATCCTTTATTTAAAATACTATATATTTTCTTATTTATATATATATATATATATTATGCTATATATAGACTAATTTTTGGAATTTAAATAAAAGTAGCCAAGACCTTAAAAACACAACTATTAATTATATACAATTAAAAACAGTCTACAAACATATATTTAACACAACCCATATGTTTAAATATCAAGTGCAAGGGTTAGTCGAGTGAAACATAATAAGATATCGCATCTCACTCGTCTTCTTGGGATAAAATAAATATAAATTTTTTTATAAGTGTTCTTTGAATTTGAAGATTTTCCCTACCTTAAACTGAGGTATAATTTTCTCACTCTAAATTTTTCTATACCAAAAAAATATGTTTAAATATCCTATGCTAATAAGTGTCGTTATCATATTGGTTAAGAAATCAAACATAATTTCTTTTAAATATATGAAACATTTATTGTTATAAATGGAGTGATCAATATATACTGTGATTATTCATTCACAGTATTTCTTAGAACACTTACAGCACCCTTAAATATATTCATTGGCTCCTATTGTTATATATCATCATCTCTCTAAAACCATCAACTCGATCAACCTTATTTCGTTTGCCGCTACCAAAGCATCAAAATGATTTAGAGTGTGGAAGTTAGCTAGCTAGGACCTCGATCACCATCAGTTAGTTAGATTTCAGTGTTAGAGTAGGAGTCGGTAGCAGAGGTGTTTAAAGATGTTGCAATAAGGGTCTTTCTATAGTAGACCGTGATCCAAAATAAGAATACATTAATTTAAATTTCTAATTATCAAATTCAATGCTTATTTTATTAATATCAACTAAGAGTGTGTTTGACATGCTATTTCAGCTAGTTGATCGAAAGTTGAAAATAGTAGCTCAAACTATTTCAGCAGTGTTTGGGAAGGTAGCTTTTTTTAGTAGCTAGCTACAAGCTTTTCTTAAAAAGCTACCTCAGGTAGCTTTTTTAAAAAAGATCCAATTTTCAGCTACTAGCTGAAAATTAATTACAAGTTTAGCCCTCAACCACTCTCACTTATCATTATTTAATAATTAATGTTATCCTTAAATGTCATTTTACCATTTTCAACTAGTTTTACCAAACACATTCAATAGTTTTTCAGCTTTCAGCTAGCTTTAAACTTTCAGTGAGCTTTTCAGCTAGTTTTACCAAACACACTCTAAATAATTTTCAGTTAGTTTTGTAAAATATTGGTTGAAAAGAATAAAAATTTAAATCGATAGTACTGTGTAATGTACGTAAAAGTTCCCCCATTCAACTTTAAATTAATATATTCTCAACAAAACTAGCATAAGTTATACTGTAAATCCATATTTTCCCTTAAACTAAACCTAAATAGTCATGTAATAAGAACTATTTAATAAAAAAATAAAATTATTTATTCATCTTTTATAACCAAGAAAATATCAGTGGACCATGGGCCAAAAAATGGTCCATCCTAGAAACGTCCTACAATAAGTAGTGCATCTTGCTACAAATTTGCCGAGATATATGCTTCTAGCTAGTGATCAATAAAATTTTCAATATATAAAAGAAAAGCGAAAAATTATATAGTACCTAGATGATCTACCCTTAAATTTTCATCAATAAAATCGATGTTAAATTAATTTTATCCATGTTGTTCACTTCTGATAGTTATACGAAGAAGTGAGAACACTCTTTCTATTTTAAGGTAACAAAGTATGTAAATATTTGGTTTGGAATTAAAAATGAACCGAATTCAAGTTTATATTTACTATAAAGGATATTATTAAAAATGAAAATTTATTATGTTTTAACACTAAACCAAACATATTCTGTATTTCAAAAGCATATTAAAAGTGGTGGGCACACTTTGTTCTAAAAAATCTCCAAATGACCGAGTTCAATGCCTAACACTATGCCAAAAAACCCCTTTTACCGCGGTTAAAAGGGGCTTTTTACCGCGGGTAGAACCGCAGTGTAGCACAGTGGGATAAAAGCCTTTTATCGCGGTTGATTTTCGGAACCGCGGTAATTGGTGTTGGATTTTTACCGCGGTTCCGAAAATCAGCCGCGGTAAAAAGCGTGGAAGCGAGAAATTTTGGCACACTTTTTTACCGCGGTTGACTTTGTGAACCGCGGTAAAAAATCCCAAAAATCGTAGCTATTTCGTAGTTAATGTCTATCTGTTATATTAAAAATCCCAAAAATCCCAATAGAAAGCCTGATTTAATCCCGGAAAGTAATTAACATAAACCAAATTTGAGCAAAAACCAAGTATTCAAATAGAGCTATACCAAGGAGACGAAGAAGCACAGAAAAAAATGTGCACGAAAAGACTGCAAAGTGCAAATTATAAAAGAGGATAAGATGCCACTCCTAATCTACACATGTACATGCACTAATATCCCACCCAAGCAACTTAAAACAAGGAGATCGAAATGTGAGAAAAGATACAAGAAAGGACTACAAAGTGCAACTGCAAACCATTCAACAAAGGTAAAATCATTTTGCCAATTATGCACATGTACCTGCACACACAACTCACCCACTGCCTCCTCTTTTATAGCATATAATACAATGAACAGAAGATTCTATTTATCAAGAATAATCCCTTTTTATAATATAAACCAAATAATCTGACACCAGAAAAAAGTTATAATAAATTATTTCTATTGACATATGAATCTGTTTGGGTATATTTTTGTTGTTAGTAAAAGGAACCCTATTTACTGTCCAAACTAAATCTACACCATCCACAAAAAGCATGCATCGTGACACCATCTCTTTTATACATTCAGTAAGAACATCTAGAATCAAAATAAAAAGATAAAGGTTTTAAGTTGACCCTTGGAGCACACCTTAGTTATAGGGAAATCTTCAATACTTCCTTCCACCTTGCTTTCTCACACTAGTCATGGCCCCCTCTAATCAATTCACAAACCCCTCTTTTTCTAGAGCTTTCCATTATTCCATAGCATCTCTCTAGGTACTCTATCAGTTATGACTAAATAACTATAATATTTTCCACACAATTAACTGCCTGTTCACATTTGATCAGTTATGTATGGGACTGGATAGCAATAGACTATGGTGATATAACTATAACCCCATGTCTTCATGCTTCATGTCGTAACAGTCTTCAAAACAAAAATATCCACACAAGTGAAGAAATATCTGGTATCTGGCCGTAATCACCTGTTTTATCTCATCAACAATGGACCTGACCTGGCTTTCATCCAAAAGCATCCCAGAAATCTAAAAGAGCAAACAAAAAGATCAGAACACACTGAAAATGGATTTATATTAAATGCACAAAAAGGCAAGGAGAGAAAGAAGGAAGAGACAGAAAAATTAGTTCATAGTTACCAAGCATTTCAGAAAACAATTACTTAAACACTCATGCACAATAATCGAAAAAAGTGCATAATGCACTTGAAATTGAAAAAAATGAGAGAAATAAATTAAGTGAGCAAACAAAGATAGAGACTACATAGAAACTACCACACCTCATAAAAAAAAATGGCTGAATATGAACATGAATAAAGTGATGACCAAAAGGATGTGCAGGACAAAGTAAAGAATAAGCATCCACCATGATGTGTCAAATTCTTGCATGCCATATTCTTATAAAACAAGACTACAAAGATCCGCAATAATTGCAAACTTAATTGCACCTAATATGAAGCATTAATGAGACAGGCAGTTGTTCAGTGCAGTTGACACTTGACAGAGTTTGAAACTAATTCAACTACATAACATTGTAATCTTCTAACAAAGCAATCATAAAACAAGAAGTAACCAAACTATTAGCTTTTGTTTTTACAGGCTATTCAATAAGTTCATTTTCAACTAATAATGATAAGCATCAAACTTCAAGTTATATTATCAAGTTATCAACTGTGCCAAGGTATATTCAGCAGTCCTAATTGTGTAAAATACAGAATGGAAATTCATTAAAGAAAGGCAAGAGAACAGAGATATATATGACTAAGTTATCTCAAGATCCGAACCTGTAAGCATTCATTTAATGAGTCCAACATACTTGCACATATCTCTGTGTCAGATTCCTGCAAGCAAGCAGAAGTGGGAGAACATTAGAAAGAAATAACAAATACCAATGTGGGATACAGCCAAGTCAGGCAAAGTGCACCCCAAACATATTGTCAGTCAAAAACTTCAGATAGGCTACATCCTGACCCTGAGATTGCCCTTTCTCTATAGCCAAAAGAAGATACATAGGAAGAATCATTTCTTATACCTGAAACAGCTGATTTTCTAACCTCCTCATGGAAATAAAATTTAAGGAGAGGAACTAAAATTCCTGCAACCTGCATTACACAATTTTTTTATGAGAAAAAATTGTAAAGTAACAATTAAACAAAAAATATGTAAAGGTGTCGGATAGTGGCACTAAATGAAGAAAAAGTATCATACTTGAGGGTCTTGTCCCAACTTCCTGTGGCTAAAAGAAAAAGTGATGAAATTCAAATTCATTACTGGTTGGTCATGAGAAATTGAAGCCTTGGGAGTAGTGTAAAGATCAAGGTTCAAATCAACACTGACATGACATGCCCTTTAATCATCAATGACAAAACAGATTCCCACTAATTTCTCATGAAGAATTTTCTATTCAGAAGAAAAATCAAAAGCCTATCCTTTTCCTTTTGTAGTGTAACGATCTCATTTATTTACTGATGGCACTTTCTCAGAACAGTAAAAAGACATAGACCCAGGTAATTAAGATCTCATGAAGACCAAAAAGAAAAGATCAAATGTTCAATCATCATGAATGAGGGGAAAAAAAGAAAAGAAGAAAACTTTTCAAGCAATTCAGAACCTTGAACCGGGAAATAAGCAAGAAGCTCAAATGGGTACACATGCATGCACATATTTTAATCCAAAAAGAAAAGAAAAAAAACTAAACCATCTGAAATTCTGAATTCTCTAAACAGAGAGGGAATCAACATGCAGATAAGAAAAACACATTAACTAGGAAAAAAGGTTCCTTGTGAAGCCTTTTTCATTCACTACCTTAGCATAAAAGAAAATGCATCAATTCCATTGCTAAATGTTTGTACCTTCTCTTGCTTATAGCATTGGTGATGAAGAGAAGGAAAGGATGGGAGGGGAAGAGAAATGAGGGTGAGGGAGGTTTAAGTGCTGTTTTTGGAGGGTGTCTGTGACTACTGAACAGTTTCCATATAATGTTCCCTTCAAGACCATTCATCAATTTCAATTGGTAAAAGCTACTAAGAATGAAGATGTTGCATGATATAAAAACAACAGCAAGCAACAATCACAAGACAAATAAAAGAAAAAAGACAAAACAAAAACTTGCAATTATTACTATTAAATTTAACCGAACCTATGCATAGGATATAGCAAAAATTGGACTTGAAAGGCATAATGATGTTTCTCTGCTTATTTGGAAGTTGGAACTGGTTTTGGCTTAGCATTCAGATCCAGATTAGATAATTGACTTGTGAAGGCCATTAAAACAGAGTAAATATTGGAGGTTTAAAGAACTAAAAGAAGTTAAACCAACAAATTTGGGTTTGGTTTCTGGACTTACTAATGGTTGGCAAATCCTTAGCATTTCCAAGAAATTTGAAACCTCCCTGGGAATTGCTTGAACTCACCTGCAATCAGGATGGATTCACATGGTCACAAATATTAAGATAAAGAACTTGGAAAAAGAGATGCAATAAATTGTCATGATACTATAGGAGCAAAATGTATAAGATGATAAAAGCTCATTCTTCATGACTAGAATTTCAAAAAACATAAAGTTTCATTAGCTTATAAATAGTATACTGAGCTGGTCTAGAGAAAATTGACAGAGACATAAGCAAAAGATATTATACCTTATTTTTCTGCATTTCCATAATTTCTGCCTGTATCAAACCAAATGTAGTTAGTTAGAGACAGCCAAAACTACAATTAACAAATAATTGATGAGGATGTGGCGCAAAATGACCAAATACCTGTTTTCTTTGTAATTCCCTGTTTACTTCCTTAAGTTTTTCAACTTCAGCCTCTAGTTCGAAAGTGTAGGCCTGGCATTCATGAGAAACAGACTTTAATAGTTATGTACATTATAAAACAGTACATGAAATCATTTTGAGATAAGAAAGGCAATAAGAGGACATCATGTTATGTGGAAAAAAATTATTTACTGTATAGAAATTCTTTCTTTGTCTTTGCAATCATTTTTAACTTAATGCCATTCATGAATAATTAATTTCCTTAAGATATAACCTTGTTATGCATAACATGTTTTGAAGAAGAACAATAATAAATGAACTTTATCAAACTTAATTGTTCTGATCTGAGAAATTGAAGAGATAATTAACTTCATTTCCCATTGACAAGAATGCATAATGACTAATTGGAAGGCTAACCTGCTTGCGAGCCCGAGACCTTGTTGCTGATTCTCTATTTTTTATCATTCGTCTTTGTCTCCTCTCAACAACTTTCTCTATAGCACCACACTTCCTTCCTCTATTGATTACATAAGGAACTGGTGATAGTGCAGAAGTATCTACATTACTCTTTGCAAGTACATCCGGTGATATTTTACTTCCCGGAGAAGCACAGGGACCTGTAACATTAGCTGTGGCTAAACCAAGCAGGGCTCGTGCTTCAGAACCTCTCCATAGAACCTCTCCATCTTCGCTGCGAACTTCATGGAATCCACGTCCGTGTCATAGAACCCTTCCACTGCCAGCGAAATCAAGCAGGGCTCGTGCTTCAGAACCTGCGCCACTGACGCCGGAACCCTAACCCTAGCCCTGTGCATGTACCTCCTGGCTTGTTCCGGGTAATCCTTGATCTGGTTCTTGACGACGAGCTGAACCGGGTCGGGTGCCCGAGATTCGGAGCCGAATGTGGCGAGGGAGTTGAGGGAGTTGAGGAGAGAGGGTTCGGGGAGGCGGTTTCGGGGGATAATGTGGAGGTCACCGGAGCGGATGAAGACGCGGTGGAGGGAGGTGTCGGGGTTGAGCCAGCGAGGGAGCTGGAAGGCGGCTTCGATGAGGAGGAACTCGCCGTCGGAGTCCCAGAGGCGGATAGAGAGGGAGGGGAAACAGAGGGAGACGGTGAACCATTTGTCGTCGAGGTTGTCGCCGTAGCGGAGGTGGCCGTGGAGGTGGGGGAGGTGGGTGGAGGAGGGGCAGGGGCAAGAGGGGTTAGGGGGAGTGGAGAGGGAGAGGAAGAAAGGGTTTGGGGTTTTTTTAAAACCCAAATACCGCGGTTCCGTTAATGGACCGCGGTAAATACTAATTTTTTTTAAAAAAAAGAAAAATTTTAAAATTAAACATAACGCGCCGTTTTTTACTGCGGTTCCTTTTCGGAACCGTGGTAATTATGTTATTTTTTAAAAAAAACTCCAATTACCACGGTGGTTTTACGGAACCGCGGTAATTGCCATTTATATGACATTTTACCCCGGTTCCTTTATTTAACCGCGGTAATTGAAGCGCGGTAAAAAGGGTTTTTTGGCATAGTGTAAACAACATCAAACCTAGAATCAGGATGAGACCAGATGTCCCAGGCTTAAGGCCAGGGACGGATCTACGCCTATTAATGTGGGGGCAATTGCCCCCACTAAGATATGATTTTTCAAAAATATATATACCCATGTAGGAGTATATATATTAGTGCTCTCAATATTTTACTCCTCCGATCCTATTTATAAGAACCTTTTTAAAGGTGGGTCTTGGTCCTTTTATAAAAACTTTTCAGATTGTCTCATGCACTAATTATTACTCCCTTCGGTCCTTATTATAAGACACTTATTACAAGTTTTTGTGGTCCTTTTTATAAGACACTTTATCATTTCAAGGCATCATTTATTACCATTTTCCTTATTTACCCTTGTTATCTTTCAACTATCAAATGGTAGTGGAGTTAGTCAATGATATTAAATAAGGGTAAAACTAGAAAGTTAAACTATTTTTTAAAACTCCAATAAAATTAACTAACTTTAACCATTTTTATTGGTATGTGTAATTTGGTTAATAATGCCTTATAAAAAGGACCAGAGGGAGTATTTAACAAAAATACTCTATTAGTGGAGGTAGGTGAGTAATTAATTAGTAGAGAGAGTGTGACACAATTGAGTAGTTAAGTAGAAAGAGAAAGATAATGGGTTTCAATAAATTCAAGGGTGGTTAAGGAAATATGACACACATTCATGACAAATTTATTGTAATCAACTAAATTAACCAACTTCCTTAATTCGTGTGAAGTAGTTAAAAGGTTCTTATAAATAGGACTGGATGAAGTATAATAATCATTTCATTATTACTTAATTTTTTAACCATAAAAATAGTAAAAGATCATTAGACATTAAAGAAAAAAATCATTCAATGTTTTCAAAATATAATATCTTTTAAAAAATATTTATGATATATGTTTATACTCAATAATACCATATTATATTAATAATATATGTATGTTGCCCCCACAACTTAAAATTTCTGGATCCGTCACTGCTTAAAGCGAACTTCGTTTTTATAACCACACATGGGCATAACTTAACCGACCCATGAAAACCACAGAGGTCAAGCTCTTATTTATTAGGGCGCTGACTTCGTGTAGGTCCAATCACATCAGTGGACCCTATCTTGATCGGGCCTAACTCAGTCAAGTTACTTTAACGGAACACAAAATTGATAGAACAATTTGAGTCGTCTTAAGACAAATAGACAATCAATTAATATGATGATATTCATGTATGCAAAAAGAAGGTGGATTAATTTAAGCTTATTCCATAAAAGGAAAAACAGATAGAAAATGTGAAAAATATAAGATGAAAAATAACGGGGACAGTTTTTTATAGAGATAATTATAATTATTTTATTTTTTATAATTTTTCTAAAACAAATTATACAATATTATTTTAATTAAAAATAAACAAATTTAAACATGCCTTCATACACACATGTTTTCACTTTCAAGCATATTGCAGGAAAAAAGTAGAGACGGGACATCATGGTTTGGCTTCAGCCTAACTTCCTTAAAGGTGAAGGTATGTAAGCATTCAACAATTAGTAGTTTAGTACTCAACACATGCATGCGTTGCGCCAAAATTCACACTACCTAGCTAGCTAGCTCCAAAAGGAAAAGGATCACCAAAACATGTACTTTGTTTTTCTTTCTTTTCCTTTCTTTTTTTTCGTTTGCGGGGCAATGTTAAAAGAAAATTCTTTTAAAACAAGTCAAACAAAATAAATTGAAAAAAAATTAAAAATTAAAAATGTTTGTAGTCCAATTACCTGTAATATTAATTATTTACCATCTTTACCCTAGTTTAAGAAGTCAATTAATATTTTAATTAACACTCGAATTATAGCCAACATAAAATTTTGGAATTTGATTATTCCATAACCTTGATATAAGGATGTATCTTAATATAATTGGAAGTCTATAATAAAAAGAAAATAGTTGATGTGGATACACCCTATATAAATATAAAGAAATAAAAGAGAAAATTAAATATGTGAGAATGGTGTGATGAGAAAGTAAAAAGTAAGGGATGCAAAAAAAAATAAGAAAAATAAAGTGTGGTGGTAAAGGATTTTTTTTTGGCTATAAGAAAAATAAATTAAAGATATCATTAGTAATTAATGACGTCAATTTGGACTTTGATTCTTTTAGAATGGGATATACACTTTAAAAAATCAATTGTGAAATTATAATTGTCAATAGAAAAATATATCATATGATATTTTGGTTAAGAACACACAAACCACAAAGTTTAAAACTATTAAAATTTCAATAAAACTTTTAATTAATAATTATAATTCTACCTACACTCTTTATTCTAGAGGAGTTAAATATGTCCATTTGAGTCACCTTAACCCATTAGGAAATAATTTGTAGTAGGATAGTCAATATGAGTCATCATATTTCATATATGTTAATATATGTATAATATGAATGAGTTCAAAATTGTATGGATTTAGAATCAAATAAAGGATTTTCCCTTCCTTTAAATGCCTTTGAATCCTTTAATAATCAAATATGATTTTCCCTTCCTTCTTTCTCAAAGTTATATGAGGTAAGATATACAATTGCATTCAATTTTTTTATGTGTTCCATAACATATATTTATATGTAGAGAAAGCGGATACTGTTGAATCTCAAGACTTGATCATGATCCTCCATAATAAATTTTGATGATAATAAACTAAGTGCATGTATTGTAGAAAATCTAACTTATGCACTTTTGAATATTTCAGATAATGGTATCATAATTGCTCAGACGATTGGAATTGTCTGAATCATCTTACCCATTTGAAGTAGGGGTGATCACCAACTCGAGACCCGTTAAAAACCCGATTTATCCAAACAAATTTTAAATGAACGGGCGGATGTAATCAGATAATCGGGTAAAATAATTAAAAAAAATTGGTTAAGAATGGCTTTGTTCGGGCTGGTACGGGTTTGAGAAAAAATTCCGTCGGAACCCGCACCTCACCGAATACACATGATAAACTATTGTTAATTTTGCAATCATTTGAAATTTTAATGGCTTTGAGCCTTTGATTCACTTTTCCTCATGCATTTTTCAAAGTCATGTGAGTCTAGCATAATTGCATCCCATCACTTTCTCTCTCTACTTGTGCCACACATCACATCCACTGCAGCAGTCTGCAAGTAGTGTTGTGGGCAAGCAAAAGGTGCCCAACAAATAAATAAAAAAATGGGAGTGAAAATTGTGTTCTGCAATTGCACATGCAAGCATGAAAGAACACACCATCCGCCCTACCGTGTTACTCGCCGAAAAAGAAAGAATCGCAGAGATCAGAGCTTTGTTTTCTCCATTAGTTTCTGGAGATGATCTCTCTTATTTGGCCGCCCAACCCGCATCCATCCGCCCGATTCAACTGGCTATCCGATGAACCCATCACCCGAGCTATCCGAGAGCTCATTCGGACGAAAACGGCTCTCAAATTGTAGTCATTCAGTTTGTTTCGGTTGCGGAATTTTTCAGCCGAAACCGCCCGATGCTCACCCCTAATCTGAAGTATATCTATCATGTGAATAACCAAACCTTCTTAAGCAAAGCCTATCTGTGGAGATAAAATTTCAGGCTCTGCTGAAGTCAAAGATGATCTGCCTCACATAAGAAGTCTTTGCTGAAGATAGGAAGACAAAAGATGACTTTCTGGGAAGCATTCAAAAGAGAAGCAGAAAAATGGAAACATGCTCTACAACAGTGCCAAAGGTTCAGAACAACGTTACTTCCTCGTACTCATATATCAACTTGTCTCTCAATGAATTCATCACGTTTAATGTTATCTCTAAATGGATATTTCTCGGGAGAGAAGACCCTAAAGTCTATAAATACTTGGAGCTCTTCAAGATCAAATAGTGAAGAACACATAATTTTCAAGTGCTCATATGCTGTAAAAAATCTCCGTGAATACTCTGATATTGATTGTACAACAAACTTTCATATCCATTATTCATTTACAGTTATCCTTTGCACACACTTAGAACAAGAACTTCAAGTTCGATCTTTCTATACACTTTTTAGAAGTTGTTGAGCCTGAAAAGGCTAGGTTGAAAAGAATACTTGTATTTGGTTAGTTGAGCTTGAAGGGGCTTGTAGCAAAAGAATATTTGTAATCTTGCAAGATTAGTGGATAAATCTAGTAGCGTGTTCATACTGGATGTAACTCACAATGGCAATAAGTGAACTGGGATAAATCATCTTGTTAAGTTATCTAAACTCTACCCCTGTGAATTTGTTTATACGCTAATTCTAAAGGGTTTAATAGTGAATTTAAGACTTATTGTTATTTAGAGAAATAACTTTTCATAAGAAAACCTCTTGTCTGAAGTTTCAGAAAAGAGAGCATATTTTCTAACAACCTTTTTAAAATCGATCTAAAAGTTTTCTGAAGCAGATTTTTATATGTTCCATCAAAAATGAAAAGTTTTTCATAAATACAATTCAATTCCTTCTAGTGTTTACTTATGTTTCTACATATAGTAGACTCGCCATTCCATTCAACTACTAGTTATACATTATTCAAAGAGTAAATCCCCAATTTTGTCCCTGGCGTTTTCCTGGTTGGGAAGTTTAGTCCCTGACTTTTATAAATCAACACATTAGTCTCCAACTTTAATCACCGCCGATCAGTTTAGTCCAAACGCTCGTTTTCCAATAAGTGATTGTTGATGTGGCATGGCAATGTATATGCAGGGTCCGAGCTAGCAGTATACGATGTCATTTTATATATACAAAAGTTTTTTTTTTTAAAAAAAGGATCTGGTTTTGAATTTAAAGAGGAAAATGATGAACCCTAATTGCATTCCACTCATTTCATTCTCGCTTCTCACTATTTCTTCTTCTCCTCAATCACAATCATGATGAACCCTAATGTAAATTTTTTGTTTCTGTTGCTGATCTAGTCTTGAGATTCATAATTGTTCTTCCTTAGCAAATGCATCATGGCCACCAATAGCGACAGAAAAAAGCCGATTGGAAGTCTGGGGATCAAGATCGTCTCAGCAACAGGGCAGGGCTCACAGGTTGGTAGATGTCTATGCAAAATGTGAGAGTTGTGATTAGGGTTTCTGGGACAGATACAAATCTTGGTAGATTATTCTACAGTTGTCTGAAGTTGAGGGTTAATGAGAGATGTGGCTTCTTTTTGTGGGTGGATAATAAGAGTGGACTAGAGGGCACTTATAGCATGATTAAAGCCACATCTGTGATGGCAACTACAACTATTGAGGATAAAGAATGGAGAAGGACCAGTGTCACACAAAAGCTTTGCAATTTAGAAGCAAAAATTAAAAGACTATTCATGTGCATGTTATTTGTGTTTAGTGTGTTGTTTAGTGCAATTATTTTTTGGTGGGTTGTTGTATGAAAAACTAAGAATAGTTGGTTTTGTTTCTAAGTAGTAGAAATGATTTGATTTCAAATTAGTTGTTTGTAAACATTGTCTGTTCTTGTTTTCAGAATCATCAATGAATATGGACATGTATTTTGCCATCATATTATTGTTAATTACATTTGGTGTTTTCTATATAAGAAGAATTACAATTGTGAAGCAATCACTGATATAATAATTTTGAATGAGCAATTATCCTTCATAAGCAATTGTGAAAGTTTAAATAATCTAATAATGGCCAAAGCAAAATACATAATGAAAGTACATAATAAACCCGACCAAAGCAAAATACGTAATGAAAGTACTTAATAAGCAATTGTTTCATGGCATAATAAGAAATTAATTTGATAGCAATGCCTAACATTTCTGTAAGCACAATACACCACCCACTTGCAGCCATCAACTTTGCACCTAGCAATTGACCTCACCTAATCATTTTTAATCCATTTTATTTCTCTCCCAGCCTGAATTGTATAGTATTTCACACTTTGCTTAAAAGCTTTGATAGCAGACAAGTTGTGGATCTAGAATTGAGCAAAAACAACCGGTTAGAAGTGACATTCAAGCAAAATAAGTGGTTGGGCAGCAAGCTATAATGCACAATAAAATGAAAGAAAGTGAAGGAAAATGAAAGAAAATGGAGAAGAAAGAGATGGTGATGAACGCTAGTAGTGCATGCAGGCAACTCCCACAACATATAAGTTCATGTGCTAAACGCCACTAATTCAGGAGAATCAAATAAGTCTTTGGTTGGTTTGAGCAAGAACCACCAAGCTTTCTCTACTCACAAGGTTGAGGAGGAATTTTGGCATAATGCCTTTACTAATAATCCAAAGTTACAAATGAAGAGGCGAGGCCCCCTATTTATAGCAAAGTGGGCGGCCAAAATGAGGAAAAAAGATAGGAAAATACAAGATGAGTAAAAGCTATCCTAAATGGATGTTGAACCCATAACCTATGGCTAAAGTAGCTCAAGAAGGTACTAGCCACTAATTCCTACTAAAAACTAGCGCCCCTCATTAAGAGGAGGATTAGGGAAAATTACAAAATTAATCCTAATACAATAATCCTAATTAAATTAATGGAGTCTTTTATGTTGACTTGGGTCCAAAGGTTAAAGGTTGACCATGGATGGGTTGACCAAATCAAGGTTGACCCATGCTTGACTCAGCTCCAAGCATCCCAGAATGTCCAAGCTTGCCACTAGCTCACCAGCTCCCTGCTGTCAGCTCAGAAGTCCACTGACAGTTGCCATTAGCTTCTATTGTGGCAAATTCCATCCCAAGCTCCAACAAAACATGACCAAATATTGCTTTATCATTAAATTGTGGGAACACCTCATTGTAGTTTGCTTCATCTTCTGAATTTACAAAAATTTTCAACTCCTCACTCATTCAAGAGTCCTCATTCTTGTCTTGATGATCTTCACCTTGGTATGAAGTCCTATGGCCTATACCTTCCATGGTAACTTCTTCTTCAGATGATTCTTCAACTGTCACAACCCAATTCTTTCCTTCGTTCCCCACTTTCCCTTTCTTCTTAGTCTTGCCACCCTTTTTCTTCTTTCCCCTACTACTTTCCCATTTCATGGATTTTTCCCCTTGACCTTGTTACCCTCACTGTACTTCCCCCTGAACATTTCCCCTTTCAACACCAACAATATTATCCCCCTGACCAGTAACATTATTCTCACCACATATAGCAAATCCACCTATAACATCACCACCTACCTCAACAACACCCTCCCCACCAGTTGCATTTTCATTTCCAACCACCTCATCAACAACAACCCCACTAATCCCCTCACCACTAGCATTTGCACCATTGTTGTCACCATCAACACTAGAAAGACCAACATGGGTATTCCCATGAGTAGAAGCGTCAAACCTAGTAGAAGCACCGACATTTGCACTAATATTGTCACCACCAGCATTTGAACCAATTCCCTTACCCTATCCAGATTCAGTGATACCCTGAGCACAACCATTAACACTCATGGTCTCTTTAATCTCAACACCTACAAACCTTTCCTTAACTTCAGACCTTGCTACATGAATTGTATCAACCCTTGTCTCTTTCACAGGCTTCAAGATAATTGGCTCACATATGGAATCCAACAACAAGTTCATATCAACAACATGAGCCTCATACACTTCATGCTCATAATATACATGGAGCTCTCCCTTGTTTCTCTTAGTTACCTCCACAACTTCTAATAAGTTAGCATCACTCTTCATAAAAAATAATCCATCACCAAATTTCACATTAGGATCTAACCAAAACACATTTTTCACATTATGATACCCTAACTCCTTCACAACTTTAGGATGTTGCTATTTCTAAAATGAAAACCCACGACTTTAGTTTTCCGAAGATGATATTCAACGCATTTCACGTGTTACAATCAATTGACTAGTTGACCAATTGCCCCTAACGAAAATGACAATGTTTTAAGCAAAACCGGAGTCCTACATGTCACTTAACGTGACATATCACCTCTCTATTAACGACGCCTAGGCTTTTGGACTAAACTGACTGACGATGATTAAAATTGGTGATTAATTAACATGTTGATTTGTAAAAGTCAGGGACTAAACTACTCGATCAGGAACAAGTCAAGGACTAAAGTGGGAGTTTACTTATTATTCAAAATACACTCAAATGTGATGTATTCATTAATCAATATATATCTTAGAACATGGAAAATAATTTTCTAACTCTTCCCCTGTTAGATATTTTAAGGGGAGGTATACCACTTTTAACGATGAAAAGAAGTTGATCTCTAAATGTTAGTTAAATTAGGAACTAATATTTCAGTCGCGAAACAAATTGAATAAATTATAATTTACAATTTATTTAATTTTTTTTGCCACTGAAATATATATTAGTTGATTAAAAGATTAGTCGCTACCTATCAAATTCATTTTATTTTATTTTAAAGCTAATTTATTTAACGATTAAAAATTCCGTCACTAATTCAAGTTTAGCTATTGATATTTTTGTCACTATAAATTGATTCAAACAATCATTCTCCAATTAGATAAAACGTGCTTTGGTTCAAGTGGTACATGCTTGATCCCCCTTAAGCAACGAGGGTTGGATGTTCCCGGCTCAAATAGGATTGCCTCCCGTGGAGGATACCTGTGGTTAAACAATGGTCACTATTATGAACAATTAATATTTTCAATCTCTAGTTACTGCATGAAAAATGTTAGAAATACACTATTTCTAACACACTCATTGTTATTATTACTTTTTGGTCTTAATTTGATCGGGAATCCCTTACAGGCATAGTTGTCGGTTTAACCCTCGGGTCGGGGTGGTGGTTAGGTAAAACCCTTCTAAGAGTTGCGATTCCAGGAATTTGAACCCCTGACTTTACAGGTAAAGTCCGTCTGGGGTCACATTCCACTTCCACGGTGATCAACCACCGTTTGGTCACTTCTTGTGATTAGTTGAAAATGACATGGATTGAGACCTACATAATTTGATGGGACACATATGAATTTTAACCTATTACAAAGAGCGTGTTGAAAAGAATGTGTTGCTAGCACTCCTCTTAATGCAATTCTAGTACCGTGTTCGATATAAACCATGTGTGATATATTTTATCGGTTTTGTTATTGTGCATCGTGTGTGTTACACTACTTAAGAACTTTTTGCACAATGCCGAACTAACAAATCTAACCATTAGATTCAACATTCTTATGAAAAGTAGATCAAATTTTCAAAATTTTACACATATAAAATTAAATTAATGGATATTTTATCACACTAATTAATTTTGACACGCAATATTTATTCAAAATATAAGTAAATACTTATCATTTGATAATACACCTACAAGTATTTAAATTATTTAAATTTTTATATACACTGTTATGAAAATGATATATTACATAATTCATATGTTGAATTAGTTATGTTCACAATATACATAACGTTTTTAAGTAGTGTAAATATAAATATTTAATAACAGGTGTCAATACATCATATTTCTATATTTATATATATACATAATTTCTTTTTAAAAATATTAATTTTAAATTATATTAAATAAATTCAAATAAATAGATGTCTATTTTAAAAATAATATAGATATAGACATGCATTTAATAATTATGATAATTAATTATGACATATTCAGATTTCTAACTTTGTCTGCAGTTGAAATTTCAACCTCATCTGCAGCAATCTCAAACAGTCAAAATAGTCATTTATGCAAAAATAAAATTTATAAAGATAAACAAAAAAAATTACAGGCATTCCGTGTAGATAACTAAAGGGGATCTTCATCTCTCTAAGAAATGAGTTTACATTAAATTAATTAGGTGAAATCAAATCATATATTACTTTATTTTGATATTGTTAATTTATTTTTTGAAAACCATAATCATTACTTAAATAAAAAAAACTAAAATTGATTTTAATTAATTCTTTTATTATAGATATATACTTGTAACTTGATCATAAAATGCTTTATCTAACTCTCTTAGATGTTTGATTATAAGAAAATTTAAAATTTCCACTCAGTCATTCATAATTTTAATAAATTATTAATATGAAAATTATAATGTACAAATTTAATTAATTTAAATTAATAACATACAAAAGTAAAATTGTACGAATATTTTCAATTCAATTATATCTTTACTTAAATAGAGAAGATCCTGCACTGCCACTTGATGGGATCGTTTGGAGACACCTGCTGACTACGAGCGTGATCGCATTTGCAGCTAAATTATGGCACATGAATTATTTTCGATGGAGATTGTGCACCACGCGCTGTATGGGACAATGGAGTTACTATCTTGCAATTGATTAGGGGACAGAGGGAAGTTGATGATGGAATCACCATGAATTAAAAACTCTAAGTTGATCGCATTTTCTGCTAAATAATGAATTAGATAAATTAAATATAAGAAAACATTTTTAAGGGACCTTCTTTAAAAATATCACGAGATAAATGATGAAATGAATTAATTGAGATTTTAAATTCTTGAAATTATTGACTGAGATTTGGATCTGAGCTTTGCGAGCGTATAAGGCATGATAACAGGAGATGACAACTAAGAAACATGTTGTGACTTCTAGCCGTGGTTGAAATCAAGAAACTTTAAATATCTCTAACGTATAAATACCAAAATATCTACATAGATAACAAAGAAAAAAAAACACTTCATAACTTAATTTTAGAGCTCACTCATCAACTACTGACATATACTAGTACTTGATTATTCTTTAACATTTAAAGTATATATTTAAAAAAAAGAGTTCAATCATCAACTGGTATTTATTTCAATAGTGGTTTAACTAGGCATATAGTTTACAGTTAATTTTTTTTTTTGTCAAATATTGTAACTTAATCATAAAACGTAATATGATCTTACTCCAAATGGTAGGACATACCATCTCTTATTTTTTTGTGTTAAAAGATCATACTCTTGTGGTCCGTTTGATTTACAGTTGAGTATAATTGATTCTAGAAATGAATGGTTGAAATGGATTGTGCACGCTTTACGAAGTACGTTGGACGGAAGTGATTTAAAATCTCTTTTCAAAATCACGGTTTTGTTCTACCACAATTTAAAACAAACAAGCACTAGATCTATTTTCATAATCACTTGAGTGTGTGTTTGGTTACCTAAAAATCACATTTAAAATATAGATTCGGGTCAACGCTATGTGCGTTTTGGTTTACCCCAAAATTTCATTTCAAACATGGTTCTGTGTAAACGTTAATAAGAGCAGCGTTAGTCTGGATTCACGTTTGAAACGTGATTTTATAGTAAATCAAACACACTGTAAGAATAGCATTGAACCGAATCCACGTTTCAAATGTGATTTCAGACAAAACCAAATATGTTACCCAAAACTCTTTGGTGGGCATACCCTCTCTTGTTAAAGATATGTTTTATTTTTTTTTTCAAAAAAATAGATACATGCCTAGTACAAGAAAGATGGTTTACCTTTTAATTTAAATGGTACTAATTATGTTTTGTTTCGTTTACAGTTGAATAAAATTGATTTTAGAAATAAATAGTTGAGATGGATGATGTACGTTTTACAAAAATACGTTAGACGGAATAAAATCAACTGTGGAAAACATAATTTTATACTTTTAGAATTTAAAATAAATGGGCTCTCGGTAGTCATAACTTAATGTTACACGATTATGTACTTTTATTTTATTTTTTCGGTTTCAAAGAATCTATTTTGTTTAAAAACATTTTTTTTATTTTATCCTTTTTGTAAACAAATTAAAGGACAAATTTGATGTAAACAAGAAAAACCTGTACATCATAGTGAAATGTATTATAATATGCGTATTGTGACTTTACGTGTAATATTATTTCTCTTGTATCAATTTTTGCTAACACAAGCAAAAGAAGTTATAAGGATGAACTATTAGTACATAAAAGAAACCCAGAGAGGGGAAGAATAATCAGATGAAATATGAAATAGTAATACAGTATGATCAAGTGGGGCATTAATTAATTTTTAATAAACAATTCGATTATTAATTTATTATTATTATTATCACCTTAGCCGTTGAAGCTGCCTTTTGGGACTATAAAAATAGAGGGCATTGGTTCACTTCACTAGCTAGTTATACTGATTAGAACAATGTCTCAGTCCCTTTGATCTCCAAATTCTGTGTCATCATCACCACCAAGAATCGAATCAGAATTTGGAACAAACAGTGAAGTGGGTTTGATCCCTCTAATCTCTTCCTTTCTCCGTTGAGAAAAAAAGACAGCCAGAAAAAGCAACACAACACAAGCATTATTATACAGTACTGCTTGGTTGCTTCACTCTTTCTCAGTCTCTACTTTTCTTTTGGCTATTTATATTTATATACAAAAACACCCTCATCCATTTATATATATGTTCACATCTGGTTGAATAGTTACGAAAAGGGTCTTTTATAGTTCAGTCTCTGAACCAAAAACAAAAAACATCATAGCTGCAGAGTTATCTGTTCTTTTCCCTGCTTTTTCGGCCTCTAGCAGTGTGTTTGGTTTGGTTCTGTGCCAATTGGTGGCGGCATTTAAGCGGTGGCTTTTATTGTGCTAAGTTTTCAACTTTCACAGGGTAAGGCCATATTCTGAAGCTTGAGATTTCCTTGCATTTAAAGCTTTACTTGAATGAGGAATCCTTAGTCATCATCACTATCTGATCACTCGCAGTGTACTAATAGCACAACAGAACAAAGAAAAAGTGAAAAACAAAAAACAAAAACAAGGTACAAAGAGTAAAGACATTCAAAACAACACCTTGAAGGAAAATCTGTCATCTGAGTTTTCTTCCTTCAAGCTTTAGGAGAAAGAGACATCTCAAACAAGGTTAGTTAGTGGAAAGCAATTAGTATTGGATTTTCTTCAGCTTTGGCTCACCTTAGTAGTGAGTAAATATGTAAAGAGTAAAGACTCTTGTGCTGTGCCCACTTTCTTTCTTTCTTTTTTCCAATTTTTTTTTCTCTTTTCCCCACATCTCTCTTCTTTTGGATTTGTATGGGGAAATTGAAGCTTTTTGTTTTTATTTGTTTATTTAATTATGTTTTGGAATTCTGCAAAGGAATTTCCAGTTATCTGGATCTGGGGTCTTTCTTGGCTTTCGTTTTCTGGGGTTGCGTTTTGATCATGGTTTTTGTCTCATTTACTGTCCTTTTTTGCATTTCAGATCCACCAGGAAATAGACACAGCCTTTTGTGAAAACAGAGACAATGTTGTCTCAGAAGCAAGCAGAGGAAGCAATAGTCACAAACTCCAACGAGACAGAGCATGAAGTTGGCACAAGGGAAGAAGATAATGGGCAAGACCAATCCATGTTCAATGTCAAGAGCTTCTTATGGCATGGTGGTTCTGCATGGGATGCATGGTTCAGCTGTGCTTCAAATCAAGTAAATCACCACTCCACACCAAATACCCATTACTAAAAACACCTTCTTGAAATCACACTCTTTTGTTTAACTCTTAAAGTTCACATTTTTATAGGTAGCTCAAGTGCTCTTGACACTGCCATATTCATTCTCTCAACTGGGTATGGTATCAGGCATCTTGCTTCAGGTTTTCTATGGTCTTATTGGAAGCTGGACTGCTTATCTAATCAGTGTCCTCTACGTGGAGTACCGTACCAGAAAGGAAAAGGAAAATGTTAGCTTCAAGAATCATGTCATTCAGGTTGGTGTGCTACCTTATAAGGATTCTTCTATCACCACTGGTTCCTAATCTGTTAAGTGAGTGACTAAATTGAAATGCACTGTTTTGGATTTCAGTGGTTTGAAGTCCTTGATGGGTTACTTGGTCCATATTGGAAAGCAGTGGGGCTAGCCTTCAACTGTACTTTTCTCCTCTTTGGATCTGTGATTCAGCTGATAGCATGTGCAAGGTGAGAACTTTGCTTGGTTTTTAAAGGCAACTTGGAGTAATCTAAATTGGGTTTTCATCTGATTACAACAAAATTTTGCATTTTTTTCTTTGTTGGTTCTTTGATGCAAACAGTAACATCTATTACATAAATGACAAATTGGACAAACGAACTTGGACCTATATTTTTGGAGCTTGCTGTGCTACAACTGTGTTCATACCTTCCTTCCACAATTACCGTATCTGGTCATTCCTGGGACTTGGAATGACCACTTACACAGCTTGGTACCTATGCATAGCAGCTATAACTCATGGCCAGGTAAATAAATCAGTTGTCTATGGCAAAGGTTTTTCTGATCCTTGAATTGAAACAAGACAATTACTACTATGTGTATGTGATATGATAATTTTTTCCATTTTGTAAATCATGTTACAGATAGAAAATGTCGTGCACACGGGTCCAAAAAAGCTAGTGCTATATTTCACAGGAGCAACTAATATACTGTATACATTTGGTGGACATGCTGTTACTGTGTAAGTTTACCTTTTTCTAAACACCATCATACTCTATCCTTCTTTCTTTCACTAGTTTCTATTCCTACTTAGCTTCTCTTTGCAGCTTTTGCTGGTCATCTCACTTTTCGAGATCTACAGGGCAACAAAATCATGCCAAAAAAATTGCTTCTTTAAAAAAACATACCCTATTCCTCCTTATCTCTAGGAAAATTCCACTGTTGAATGGTCTTTACTTCTCTTTTCTACTTGTACTATCTCCTTTTTTCAATTAATCAAACTTAAGAAAATGAAAAAGTGAAGTTTTGTTAGGTGATTGGTTGGTTGGTTCCTATTGTATAGGTAGGTAATTTTTGTCCCTGAACCGAACAAATTAAGTTCTAGTTAGTTAAATTCATGAACATGTTAGGTTCAAGCAATGAAAATATATAACAATGAAGGTAGAAACATCCCCATTTTTAGAAATTTCAGTGTACTTTTTTTGAATTGTGATTATTCTTTCTTTCTAGCTAGACTAGATCTTTGTGAGTGTAAAGTGAATAATTGTGAGAAATGTTGCAGGGAGATTATGCACGCCATGTGGAAGCCTCAAAAGTTCAAGTACATATACTTGTTGGCCACTTTGTACGTTTTCACATTAACGATTCCTTCCGCCGTCGCCGTTTACTGGGCTTTTGGTGATGAACTGCTTAACCATGCCAACGCATTCTCTCTCCTCCCAAAGAGTGGCTTCCGTGATGCCGCCGTTATCCTCATGCTCATTCACCAGGTAAGCTAGGGGCTCGCTTTTCTTCCTTTGCTAGTTGCTATGCTACAAAAAGTCATAAAAAAGTCACATCTTAAAAGAATTATTGTTTTTATTTTGGAAAGTAAAATAGAAAAACAATCAAACTTAAAATAAGTGACTACTAAAGCTAACTTTTCATATTTGTATATTAAAAAACTAAAACTTTTAAATAGTATTTTAGTAGGATTTAATTAATATACATTGTCAGTGTAAAGAAATTTTATACAGACATCCAATGATGTGCTGCTATATCATTTAATGAATTTAATAACACATGAGGTGTCACATTCGTTAAATGATGTGGTAGCACATCATTGGATGTCTGTGTAAAATTTCTTTACACTGACAGTGTATATATATTAAACTCATTTTAATATTGATATATCTTTAAAGTATTTTTTTATTAATTATGTAATCTTAATTTAATATTATATGTAATGAGTTTGAATATAAGAAGTATGTCAAAATTTATTGAATAATATAATAACTTATTATTAAATAATATTAATATAAATTTTTTACACTAATAATATATTAAAAGTAAATTTTAACATTTACTTGAATCTTGTAAATAAATAATATTTATAGCAATTGTTTTACACTATAAAAATAATTAATATTTGAATTTTGAAGATCAATAATACTATTATAGCCTCTAATTTAAATTAAGTGTAAATACTTTAATAATATATGAATGTATTTTTTAAAAGTGTAGCGAATTTTACACTATTAATGTATTATATTTAAACTCAAGTAATTTGATTTCTAAGGATATATGGTTTGGTGAATCAAATATGTAAATGGCTTCTGTGTACCGGAAGTCAAACTTTCATTTTGATGTGCTTTGATTATTAAATGCTAAGGCTTAGTTTTAAGGACAACATTTTCGAGGTCATATATCTTTCTATTATGAAATTCATTTTTAGACTTATAATTAAATCAATCATAACAACGTTATTGTTCACACAGATCAATATAACAATTCATTTAGTAATATTTTTTTCCTACTATCCTAGATTTGACACTGCGCGCCATTGCCATTTTTTCTTTTCTAGTTGGTCTCTTGTTAAGTATTCTTGTTCATCAAAATAACTCGCACACTACCATTCAAAAGAAGGGTAAAACTCAATTGCTATTGCTACAATTGCATGCATCAAGTATATAGACACCTTTAGGGGTAGTCATCCAAAAAGAGATAGAGAAAGAACAGAGGGAAAAAAATGATAGATGTGATGAGTAAATTAAAAGATATAAAAAAAGATGAAGATCTCAAATGGACGAGAACCCTTTTGATTCTTTATAAATATGAGAATTGCGGCATCAAGTGAAGAGACTTATAGTGTATTTGGTTTATACTAAAACCACGTTTTAAACGTGAATCTGGACAGAAGCTATTTTACGTAGCGTTGGTTTAGATCTACGTTTGAAACGTGATTTTAGTGTAAAGTAAACACGCTATTAATTAGTTTTCTTAAATAACGTTTTTTTTTTCTTTTTTATAGTTTTAAGTGCCTGATGGGGAAGAGATTTGTTTGTTGGTAGATCATCAAGATAGAAAAATCTTATTGAATTATACTATTTAGTACAAGATGAAAGGTAGCATGTGGAGAGAAAAATAAGAAAACATGAGAAGAGATAAAAAAAATGTAAGAATTTTCATCATAATTAAACGATCTTACAAAAAGTTATGAATTATTTTTAATAGCAACTCGCATTGTTCCTTCTTGTTACTAGCACTAACTATTTTTTCCTTATGGATGCAGTTCATCACATTTGGGTTTGCTTGTACTCCATTGTATTTTGTGTGGGAGAAGGTTATTGGTATGCATGACACGAAAAGCATTTGCTTGAGAGCACTGGCAAGGTTACCAGTGGTGATACCAATATGGTTCTTGGCCATAATCTTCCCTTTCTTTGGGCCCATAAACTCAGCTGTTGGGGCTCTACTTGTTAGCTTCACTGTCTACATCATCCCTGCCTTAGCCCATATGCTCACTTACAGAAAAGCCTCTGCCAGAAAGGTAAATCATCTCTTAGCTGGATCACCATTCAAATCACCTATCATTTATTTTTGTCTCTTTCTATGTTTCACTAATAAAATAATGACACCCCAATTAAATAAAAAATAAATAAAATTAACAACCAAGAGAAAAATTCTTTAGTGCTATGAATGTATTTCTATCATTAAAGAGAGTGAATGGCAAAAGGCCTCTTCATCAGCCCCACCACCATCTCGTGTTATGTTACTTGTTGTACCACGGTTTTAATGAGTGGGTTCATAGTCAGAGTAAGATGTTACCCCAGTCCAGTTGAATTGCCTTCACCTAGTCATGCATGGCATTATTGTGTGATCTCTGCACAATATATATATATATATATATTTAGAGAGAGAGATTGGTAGCAGCAATTGTACAAAAGCATTTAAGGCTTGGATTTGGAAATATTACAAGAATTGTGGCCAGTGGTGGGTCATTTTCATTTAGTTATTTGCTACAGTTGGATTATTGTACTAGGCCTCTGCTGAGCTGGTGCTGGAGTTGACTGATCTCTTTCCCTCAATAATTCAATTTAGGACGACGGTGGAATTGTGTGACAATAAATAAATAAAACCATGGATTTGGATTTTGGACATAGTAGTAGGGGGGGCTCATAAGAGATCTTAAGTTTAACCCAAAAGATACTGTTGACAATCTCCCTATTTGGCATCATTGTAGGTACCGTTTTTGGGATTTTTCTGAGTAATACAACAGTAGTATTGTAGGGGCCTCTTAGTGTCCATTTAATTTACATTTGAAAAAGAGTTGAAAATAAGTGATGCACGTTTTATGAAATACATTAGATGAAAGTGATTTGAATTGATGCATATTGAACTGAGAACCAAACTAGTAGTAAATTATCTAACTTTGTTTTCTGATTTTGCAGAATGCTGCAGAGCAGCCTCCTTTCTTCCTCCGAAATTGGACTGCTGTATATGTCTTCAATGCATTCATTGTGATATGGATTTTTGTAATTGGATTTGGGTTTGGAGGATGGGCCAGCATGACCAATTTTATAAAACAAATTGACACATTTGGGCTTTTTGCTAAATGCTACCAATGCAAGCCCCCAACGCCACCAGCAGCTGCGGCAGCACCACCCCCTCATCCACATCATCAGAGCAGAGGAGCTTACTCACTCATCTCAACATAGCAGCAAGTTCAGCTACAATCACATTTCCATCAATACTTTGTATTATACATAGGGGAGAGTGGTAAATACTTCCCCCTTTAAATTTGATGTGTGCTGGCAGGGTCTTGCTTTGTTTGTTGTCCCTTTGTTATATAGTTTTTTTTTCCCACTCCTTTAAGATTAGTTGATTAAAAATAGTGTGTTAAATGTTGTTATCATTCCTTTGCTATGAAATGTATAGGCTAATTAAATTAAATTAGATGTGTATGTATGTCTTGATATTTTTCTTTCTTTTATGTCCTCTTTTTGGTTTGGTTGGGAGATAATATAAGATCTCGTTTGCCATTTTATTTTATATTCATAGATTGCAATATGCATCGATTTGTAATCTTTGCTGTTCATAGGGACTTAGATTCTTCTCTAATTCTTGAAAGGGAGCAATGGGGCGTGGACCCAGTCCGTATTCACATGGGCTACATGTGGGTTCGTCTTCTTATCACGTGCCATTATTAAGACCTGTATATTTATGATACATGAACTTCGCCATTAACATTAGGACCCATGTGTTCATTAACCTCAATTAGTTTGTACATTAGTTTTGACTAATTTTAAATGCAAGTTTCAGTTCGGTGCACATGCACTGGATATATTTGGCAGATGCATCGTTTAGTTCTGATGCGAGTGAAGTAAGCACATCAGAGACTTTATAGATGTATAAAAAAATGTAGGATATATATAAGAAACCAATATGATATTCTTTATAGAAACAGGGAAAGGGAATCTACATATCTTTCTTTACCTGAAAATGGAGCTGCTTTTAGTGTAAGTTCTACAAATGCTCCCATAAATCTCATTTCTCCAATTTGATGAAATGTAAATTGACAAATTATAGGACGTGTAACATTGAGATTTGTTGACTGTTTTCATTTAATATGCCAGAGATTCGTGGTTATATAGGAGTAAGGCCATATAGTGTTATACACTTACTAGCACTATAACTAATATTCTTTTATTGTTGGCTTAAATAAGTAGAATTTTTCTTTAAGTAGACCAAGTTTCAAAATTTTATGAAATTTAAAACTATTATCTAATAATTTAATTTAATATATAATATATTTTTAAAAATATAAGTAAATGTCGATAATAAAAGTATTATTATACATCTGTAAATGCCTAATTTATCTAAAATTTCAAATTTTATTGAAATAATATTTAAGAAATTTAATGTTATCTATGAAATGTTGTTGAACAAGTAGGTATTAGAACCCAATAGGATTACAGGATGTTTAAGTAGTTTAGCATGTTTAAATCTCATGATTTCCTTATACATAAAAAAATAGAGTTGGTATCATAAAAGTTGCTATTAAATTTAGTGGAGTTACTCTCTCTCTCTCATGTGTGATACACACATGTATGTATGTTTATACGAGTTTAATTTGGATTAGCTAGGATTATTTGATATTTAAAATAAATAAAAAATATGATCTAATTGAATAAAAAATAGATGAGTTATTTAATCAACCTCTATATATTATTTTTTACACCTATATAGTGAGACAGTGAATTTTTTTTACTATCTCATATAAATGAAGAATCATGATTAAACGTCGGTGTAAAACTCTTTTACACTGTCAGTGCATACTAATTAAACTCTTTTTTTAGTATATTTTTCACACACCTCTCTCACATAAGTTTTTAAACATTCCTTCAAATTTCTGAATTTCTTTAAAATCATGATAATTTGAAATCTAAATATTGATGATTGTAACTCCCTTACCCTTTTTTTTCATATTCCAAATATTTTTATGAATTCAAATTCAAATTCCTACCGTTACCATTTAATAATTATAATAATAACAAATTATTAATTTTGAAAATTGGAATAATAATATTATTGATTAGTATTTTAAAATTTAAACTATATAAAAACAATATGATAACTTTAAAATTATAAGAAATGTTATTGGTTGAATAGTATATATGGTTGAGATAATTAATCTTTATGAACTAATAATTCAAATCCAAAGCAATTATATTTTAATATATATTCAAATTAAATTCTTAATTCAAACTAATTAACTCTTAGTATTTATATATTAAATTTAAATTATATACATAATTTAAATTAGTTAAACTATAATATTTACATATTAAATTTAAATTATTTCTTTTCAAAATCTAACATATAACTCATATTTTAATTAGTTATTTCTAATTATTAAAAACATATATATTCAAAAATATCAATTATATATATATATATTGTGTAATTTATGGGATAAAATATAAGTTCTTTGTCAATTTTTTGACTCAATTTTTTATTTTTATGGGATCAGATCGATAGATAAATATTCGTACTTTAACAATACACTTCATGACTTCTCTAATAAATGCAGCCTTTCTTTCTTTGTTTTTTTCCTAAAAAGAGAACAAAATTTCATTCCAAAGCCTAGAAACTTCAGGCCCAAAAGGTGCAAATAATTGGGCTAAATCTAAAGCCCACTACTTAACAACAGAGCAAGACTAACAAAAATTGTGATAAGAGCAGGTTGTGTGAATGTCTGAGTTTTCTCTCTCTAGTATGGCTAGAGTTTTTCTCTCTGGTATTAGTCGGAGTCTGCCTTTCTTCCTAGGGAAGAACTCTTTCTTCTTCCTTTCTAACCTTATCCTGCCTCTCTATCGTCCTGTTTAGTTGTCTTAGGTTCTTCACAGCTTCTCCACTGTTTAGTTTCCCCTCTGTGTCTTCCCTTTATTTTGTTTGGTCACATGGAAAATTTCTAATTTTTTTTATTTCTTCTCTGTGTTCTGTATTGTCCCGGTCTCATGAGTAATGTCTTATGTTTCTCTTATCTGTTTTGTTTTGGTGTGTTCTATCACTAGTGTGTGGTCTTAAGTTATTCCTTTAGCCTTATTTTCCAGTCACCATTAATGTCTCTCCTTCCTTTCCTTCCCTTTCTACTGTATCTTCCTAAACCAAAAATACCCATTAGCTGTTGGCACCCCAAGATGTCTGTCGAAGATAATCATCTCCTAATGCATGATACAGAAAGTCCTGATGACGAGTTTACTATTGAGCTAGAAAGTGACCCCCTTCAAAGCACCCTGTTAGCTAAAAGGTCTCTGGTAGGAAAGATTATATCCCAAAAGCCCCTGAATAGAGTAGCAGTGAAGAGCATTCTGATAAAGGCTTGGGAAAACCGTGGGGAATTCCAAATCACTGATATGGGGAAGAACATGTTCTTATTTTCTTTTGGAGCAACACAGGAGGTTCTAGAGATAATAAAAAAGGGCCCCTGGTATATCATGGGTCATCTTCTCAGTCTTCAGTTTTGGGTCCCAGATGTAGCTTTGTATGAGGTAAACTTTGATCACATTTCTTTCTGGATTCAGATTCATGGCCTACCTCTAGATGTTATGACTACTGCAAATGCGGCTAAAATCATTGGCAAAATAGGGGAGGTGATGGAAGTTGAAAATCCAAAGGTGGAAGGAAGACTTGTAAGGACTTATTTTCGAGTGAGGGCTTTGATCAATATTACCAAACCTTTAGTCACAGGATGTTGGGTACCAAGGAAAAACCTCCCCAAAGTCTGGATCTTCTTTAAATATGAACGTTTACAAGGGCTATGCTTCAACTGTGGAGTTGTTGGTCATGAACAAAAGGCTTGTGGAAAACCCCAGGTCATATCTCACCTAGATGGTAAGGTTCCCAAATACAATGCAAAGCTGGGAGTGGCCCCAGCTAAGCCCATCCTGCAATTATTCCAGGAGCAAGGGCATTGGAGCAATAAAATGAAAAAAGGAGAAGAAGGAAATCAGGAAGGTCACAATACTGATTCGGGAGGAGCAGCAGATCCCATGCCACACAATCCGTGCAACCCAAACCAGGATCATGGGGGCCCCACAATACCAAATCCTGCTGGTACCAGTACAATCCCCACACAACACTGCCAAAATTCTCAGCATAAAGAAATGGTAGAGGTCATGGCAGACAAGGATATGCAAAAGGAACCAAATGTCAGAAAAGAGCAGCCCCAACAAGAGGATGCTGCAGGCACTGAAAAGGTTAGACAAAATCAAACTTTTTACTATGAACTCTCTTCCGTTTATTGCCAATTGGGCCAGCAGCTCCTTTGGCCCCAGATCATGGGCCCAACTGCCCATGGAAAAAATAAGAGCCCTTCTCCATCAATAACTAAGGTGGATCTAAAAGAAGGAAAGTGGAGACCTGGCTTAGGGCCTGATGACATCTCTTCTTTGGGCTTGACCCCAGAATTTTATGGCCCACAAAAGGAAAGAATTCTTCTAGACTATCCTAGCCCTGAGGTGAAAAACATGAAGGAGCCCCCTGTCACTTACAGAAATAAGAAACTGTAGGAAGAAAATTCTACAAAAGGGAAATGAGACTCTGAATGATGAAAGAAAAGGAAAACAAAGCCAGACTCCTTATTTTGTTGAATTCCCGGATGAAGAAGATAATAATGACCCTCCAACCACCCCAAAGGCAACTATCCACCAGGAGGAAGAATCCCAACTCATAGTGGGATGGAATCAGGCTCTAACTCTGAAAAGGAATAGGGATGCATTCGCACCTACTGATGGAGGAACTTGGAGCAATGATCAAGAGGAGGGTTCTCTAAAAAGGCAAAAGAAACTGGAGTGGAAAACGGGTGCAGTTATAGAAGGAACCTTGGATGACCTTTTCCCCATCTTAATGGGAGACAAGCTTTGGGAAATAGCTGAGGAGGCAGGCCACAACTTGCCCCACCCCCATCAATGACTTCCATAGCTTGGAACTGTAGGGGTATGACGGCTGCCCCTACAGTTCGACAATTGAGAGAGCTTTGCTCTAAATATAAGCCGTCAATAGTTTTCTTATCAGAAACTAAAGCAGTGGGTAGGAAAGTTGAAAACCTGCGCAGAAGATTGGGATTTCACCAGTGTTTCTATGTGGATCCTAGGGGACTAGCAGGGGGTTTGGCTACTTTCTGGAAGAAACCTATTGAAATCCAGATTACTAAATTAAGCAAAAACTACATTCATACTACTATCTCCAACAGGGATGAGTCTAAGGAGTGGGTCACAACTTTTGTTTATGGTCATCCCAGACCGAGGGAAAGAAGGGGGCTGTGGAAAACTCTGGAGAACCTGCACAATGACCTAAACAAACCTTGGTGCCTGATGGGGGATTTTAATGAAATACTGTCCCAAACTGAAAAGGAAGGATTACACCCCCAAAATAGTCAGGGTATTGAGCTATTTGCAAATTTTGTATCCAACATGGGCTTGATGGATGTTCAACTAAAAGGATGCAACTTTACTTGGATGAGCAATCCCCGCAACGACTTTGTCACAAAGGAAAAACTGGATAGAGTTTTGGTAAACTGGCCTAGGAGAACACAATTTGAAAATGCTATGGCAGCAACCCTACCCCTAAACTCCTCTGACCACTCCCCCATTATTTTATGACCCAAACCAAAGTCTACTAATGGCCATACCTTTAAGTATGAAGCCATATGGGAAGAAAATGAAGAAGTTGATAACATTATTAATGATGGATGGAAAGGGGATGGGAGTGTTTGTAATCCAGCTCAAACCTTCCTCAAGAGGGCAAGTTCGTGCAGACTAGCCCTCCATAATTGGCACAAAAGAACGTTTAAAGATGCTGACTCCCAGATTGCTAATCTGAACATTGATCTTCAGAGATTACTAAACCAAAGTAATTCTAGTGATAATGGTTACTGGAAGAGAATTCAGGAAATTAGAACTCAGATAGACAGACTTAGAAAGCAAAAAGAAATTTTCTAGGCTCAACGTTCTCGCATTAAGTGGCTGCAACATGGAGACCGCAACTCTAGATTTTTCCATGCATCTACAATTCAGAGGCGGGACAAAAACAGGATTCACAGACTTCAAGATGAGTCGGGTGTTTGGTTGGAAGGTCAACAAGAAATGGAAAAATTGATGTTCAATTACTTTCAGAAGTTTTACAAGTCTGAGGGACTGATCAATTGTCAGCACGTGATTGGTAGTGTGCAGAGGAGAGTCTCAGACGAAATTAATGTCAGCCTCCTTCGCCATGTAACAGAAGATGAAGTCAAGAATGCAGTTTTTAATATGGGGGCAATGAAGGCTCCAGGCCCGGACGGGTTTAGTGGATTATTTTTTCAGAGACACTGTGATTTGCTTAAAAATGATGTTACAGTTTTGGTTCGTGATTTCTTTAACTCAGGGCAACTTCATGAAGAGTTGAATGAAACTTTAGTAGCATTGGTTCCTAAGGTTTCCCACCCAGAAAGCTTGCTACAATATCGGCCCATTAGTTACTGTAATTTCATCTACAAAGTCATCTAAAAAATCTTTGTTCAGAGACTCAAACCCTATATAGGCAGCATGGTTTCCCAGTATCAAAGTGCCTTTTTGGGTGGGAGACAGATTCAGGACAATCTGGTTATTGCTCATGAGGTGTTCCACAGGTTAAACCAAAGGACAGGGCTAGGGAAGTGCTATACAGCTATCAAATTAGACCTATCAAAGGTCTATGACAGATTAGACTGGTCTTATCTCAAACATATTCTCCTAGCATATGGGTTTAGTCAAATCTGGGTTGATAGAGTCATGTCCCTTGTCTCCACCGTGTCTTATAGATATAAGGTCAATGGTTTTCAAACTGAAAAAGTCATACCAGAGAGAGGACTTAGACAGGGGGACCCACTGTCCCCCTACCTATTCATATTAGCCATTGATTTAATCTCTACCTTTTTTTTCTTCTTCTTTGGAGAAGGGGGATATTGCAGGATTATCTCTTGCTCCCTCCTCCCCCCCACTAACCCATCTTTTGTTTGCAGATGATGCAGTCCTATTTGCTAAGGCAGATTCTCAGGAGGTGTTTCACTTTTTAAGGATCCTAAATGACTTCACTAGTGCTACTGGTCATAGGATACACTTGTCAAAATCTGGTATCATTTTTGGAAGGGAAGTGCCCCCACACAAGAGAAGACAAATCACTTCTATTCTCAACATTCAAGAATGGGAGTCCCCGGGGAAATACTTGGGTCTTCCAGGTTCATGGAGCAGATCAAGAATCACAAGTCTTAATTGGCTAAAGGAATGTATTCTACAAAAGATTGATGGCTGGAAAGAAAGGCTCCTTAACCAGGCTGGGAAGGAGGTTTTAATTAAGGCTGTACTTCAGGCTATTCCAGCCTATGCAATGGCAACCATTAGATTCCCGAAAAAGATTTGTGACCAGCTGTGTTCTCAAATTGCAAAGTTTTGGTGGAGTTCAAATGGGAGGAATAGGGGCATGCACTGGAAGTGTTGGGGTTTTCTAACAAAATGTAAAGGAGACGGTGGTATGGGATTTAAGGATTTTGCACTTATGAATTCTGCTCTATTAGCAAAGCAAGCTTGGAGGGCCTATAAAAAACCAGACTCTCTATGGGCTAGGACTATGAAGAGCATCTATTACCCAGACACTGACATAATTCATGCAAAAAGGAAGAGGGGAGAGTCCTGGGTGTGGGCTAGCCTACAACATAGAGTAGAAACACTAAGGAACTCAGGAAGATGGTTGGTTGGTTCGGGAAAGAACATCAAAATCTCTAAGGATCTTTGGATCAGCACAGGAGAGAGGGCCTGCCCTATTGAAAACTCTCAAATCCTGACTGTAGGAGATATCATTGACCCAAACATGAGCAGTTGGATCTACAACTCTGTAACTGCTAACTTCCCACTTTCTTAGGTCAGAAACATCTTACTCACCCCTTTAGGTAACCATTTGATTGATGATCTATTTATTTGGCCCCTCTCAATCTCTGGAGCATACTCAGTGAAATCGGGGTATTATGCCTTAAAAAGGGAGATGGAAATGAACACAGTCCAAAGAGCTTCAACATCCTCTAATCTGGATAACCTATGGAAGATCTTATGGAACCTGCCTCTTCCCCAGAAGATCAAACTTTTCCTATGGAAAGCATGCCACGATATTCTCCCTACAAAAGCCAATTTGTTTAAAAGAAGGATAACTACCTGCCCTATGTGTCCTATCTGTGGCCAGGAGGAAGAAACAATTGAACACTTATTATTCTTTTGCTCTTGGACTAATCCCATATGGTTTGGGTCTCAGTTACAGATGTCAATTCCCAGATCTGGGATGCCTGACTTTGCATCTTGGCTACTACAAAAGTTCAATTCATTTCAGAATTAGGAGGATCAGGGGAAATTTGCAGGTGCTCTTTCGGGGAGCATATATTGGAATATTTGGAAAGGAAGGAACCTTATTGTTTTTGAAAATGAAAAACCTGACCCTAAAGGTACTCTAATTAGGATAATCCTCCAAGTTCAGGAGTGTTTAAACACTGCTTCAGTTAATCCAAAGGGCCCTACTCAGACTGCAGTGTTCCGGCAGAAACATTTATGGAGGGCGCCTAAGCAAGGTTTCACAAAAATCAACTCTGATGCTAGATTCTCTTCAGTTCGTAATAGGGGTGTGGGAGCTATTCTAGCTAGAGACAGTAGAGGATCGTTAGAATTTGGGCATACCTTTGCTTTCCTTGCTCCTTCACCAATCTCAGCTGAAGCCATTGCTTTGCGAGAAGGGGTAAGATTGGCCCATAACCTCGGAGTCCCATCAATAGTTTTAGAGAGTGATTCTCTGCTACTTATCCAAGCATGTAGACAAGAGAAACAGGTGGGTGAGATTTCAAACATAGTCCATGACATTCTACAGTACAAATCACTCTTCAATCACATGGGTTTTACCTGGATCGGGAGAGATGGCAACAAGGCGGCTCACTGTATCGCCCAGCTTGCAGAGATATCAGCCCTCCCAGCAGATTGGCCACTATCCCCTCCATCCGAGCTTCGTAGCATATTAATGGAAGACTCCATTAATGGTGTGAGGAGACCACATTCTCAGTTCCCAGCTTCTGAAGTCTCCGAACACCCCTCCAGCCCTATCTATAGCCAGTGGCCTCTGCCTCTCCTCCAGGATGCTGCCCCAGACTAGTCTCTGTCTTTCTAGTGTTTTACCTTATTTGTCTTGTACTTTCATAAGGTTGGTTTAATTTGCGTATCTAGTGCTAGATTGAATTGTACTTCTGAGATACTGCCTTAAGTTTTTGGCCCGGTTTGGGCCTCAACCCTGTAACTGCCGTTTGGCTTTTTTTTAATGAATACCAGTTTCAAAAAAAAATTGTGATAGAAGTTAAACACTATATAATAGCTCACTAAACAAACGAAAAAGGACATTGACAAAAAAAAAAACAAACGAAAAAGGACTTACTACAATATCCACACTTCATCTTCCACTTTATTTCTATAGTAATTTATCTTTTCATTAATTTCTATAGTAATTTATCTGTATATCAGTTTTTTACAATGTTCTTAAAATCGGACCGGTCATTGAAACTATCATCATACTAGTTCAAGTTTCAATAATCAAATCGTGGTCGAATCGGTTAAATAATATATTACATAATATTTAACAAAAAAACACAATATTCATTACTTCATAATATTTAAAAATAAATGTTACTTTAAAGAAAAATAAAAATAAATTACACATCATTCCTAATATTTGCCAATAAACATATATACCCGATACAAGTGCAATGTCATTCATTTTCTTGTAAGAATTCATGTAACGTCATTCACTTTTTTTTGCCAATAAAAAAAAACTACCTGGGGTCTTTGAGTTTTATGGATGGATTCTTGTCTATAAAATTGATTCAATAAAAAATTAGAATTGGGTAATATGGCCAAGCAAAATTCGCCCCAACCTAGAGTTGAGGTGAGCAAACCCAGCTCACGGGGTTGACTCAGCACGAGTTAAGTCAAAATCGAGCTGGGTGGGCTCATTTTTTGGGGAGTCAAAAACCTACCAATTCCGCTTGACCTACCCCGGGTCAATGAGTTAAGTGGGTTGTCTCACCTAATATGAAAAATAAAAAACTAGAAAAAGTATAAAAAAACAAAATTAAGTAAAGAAAAGATTTAAGGGAGTACGTATTAAAAAACTGTTAGATCTAACATTTGTTTAAAGAATTATAGAGATTAAAAATGTCATCAATTGGTGAATTATGCGGGAAACTAGTCACCCATTATTTTGCTAATTGGTCCCTTAAAAAAATACTTTGCGTTGGGAAGCAGTTGAGTTTTCGATGAGGTTGACTACAACGTAGAGAATGGAACATGAGTTCATCTAGATTTTTTTTCAATGCTGTTATTTGTTATTATTTTGGTGTATAGAGAACATTTCTTCTTTAAAAGAGGCTGGTTTTATTCGACAAATATAGCTTGAACGAAGCCCCAAAGGTGGAAAATTTGACTAGATGGGTAAAGAGTGACTTGTAATTAAAATAAAAAATTTCTTGCTTACATGAATTATTAATCTTAAAATATAAGTCATTTGGTTAAATGACTCTCTACAACCGGTAAAAAAACAGGTACAAGGTTGCACCATTTTTTATGGGCGCATATTAGACACACCCTTAGAGAATAGTAGGTTAATTATCTAGAGTGAAAACTTCCTTGTATCCAAATTAGGATGCAATTAGGTTTATTGTTTATAATTTTCTATTATTTAAAGAATTGACCTCAATTTATTCTTTTAGTTAGGATTTTTTAGTTGAAATTTTTTCTATCTATCTTTAGAAACATATTCTATATGTATAGTTATATAATAATATATTTTCATTTTTTCTTTTATAATGTCCCAAAATTTAAAGAGAGTAAAGATATCACATATATTGAGAGGAATTCTAATTTATGTAATATATTTACTAATTATATGAAATATTTTCTTTTGACCGTTGTTGTACGACCATTTCATGATTTTATCAAGTTTATATATCGGGTCAACGTGGTTTAATCATATTCGAACCTAGTCTTAATCAGATACATACATCACCTAATGATTTTGAGTTTATGGACGAGTCCATGTCTATAAAATTGGCTTGGTAAAAAATTAGGATAGGGTAAGGGGCAAACAAAATCCATACCAACCTATAGGTGTCAAAGTGAGCCAACCCAATTTATGCGAGATGGCTCGCCATGAGTTAAATCAAAACCAAGCTTGGTGGGCTCACTTTTTTGGTGTGTTTAAAAACTACCAACTCGACTTAATCCACCACGAGTTAATGAGTTAAGTGAGTTGACTCTCCTAATATAATTTTTTAAATATATATATATATAAATTAAAGCTAAAAAAGTAGAAAAAACCAAAAAAGTAAGAAATGTGAAAATTAAATTAAATTAAATTAAATATAAAAATATAAAATCGAGCCAACCTAACCTACTCGACTCAAAACCACTTTAGCTCTCGAAATCTCGGATTAAGTAGGTTAACTCAGTTTGATCCATGAATATATGTGAGCCTATATAATTTTTCCAACCCAACACACTAGTGAGTTGGGTTCAAGATTGGGCCGAGTTGGCTCTCGGCGTTGAGCCCACGAATACCCCTACCAAGATTCTCCACACTTCATGATTTGATGATAGTCTAAGATTGCTCCAATGCCATTGGCTTCATTTTTTTGTAGGGTAGCATAGTCCAACTTGGGTAAATTCTGGTTTCCTTTTAAGATGCCTCCTTGATTCCTTTCTCATTCCCCGTGTTGGTATATGATGATATGAATGTATCATACTCCTTGATTCCTTTCTCATTCCCCGTGTTGGTATATGATGATATGAATGTATCATAATATAATAAGGAATTCAATGCATATGGAGAGTTTTAAAAGATAGTTTACCCATTATAACGAATATCTCCAAAAGAGGAATATAATCAGGAATATACAGGACACCTGTTGTCTGTTTTGGAGTGTGGAACCAAAATGTAACTTATATTATGCTCACTTGTTACTCGTCACATCTAATATGGTTGAAAATTTTATTCTTCGATAGGTATATTTGTTTTGCTACTGATAGGTGCAGAAATCCATCTCTGGCAGCATATAAGTTTATTACCAAGAAGAAGGTGAAGGTAAATTTGGTTAGCTTACAATTTGATCCGTATGATTAAGAAGAAACAATGTTATTTTCAATTATATAGATCTTGATATTGATTCTATAGTATATATTTGATTAAACTTAGGACTAGGTTATGAATTAGAGGTAAATTTGTGAGAATATCTTTTTTATGTATGAATGGTCTAACTTTCCTCTTATATGTATTGATTAGTGTTCCTTTTTGTCTTGAAATGATGTAATAATATGGACTGAGGTACCCTCATATTCTCGTAATATTTTTTTCTATGAAAAAGAAATTCCTTACACTATTAATATGAGTAAAACTACCATTCACCATAGCCTTCTATGCTACCATAACTTTACATTTGTTTTTTTGTTAACCATGTATAGGTATCCCTTATTATCATCATTCGATCATTGATCCTATTCGGGATGTTGTTACAATTAAAATTGCACATCCCCTACTAGTGATTCACGGCTTTTTGACCATTGTGGGGTCAAAAATTAACTAATTTACCAAAATAATGCTTTTGCAAAACAATTTACCCTGCATGGTGTAATGTGAAAAGGATAAAACGCAACGACAGAATGCGCTTTAGGAAGCGCAATGTGGGAATGCGGCATTCCAATAAAAGACGCAAATTGACATTGCGTATGTAATAGAAAACGCAATCACATCTTGCGTA
Source organism: Sesbania bispinosa (assembly GCA_026901365.1). Taxonomy (NCBI): domain Eukaryota; kingdom Viridiplantae; phylum Streptophyta; class Magnoliopsida; order Fabales; family Fabaceae; genus Sesbania; species Sesbania bispinosa. The sequence continues at coordinate 1,415,934 of QLOH01000195.1, forward strand.
TCACATTAAAGTGCCATTTTTTTTAAATTCACGTTTTATAATTTTGATTTTAATTCTACAATTTAATATTTTAATTCTATAATTTTGTTAACATAAAAAATAAAAATGTGTTAATTTGAAATAATTTAATAATATTGGTTTGTTGGAAACAAAGTGAGTTCATAATATAATTTTTGATACATTTATTCAGATGGGGAGAAAGGAGAGAGAATACAATGAGGACGCTGGTTCCTAGCATGGCAAAGTGAGTTTCTTCTTGGTTCAACGTCTTGTTTCCGTTACATTCCCCGATGCACTTGCTTCTTCAGCAAACGCTTCATTTAAGTTAAAACCAAGGCCAGGTGCTTCAGCTTGTCTCGAAGAGCTGGCTTGGTAAGGCATCCCGCTAGCATCTAGGGACATGAGCGGAGCATCTAGCCACTGATGAATCCAACCTGTGGGTGTTGTAGGTGTTGCAGTTAGGTGTTGCAGTAGTTTAGGTATACACAGGTGGAGTAACATTAACCGGCGGCGTTGGCATGTAACAATCCTCTATTTTAAAGGGAGGGGGATAACCAAAGTGAGGATAAGGCATATTTGTGAGTGCCGATTGAGATTGGGGATGACAATTGAGCCTAAGTTCTATGGGTACCCGCAAAAATTACCCGCAATGGGCAAGGTAAAAATCCGCAAAGCGGGTATAGGCGCGGGTACAGGCAAAAGCCCACATTTTTTCATGGGGACGGGCGCGGGTACCGGCACTTTGATGCCCAGCCCGCCCCATACCCGCACTCATATATATAATTATTTAATAAAAAATATCATATATAATTATTTATAGAGATATATTAATTTTATTAAAATATCTAATATACTTATGCATATTTTTAAAATTGATAAATATAATATATTACAAATTAAAAATATATTTTTATAACTATCTATTTGTGTTTTTTTACTTTATAATATATGACTAATTAGTGTTAATAATATTTTTTTTACAAATCTTGAAGAATTCTAACATATGATATCCAAGTTTAGAAAATAGTGTGACGTGAAAGTATATTGTCATATTTAATAAAAATTTTGAATTTTAGATCATTTGTTGTATTTTAGAACATTAACATATTGTGTTTCAACGTAATTAAAGTGTTGTATCACTAATATTTAAAAATTATGTTTTGACGATCTTCGAGTAACTTTTTCAATTGAGATATAATTTTCTTAAATTAATATTTTTTTAGTAAGTTGTTAGTTTTCTTAAATTAATATTTAATAAAAGTGCGGGTAACGGGCGCGGGTACGGGCATATAGGTGTCCAGCGGGTATGGGGACGAGCACTAACGTCACTGCCCACACGGGTACGGGCGCGGGTACGAGTTTTTTTTAAAACGCGGGTACGGGGACGAGCACTCTGGTACCCTGCCCAGAGGGTACCCATTGCCATCCCTAGTTGAGATGGATAATAGTACGAGGAAACTGGGTCAAAAGGATGCACTAGGTGCCGGTTTCCTTTTGACCCACCGGTTGGATTCATCAGTGGCTAGATGCTCCACTCATGTCCCCGGATGCTAGCGGGATGCCTTACCAAGCCAGCTCTTCGAGACAAGCTGAAGCACCTGACCTTGGTTTTAACTTAAATGAAGCGTTTGCTGAAGAAGCAAGTGCATCGGGGAACGTAACGGAAACTGAAGACGCTGAACCAAGAAGAAACCCACCTCGCCATGCTAAGAACCGACGTCCTCATTGTATTCTCTCTCCTTTCTCCCCATCTGAATAAATGTATCAAAAATTATATTATGAACTCACTTTGTTTCCAACAAACCAATATTATTAAATTATTTCAAATTAACACATTTTTATTTTTATGTTAACAAAATTATAGAATTAAAATATTAAATTGTAGAATTAAAATCAAAATTATAAAACGTGAATTTAAAAAAAAATGGCACTTTAATGTGATACGCAAGATGTGATTGCGTTTTCTATTACATACGCAATGTTAATTTGCGTCTTTTATAGGAATGCCACATTCCCACATTGCGCTTCCTAAAGCGCATTCTGTCGTTGCGTTTTATCCTTCTGACATTACACCATGCAGGGTAAATTGTTTTGCAAAAGCATTATTTTGGTAAATTAGTTAGTTTTTGACCCCACAATGGTCAAAACGCCAGTGATTCACATTTCTCCTCTTGTGTTGTGTCTATGCAACTTCGTTTATTCTAAAGTTTCCATGAAGTTTAATTAATTTGATATGAATGTGCAATTAATAAACAATAGCAATTCACACGGTGAACACAACAAAATTTTCCAATAAATAAAAATAAATAGAAGAAAAGAAGAAAGATCCTAAAAGGGACCGGAGAAACACAGGACAATTAATATATGCATATTCGTCACCGACTAAGTATTTAATTTTTAAAAAGTATATATGTAAAGAAAGACCTAAGTATTTAATTTTTAAAAAGTATATATGTAAAGAAAGACCTATGTCGAAGTCCTCTGCGTCAATTGTCTATCCGAAATTTTTAAAATATAGGTGAATAAATTTGACCAACTAATAACAACTATATACCCTATATATATATATGTGTATTTTTTATTTCACAGCACCATATATAACAACATGGTGAGTATGTAAAGAAGAATCCCAGGGAAGTTGCCTGGCTATTGACCAATGAAGACTGTTGGCATGTCCATATCCAAAATGATGATTATATATTTTTTAACTATATATATACTTAGCATCCATCCAAATTATTATATAACCACCTCGTTATATTATAAAACCTCTAAATAAGATTGCCTGTTGTACCAAAACAAACAACAAACCTGCGTCTCAGTGAAAGAAGTGGAAATCTCTTCCCTCCAAATTGTGAAAGATTTGGCAAACATCATAGTGGTGCCAATCAAACCATAAACATGTCTCGCGGCAATTCCAGGTACATTCTTCCATGCGTTTGAATACATGAACAATGAGTCAGTGTTTGCATCTCAGCTCCCCCTAATTCATGTACCATTTCATTTAATTAATGGACTAACATTATATTTATATTCCTTCTGCGCAGAGAAACTAGATCTTTCATTTCGACTCTGGAAGATCTCATAGATAGTTCTGTTTCTCAAAGTGAACCAAAGATCCAGGAAAAAACAAAGACACCTCCCCGCAGGTATATACATTCTTATTAACATGTTGATTCAATATTAAAGTAGCTAGTAAAGAGTTTCACATGAAACTACTTGTTTTTATTGATTGATTTCTAAAGGTACAAAGAGCTCAAATATATATAACAGCTGAAACAAACAAATAACAAACTCTATCCTATCTTTGATAACTAATCGGATATTTACAAAGAGATAAGATGTAACAGTAAAGGAAATCTATATCATCTACGTAACAGAAACTATTCAAAATAAGCTTTATCTGAAACTTCATCTATTACTCCCCCTCAAGTTGGAGAGTGAGCATTATGAACTCCCAACTTGCCAATCAACTCATGAAACTGCTTTAAACCCAAAGCTTTGGTGAACATATCCGCTTGTTGTTGCTTAGTTGGAACATAAGAAATGGTGATAGTACCTGATTGCAGATGTTCTCAGACAAAATGGCAATCGATTTCTATATGTTTTGTTCTTTCATGAAAGACAGGATTTGCTGCTATATGTAAAGCGGCTTGATTATCACATAAAAGCAATGTAGGTTCAATACAAGGAACTTGCAGGGATGATAGCAAGTTGCGCGGCCAAATAATCTCACTTGTGGCATGTGTCATAGCTCTATATTCGGCTTCACTAGATGAACGAGAAACTGTGGTTTGCTTCTTGGTTTTCCACGATATTGGAGCAGCTCCAAGCTTCATGAAATATCCAGAAAGTGAACGCCTGGTGGTGGGACATGCAGCCCAATCTGAATCACAAAAACCAACTAGTTGCAAATCATTATCTTTAGGAAGGAATATCCCTTGGCCTGGAGATGACTTTAAGTATCGGAGAACACGCATAGCAGCATCCCAATGCACTTGTTTAGGTGCTTGCATGAATTGACTTAGAATATGCACAGAATAGGTGATCTCCGGTCTAGTAATTGTGAGATAAATCAAGCGACCCACAAGTCTTCTATATTGTGAAGCATTAGAGCATAACTCTCCATTGTCAGCAGCTAAATTATGATTCGGCTCCATGGGAAATCCACATGGCTTACAATTCATCATTCCACATTCACTCAGTATGTCAAGAGTGTACTTTCGTTGGCAAAGAAATAACCCTTCAGAACCACGAGCTAATTCTAAACCAAGAAAGTATTTAAGTGGTCCAAGGTCTTTCATGTGAAAGCACTTACTAAGATATAATTTCAAGTTGTCACATGCTTCAGTGTCATTTCCAGCTATAATTAGATCATCAACATAGATAAGGACAACTAAGAAGGTTTTGCCAATAGAGTAGGTAAACAAACTATGATCTGAATTGTTTTGATGGAATCCATACTGTGTTAAGCTCTGTGATAGCTTAGCATACCAATTTCGTGAGGCTTGTCGTAACCCGTAAAGAGATTTTCGCAAGCGACACACGAGATTTGGTGTTGGCACAGTATATCCTGGTGGGACTGCCATGTACACTTCTTCATTCAAATCTCCGTGAAGAAAAGCATTACTCACATCCATTTGGTGCAATTGCCAATTTTTGGATGCTGCAATTGTTAATAAACAGCGAATAGTAGTCATTTTTGCTACAGGAGCGAAGGTCTCCGTAAAGTCTTCTCCTTCCACCTGCGTATATCCCTTAGCAACCAAACGTGCTTTATACTTGTCTACCTCTCCATTGGCCTTGAACTTCACTTTATAAACCCACCGACAACCGACCAGTTTCTTTCCCACAGGCAACGGTTCAAGTGTCCATGTGCCATTTTCTTCTAGAGCGCGAATCTCATGTGCCATGGCTTCACGCCATTTTGTGCATTGGACAGCCTGTGAATAACTCTTAGGCTCATCATGTGACATGATAGCCGCAAGAAAAGCACAATAATTTGGTGAAAAATGATCATAACTAAGATATTGAGTCATAGGATAGAGCGTACCAGAAGAAGATGACCGTTCCTGTGGCTTGCATGGGGTCTTGCTCATGACTGCATGACAATAATAATCTTTAAGGTAAGGTGGAGGTTGTTTGACACGTTGTTCCCGTGCTAGTGGTGCTACATCACTTTGAGACTCCCTCTCACGATGATCATCTTGAAAACTTGTGCTTTCTTGTACATGTTCTGGTGGCTGAACATCTTGATTGGTCTCAATGAAAGTATCCAACTCTGCTGATGTATCAAGTGGGATATCAGAACTTATGTTTTTGAAAGAAGGTATTGATTGCACCTCCTCTCTTAACATGTAAGGAAAAACATGCTCGTAAAATGCCACATCTCTGGATGTTGAGAATTCACGTGTTTCCAAGTCATATACTCTCCACCCTTTTTGTCCTTGGGGATATCCAATGAAGATGTTGCGTTTGGCTTTAGAACCAAATTTATCAGAATTCTTTCTTGGTGTTTTCACATAGCATAAGCAACCAGAAACTCTGATATGATCATAGGATGGTTGTTTCCCGTAAAGCACTTCATATGGTGTTGCCCCTTTATTTGCCTCTGTAGGTGTTCTATTTATGAGATGAATTGCCGTGAGGACACACTCTCCCCAAAATGGCAAGGGAAAGTTAGCTTGAAATCTAAGGGCTCGTGCAACATTGAGTATGTGCCTATGCTTCCGTTCAACCCGTCCGTTTTGTTGAGGTGTGCCCACATAAGAAGTCTCATGTATCATCCCTTCTTGTTGAAAGAAAGTTTGGATTCTTGAGTTGGTAAACTCAGTCCCATTGTCACTACGAACTCTTTTAACCTTGACATTAAATTGAGTCTCAATCATTTTGCAAAAATTAATGAGGTGGGTAGTAGCTTCTAATTTTTCTCTTAGCAAGTAAACCCAAACTGCACGTGAGAAATCATCCACAATAGTGATAAAATAATGGGAACCATTATGTGATGCTGTATGATAACGTCCCCACAAATCACAATGTATTAACTCAAATGCCTTCTCGGCTTTATTATTGCTCAAGGGAAAATGAATTCTACATTGTTTGGAACGATGACAAACGTCACAACAATCTAATTTATTCATATTAAAACGAAAATGAAGAACACTGGACAACTTTGATAGGACTTGATGTGAGGGATGACCCATTCTAGCATGCCATGTTGCACTTGCATCCTCTGATATTGCTGCCAACGAAGATCCTTGCACTTCTGTTTTGAGCACATAGACCCCATCAAGCAAGTCACCGGATCCAATCATCCTCTTCGCAGTTCGGTCCTGTATAACACAACCATCAACAGAGTAGATCACTACACAATCCAAATCATTAGTTATTTTATGAACAGATATCAAGTTGCAACTAAATTGAGGAACAAATAGAACATCACGCGACCTTAAGTTGCTGGTAAGGTTCACTGTCCCCTTTTTTGTGACAGTGACCACATCTCCTGTAGGCACTGTGATATGTAATGGATCATTTAGTTCATGTACTTCCTCAAGCATTGAATATATCGGGGTCATGTGGTGTGAAGCCCCACTATCCAACACCCACTTTTGTGTGCCATGTATTATTTGATTACCAGCCATGTACTCATTGTTTGTCTTCTCATGTGATCCATGCAAGGCGTGATTATTGGAGTTCTGCTCCCTCACTGTTGCTATGTTCTGGTTGTCATTTGCCCATGCAAATCGTGCACCTCCCGAGTTTGTCATGGACTTGTTAGACTTCTTGTGAGTCCTGCGTGTGTCCCAGTGTGGTGGATATCCAATCAACTCAAAGCACTTGAGTTTTTCATGTCCTATTTTGCCAAAATGTTCACATCTAGGCTTGGAGTCATCTCGGTTCTTCTGCCGGTTTGTGTTGTTAACATAAAATGCTGATCCAACATCCACTTTGGCCTCCCTGCTTTTCTCTGCCACCATTCGAGCCTCCTCTTGCAGGATGTGATTAAACACCTTTCTAAGTGATGGTAGTGGGTCAGAGTTAAGTATGGTCCCCTTGATGTGAGCAAATCGATCACTATCAAGGCTTCCCAGGAAAAGATGGACTCGATGTTCTTCTTCTCTTTGTGCCAACATCTTTGATGCTCCGCAGTTACACTCTGGCAGGGGTTGTAATTCACTGAGTTCATCTATAAGGCTCTTGAACTTATTATAGAATTCAGTCACGGTCATATGAGCTTCTTGTTGCATCAAACTCAAATCACGCCACAGCTGATGTATCCTGGGTGCATTGGTTTGAGCAAATCGCTCCTCTAGATCAAGCCACACATTCTTTGCCGTTGTCGCATGAGAGATGCTCCCATGTAGCACAGGATCAGTTGAGTTTACAATCCACGCAGTAACCATGGAATCTGCCTTCTCCCAAGCTTGATACTCTGGTGATGTGGTTGCTGGTCTTTTAATCGTTCCATCGACGTAGTGCCGTTTTCATGGACCTAGCCCAATTTCTATAGTTGTCTCCTATAAGAGGAACAGAAACTAGAGGAATGCCAGGATTATCTGAAGGACTAAGATAATAGGGCGAAGAGGACATGATGGTGGGCTGCATATTGATATTTTCGGAGGCATCGACTTTCTTCTCCGGGCCCTCGTTCTCTCGCTCTGATGCCATAAAGAGTTTCACATGAAACTACTTGTTTTTATTGATTGATTTCTAAAGGTACAGAGAGCTCAAATATATATAAGAGCTGAAACAAACAAATAACAAACTCTATCCTATCTTTGATAACTAATCGGATATTTACAAAGAGATAAGATGTAACAGTAAAGGAAATCTATATCATCTACGTAACAGAAACTATTCAAAATAAGCTTTATCTGAAACTTCATCTATTAGCTAGGATGACATAATTCATGCTTCATGACATTTGCACACCTTAATTAGCTTTTCTCATATTTTAATTTCGCATCATACTTTTCTTTATTTTATTTTTCATTTAATAAGATAATAAGTCATACATTCTTTAGGATAAGGTCATGGTTTTGGTTAAGGCTTAAGGGTCAGATTTGCTTTTAATGTAGCAGAATGGTGTAATTCCTCTGTTTTGTGCTTATCTTGTTTAAGATTAATTTAAAATTTCTTGTATGTGCGTTGGGCACCTCTTGAGCTTAATATAATAATATGTTAATATCTTTGATTCTTTACAGAGAAATAAAAAAAGTCATAGCTTGCTATTTTCTTCTTTTCTTATTTTAAATATTATGAGGTGTGTTAATTTGATCCTTAACAGCGGTAATAGAGACATAAATCTCCGGTGGAAACCTAAAGTTAATTGTTTAATTAATTGAATATTCAATTTATTAAATAAAGATAATTTTTTTGGTAGTCAAAATAATAGAGTATAGTTTAATAGATTGTATTGTTGTAATAAAATGGTTGGTTCAAGTTGTACATGTTTAATTATTTTTAAGCAAGGTATTGAGTTGAAATCTTGTAGATGGAAAAAATCTTGGCTGGGAGAGCTAACCCCATTAAAATATGGATATTTCATGATCGAATAGTATTGTCTCCCGTAAAGGATACATGATTTTAACAAAAAAAAAGTCTAATAGGATGTTTGATTTAGCCCTCGATTGTAATGAAAAAGAAAACATGTTATAGATACTGCATCTAACTAGTGTTTTACTGAATTTAATCTATATACACTCACAGTATAAAAAATCACATATATATGATGTGTCATGCTTATTAAACTGTGTAAAATTTCCTTACATTGGATTGTGTATATTAATTAAACTCTTTTGTTTTTCAGTTACTGTGTCCTATTATTTAGATATTTATCTTTGCATTTGCAGCCCCGGTCGACGACATACCTCACGTGAGAGAGGGAGAAGTAGAAGCAGAGATAGAAGCAACAAGTGTAGAAGCAGAAGTAAAAGTAGAAGCAAAAGCAGAAGTGGACGTGGACGAGAAAGAGAAAGAGAAGGCAGAAGTAGAAGTAGAGAAAGAAATGGGAGTCAACATAGAGGAGAGAGCAATGGCAGTAGACTTAGTCGATGGTCAAATAAATGTGCAAGTCCCAGCCACACAAGGGTGCTAGCAGTACCAGGTGAGTTGTATATATGATTAATTAAAAGACCACTTTTCATATATTTCATGGGATGTGATGTATATATGTGTGTGGTTAATTAAACCGTACGTGATTAATTAATTGTGTGTGTATATATATAGATGAGGAAATAAATTTGGAAAAAATTGGGATTGAGCTGCTGAAGTCGTTGAGCCTTAAGGCAGCAGAGGAACTGTCCCAGCGACCCAAAAATGGAGAGATATATGATGAGTTTACATCTACAGCCAATTTGAAGGGCATCGTGAAACGGTTGAAACATCTGTCAAGGAATCATCATATGTTCTCAATTGATGAGGCAATTGAAATATCTGATGCAGCATATCTTTTGAGGCTTTTGAGAAAACCAGAGCATGAGATTGAGTTGGCAGGGAAAATGGCACATAATGGTGCCCTTTTGAAGCTTCAATCAGATATGCTAGCCGAGAAAGCACGGGAACTACTTGCTCAGAGCAAACGCAAGTTGCAATCCGCAGTCCATTGGCTTTAAGCCATAAAGAGGATTAGTAGCATAGTCACATAATTTTCTAATTCTCTGTTAAGACCAATATCAATTTGCGATCAATACTCTTAAATTGATACCCTAGTTTGATAAAAATATCATACGCGAATCACATACCCGTACCACATATTGGAACAAATTGTGAAACAGGTGACTATGTTAGTAGTGTCCGTTTGGGGGTATACAAAAGAAATTTATAGAGTATTGGCATAAATGTGTAATTAAGAAACCATCGACTTCTGGTTTTGCCTGCATATATAATTACCTTCGCGTATGCACCGGTAATGTAAGAGGGGAGACACCTGGGGTCTTAGAGCAACTTTATCGCTAGTTGCTGATGTTAATAGATGCGAAGTTTTTGAAATCTCCACCGACGGAGAGATGCGCGTGCAACTTTTGAAAAATATGTAGTTGTTGTCTGCAGGTTGCTCAAACTTTTTAATTTTTTTATTGTAATTTTATAATGTATAAATAATATAAAATATATAAATGATGGGTAGGTTGTGGGGTCCATTTAAGAAATTTGTAAGAGTTGCTGGGATGGAGATAAAAAGTGAATGTGTTGCTTAAAGTAATAAAAATAATATAATAATATAGAAAAGTGTGAAGAATTATAAAATATTAGTTTAAGAAATTTTGGTGAGTTGCTGGGATAAAGATGCTCTTAGTCTCGCTGCTCTAATCATGCCATTATCTAGAACCGTACACGCGTGAGAATCTGAAAACCAGTTTACATAATAAATTGTTATTAATGTATTTACGTATTTATTTGAGGAACATAAAAGTCAAACCTTTTCTCTTAGTTATATAAAGAGAAAAAGGATTGTGCACTGACAATTTAAAAAGTTTTACACAGACAGTTAATCGCAACTATTGATTTATGGTAAGTTTATTGACTTTACTAATTAATATTTTAAAAGTCATATAAAAGGAGAATCATGATTAAACATCAGTGTAAAACTCTTTTACACTGTCAGTGCATACTAATTAAACTCTTATATAAAACACATAATTCTATAACACATGCCTTATCTCTCTCTCTCTCACACAGTTCTCTTTTATCTTTAATTAATCTCTATTAGTCATTCGACTTATAGATTTATTTTTCTCATTTTTGAGTAAACTAACATTTTCGTCCTCGACTTTTTCAGCGTCTTGCAGTTTAGTCTCTGACTTTTCCAAAACAAAACTTTAGACCCTTACTTTTTTAAGAAAACATGTACTTTTCTAAAGTGCATGTTTTTAATAAAGTCAGGGACTAAAGTGCATTTTTTTAATAAAGTTAAGAACTAAAGTGCATGTTGCAGGGAGTCAGGGACGAAACTACAAGACGCTGTAAAAGTTGAGGACGAAAGTGTTAGTTTACTCTTTGGTTTTTAGACACATCTGTTGTACCGAGGTGTTATTCCAAGTATCATGATAGTAATTTAGTTTGGTATTTAAGTTTTATTGATGTGAAATAATTAATTTGTTAGATGACAACAAATTGAAAATTAAATGAGATTAACTAACTTTCAACAACTCTCTTATGGAGTCTATGGTTTTCTCTGTGGGTAGTGGCTTTCAAGTGGCTATGCCACCGAAGCCACCAGATGATGGAGGTAGCTTAGGGCAAGACCCTAAGCCATCCTTCAAGGATAAGTTGTTAGGTTCGAGAGGTATGAGCCTTGAAAGAAAACATAGGGATCTTATTGGTGAAAAACTCATGTAGGTGTCTTTTGAAGGGGGTAATCGTCTTATGCCTACATGTGTGCTAGATGAACAACTGTTTGAGGAGATATGCAAACCATGGAGAGATGCACTTGTTCTGAAGTTGTTGGGCAAAAATGTTGGCTATTTACCCATGAAGGATAAATTAGAGAGGTTGTGGAAGCTCCCTGGTGGTTTTGATCTTCTAGATGGTATTCATTGGTTCGGATCGACTCGACGAACCAAACCAAACCAAACCATTCTAATTGGTTCAAATTTTTTTTACTCAATCGGGTTGGACAGGAACCGAACTAATTAGAACAGATGACTATTGGTTTGAGCAACAAGTTGAGAAATCTGAACCCGTTACCCGAACAACTGAACACCTATATATGAAAAAATAAAAAATCTATAGTCTGTACGTGTTTCTGGACATCAATTAGACAATTAGGATTCACTTTCTCCGCGTTCTCGTATCTTCTTCATTCATGCGGCAACACCGCCTCTCGCATGACCACTAACCCAACAACACCACCTCTTCTTCTTCAATCCTGCGGCAGCACCGCGTTATTCTCGCCTGACCCAGCAGCATCGCCTCGTATCTTCAAGAATCCCGTCATTCTTCGTTCTCGTTCTCGCGTGACCCAGCAACACTGAAACTCTCGCACGTGACCACCGAATGCACCGCCTCGCTCGAGGAAATAGAATGATCCTTGCAGTTGTTTTCATCTTAGTCATTTTAGCTATTTAATTTTTCATCTCTGGTATCCTTCAAATTCTTGTTAGATTTCTCATAAAGCAAAGTTTTAAAAGAGGCTAGCTTTTTATTGTGTTGTTTGCCTTTGCCAATTCTCAGAATAAGACATGCTCAGATTGCTGCCTAATTCAACTTGTCCTGTTTGTAGAAGGAGTCTTTATGAACCAAGCTTTGCCTTTGAAAACCCAGTTTATGGCTTATGTCTAATTAAACTTATTTTTGTCTAATACAATAGCTCGTGATACTTTCATTTTACTTGCTTTTAGACTTTTAATTTTTTTTACACTATGCCAAAAAAGGCCTTCGAGGGCGCTCCCGTGCAGCATTAAAGGGCGCTTCCGTGCGCACTAATAGAATCTGCTCTTGTTTGGTCATTAAAAGGAGGACGTGCAGAGAAACGCCCTGACAGAAGCAAAAAGAGGGCGCTCTTGTAAAACACGGAAGTGCCCTTGGAAGCGCCCTTGTTTTAAACAACAAGGGCGCACACTGGAGCGCCCTCCATAAGCACAAGACATACTTATGGAGGGCGCTCCAAGAAAGCGCCTTGGTTGTTTAAAACAAGGGCGCTCCAAGGAACGCCCTCCTTTTATTTATTTATTTTCATTTTTTTCATTTTATTTTTTTAACAACAAGGGCGCTCCAAGGAGCGCCCTCCTTTTATTTTATTTTTTTTCATTTTTTTTGTTTTTTTAATCCACTTTAACCTGCATATTTATTTCAGTCTGATCCCAATGGCTTAATCCAAAATCATGCATATTAATTCCTTAACATTCAAACACTTAGTCATTCTATGAACAACACTTAGTAAACAACACACATGTCTACTTCAAATAAGAATTCAAACTTGTCATAATATGAATAGATTCCTATGCAAGCTATAAAGTGTGGTGAAAGTATGAAGTACCTATACAACTATATAGAAATAACCAAAACACATGACATCTCACAATACTCAACTCAATTGGTAAATATACATGCATCTCATATATATGCTTAACAACTCTAGTCTTCTAAACTAAATTTTTTTTGGCATAGTTTACTCTGTTTATTCAACATTTCTCAATTTATCAAACAGTTGTACAAATCCATACCAGCAGCCAGAATTCATAAGTCAAATAGTGATAACCAGTCAGGAATGTAATATGAAAAGGTGCACAAATTACAAAACAAGCCTCTTCTTCAAGTTGCAAAAAGAAAAGTGATCATATCTACTCTGCTGAACCCGTCAGTTAAGTCATTAATATACAACTTTGTTCAACATTTTCACATTATGTACACGTTTACTTACCCTCATAATGTACAAATCAATTACAAATAACTGGTAACTACATGGTTTGCCCATTCTTCCCGAACCTCATCAAGATGCTCCGTTGTGTAGGTTGAGCTTCGGAACTCAGCAAAGTACTGTAAAAGGCAAAAATTGATTTCAGTATATAAACTAGTGAATGAGGGTTCAAAAAAGTAAATTGCTATCACAAGTCATAATTACCTCTTTAGGTATTGTGAGTGTGTTTTGAGCAATGATCTCCTTGATATAACGCATTACGAAGAGCCCACAATCATCATTGTTTGTTTGGGTAGGACACTACAAGTATAATTAATTTAAAAATAAGTGATGCTTACGCGCTTAGTAATGAAGAAATAAAATGTCCAGATCTGATTTATATTACCTTAATGCGGTACCATATGGGATCAGGTATAACCCTACATCGTGCTTGCGAGAATCCACTCAACTTTCTATATGCATCACATCAAGGAAATGTCTAACAAACAATGTCTTCCAATATGGCAACTCAAAAAAAATGGACTTCTTTTTCCAACCTCCGGTAACGAGTTGTGCGGCAAAAGGTTTGCCGAAGTTGTTGGTCAAGTTACCCACCTTTTCCCACAACTGCTCACCAGTCAATGGAGAAGGAGCCCTACCCTCTTCGGTGTTGCCATTGGATGATTTCTTCCATCCTCTATAACGATGGGATAAAGGCAAAAACTTATGATGACCCATGAATACATTCTTCTTATAATGAGTCAAGCGCATCCAAGTAGTATTTCCTTCACAAACAGGACAGGCACACTGACCCTTTACACTATAGCCAGACAAATTACCATATGCCGGGAAATCATTTATCGTTCCAAACAACATCGCCCTCAACTGAAAAGATTCTTCTTTGTAGCCATCATAGACATCTACTCCAGTATCCCACAATAGCTTCAAGTCTTCAATCAATGGTGCCAAGTACACATCTATATCATTACCCGATTGTCCGGGTCCTGATATCAACATAGATAACATCATGTATTTCCGCTTCATACACAGCCATGGAGGTAGATTATATATTATCAATACCACCGGCCATGTGCTATGACTACTAGATTGGACACCATGCGGATTCATTTCATCTATTGATAAAGCAAGGCGAAGATCTCTTGGTTCCTCGCCAAAAGAGGGGTACTCATCATCAATCCTCCTCCACTACGGAGAATCAGCGGGATGTCTCAACATGCCATCCTTGATTCGTTCATTTGCATGCCAAGTTAAGTTCATTGCATCAATGACACTACGATACATCCTTCGAAACCTTGGTATTATGGGAAAATACCAAACCACCTTTGCTGGTGTAGTCTCTTTCTTATAACAAGGCAAATTGCATTTAGGACACACACTTAATGATGCATGCTCATTTCTGAACAAAATGCAATCATTGTGATAAGCATGTATCTTCTCATAGCTCATCCCAATAGAACATAACATCTTATTTGCCTCATATGTTCTGTTAGGTAGCACATTGTCCTTCGTTAACATCTCCTTCAACAAGGTGAGTAACTCTGTGAAACTCTTATCAGACCAACCATTTGTTGCTTTCAAATTATACAACTTCAACATGGCTGACAACCTTGTGTACTTGGTGCACCCGTTGTACAATGGCTTTTCAGCATCACTGGCTAGGGTATCAAACATTTGGGGACAATCTCTGAGGTCCTCTTCAACCAACTTTCGAATCTCATCAATTCTGTCACAATCCTCCCACCCGGTCCCAAAGTCATAATCACTAGGTTCAACATTGACATTATTCTCTCCCATACCACTTTGTTCACTCCTAATCTCACCATGAAATGTCCAGCATGTGTAACTCTAATCAATTCCAAAACAGAAGAGATGGTCCCTCAAATGTTTGATACCCTAGAAAAATGTTCATATCTTTGCTCACTAACACAATTCAAATCATTCGCAAAAGAAAAAGAAAAAAGTGTCAAAGATGTGTTGGGAAAAGTTGGCTTGAAATGTGTGATTTTGTTCTCTTCATCACTCATTTTCGTCGTAATAAAGAAAACCAATTTGTTTAATGAATGATCTTATTCTATTTTCAATCATATTATTCCAATGGTTTGGTGGTTAGATGCATCTTTCGACGAAGGTACTGTGACTCATGACCAGTGTTATTATGAGTACTACTTAACCTCCTCCTTGCCGCAACAAAGTACCATTCAAGATGGAATCATCAGACTTTAGTTGGATGGTTCCCATTGAGGTAATGTTGGGTTCTCTCAATCACAGAGAAGTCCAAGCATGCAGCATTTCTAGAGTCCCTGATGAGATTCGTGACCCAAAAGAGAACGCTTTTAAGCCAAAATTGGTCTCTATAGGACCTTTACACAGGGGAGCCACAAGGCACCTACAACTCATGGAACGAAGAGCCGAAATGGCGCTACATGAGCGAGTTTATGGACCGAAAAGGAAGTGCAGAACAGAACAGAAGATCAGAGATAAGGTTAAGAGACTGCGGCATAGACATTTTGAAATTAGATAAAGTAATTCGCGCAAGCTACGGTGGCAACATCGAATCAGAGCCTCATTGAGGGGCTGTGTACTCCCCTCCCTACTAAGGGCCGACCGAGTAGGCCCAATATTGGCATTTCTCCCACTCTTTGATAGGCGATTAACTAGGGAGAACTGGGAGTGGGATGAGACATGTCGTAGTAACCGGTAGACGTGGGTTATAGGGTGGTGAGGAGAGGCAAAATAAATAGGCACCTAGGGGGTAAAAGACCCTTAGTTCACAAACTAGTGGAGTAGGAAGGATCTAAAGCTAGTCTACATCGGCAATAGATCAATCCAGAAAACTCGAATGAGAACAACAATCTATTTGAGTCTGTAACATCCACATCATCATAGGAGCTAACTCTCCCAAGGGAGATATTTTCCATCCACAACACTCGGACCCAAGACATTGTTTTAGGGGAATCATGTGCATGTTAAGTTTGTGTCTATATAAGAATTAATTGGTCTTATATGTGTATTTTTTATATTTCTAACAGAAAATTTATAGTAAGAGGTAAAATAAATTTAAAAGAAAAGTTCATTATTTAGTTGAAAAAATAGAGATATGCAAGAAAGAAAAAAAACATATTTAAGAAAAAAAATGGGTTAAAAAGACATAATTATTAATTTTTTAATTTTTATACAAAAATCTTAAACCACATGTAAATAAAAAATAGAGGAAGTAATAACTAGTATGAGTAAACAATCGGAACGTACTGAAGTCACGTAGTAGAATGATTTGGGATGAAATTTGAAGCTGTGTGACTTCGTATAAATTGTTTTTGTCCATTCTCACTAACCCAACTCGAATTAGTTGAAAAAGAAAAGAAACTGCTAAAGGTGTGTGGGGAAAAGTAGGCTTTGTGGGATATTGTTCTTCATCTAATTTATTAGTAAATTTCATCTTAAGGCTTAAATATATTCCAGGTCCCTATAAATATAGGGGGTTTTGCGTTTAGTCCCTATTGTTCTCAAATATCCCTAAGAGACCAAGACCGAGTACCAGGACGGCGCCGAGCTTAGCCTTTAGGGGTGGTGTTTATGAGAGTTGCCCTAGGTTCACTAGGAGGCCCCCTATTTAAAGACCTTCGATGGGCCGTGTTTTGGCGGCCCAATAAGTTCGTCCCACGAGATTGGAGCCTGCCCATCCCCTAACATGATATCGTGCTATTACGCAGCCCTCCAAGCTCGTTCTTGGCTTGTGAGGGTTACATATGATTTTCGTAGTTTTATCCGAGGTTACGTGTAGACATCAGAACTTTATTGTATAACACCGAGCTTCGATGCGGACGTCTATCAGGAAATTAAATGTTTTGTAACGCCAAACGTTTCTTTTATTAATTCAAACTTTTTGGCATCCAAAAAGTTTTATCCTCTGAACCGTTGATTACCTGCCAGGCCAATTTGTCACCCTTAGATCGAAGCGCGCCTTTTGATGACATGATGTATCCCCATTTCCCAACTTCTGAGCGCAGCAGAGTCATTATGACTTTAACTGCAGGTGTAATCATGCGTTGAGTGGAAAATAAATGTATTTATTTTTCAGAAAATATGCGCACATGAAACGACGTTTCTTAAGTGCTGATTAGTGATCATTCATGAACCACTCTTTAAATGCTAATTAGTGGTTATTTATTAACCACCATTACTTCATTAACCGCCCACTACTTCGTCTCCTGTCTTCCCACTACTTATAACCTCCTATTATCCATTTTTCCAGTTACTTGCTCCCGTTTCTCTTTAAACTCTGTCTCTTTGCTTCCTCTGTCTGCTTTTTGCTCTCCGTTCGCATAAACAACCCTACTTCCTCCTTACCTCCAAACGTTTCCTCCGCTCAGGTATGTCTGATAACATTGATCCATTGCTGAATAAAAAAGGTGATGCTGGGCAAGAGGTGCTGGTAAACACCTCTGGTATCTCAAGTTCCAGTAGTAAAGCCTTTCCTTGGGTTGACCCTGCAGTTCTTACTAGAACTTCAATCCTTCTGTCACCTGAGTCCGTCACCCCATTTATGAACATTATCCGTCGTCGTTTTCCAGAAGTCAGTAAGTTATTAATTTTAGAACCCCCTTTAGCAAATGAATGTATTTGCTCTGGTCCGTCTACACCTAACTCTCCTGATTTTACATTTATTTATGAAACATTTCTGACCAAACTGAAAGTCCCCCTACCCTTCACCTACTTCGAATGCCAAGTTCTGAACTTGCTAAACGTAGCCCCCACCCAACTTCATCCGAACAGTTGGGGCTTCGTTCGAGCTTTTGAAATACTGTGCCAATACCACAACCTAGCCCCCTCTATTAGGGTTTTTTCTTACTACTTCCAGGCTAAACTGGGGAATGGACCTGTAGGTTGGACATCCCTAAATGGGTTTTCAGGGAGGCCTCTCCTAAATGTTATCCATTCGTCCTATAAGGATTTTAAGCCGCATTATTTTCGGCTGAGGGGAACCGAGCCCAACTCCGAGCTACTTTATAATAGTTTGGGGGAACCTAAGTTCCCTCTGTACTGGACCAAAAATCCAAGTAGGCTAAGATCCTTGAAAGAGAGTAATTTGACAGAATTCGAGCTAATAGATGTTAAACTGTTATCCTCTTTCATTGCTGTTGATTGTAATGTACTGATTGAGAAGGAAGGAGATGCTGGAGCACTCCAACCTTATATTGGTAATTTTTTCAAAATGTTTATTTTGGGTTTTTCCAATAATCCAAGTTTAACTCCCGTTTTTCTTATATTTTTTCAGTTGAAATGTCTAGCAACCAGGAAAAGTTCATACCGACCATGGACGCTAAGGCTATGCGGGCCTTTAGCAGGAACAACAAACGGAAGCAAGGTTCTCAGGCTTCTGGCCCTGTGGTCGTCACCGATCATGAAGTATCTTCGTCAACAGTATCTGACAAGCTCGTCAGTAAAAAGTCCTGCACAGAGAAGGAACCTATTCCAACATCAGTTCCACTTTCTCCTAATCAGGAGGTCGTTTAGATCGGTACTTCGAGTCAACCCCTGCTGGTGACTCCGGGCATCCCAAAATGGTGGCATTGGTTTCAGGGATTTGAAGGTCAACCCGGTACCGAGGTGGTTTCGGTCTTTGATCGTCGATTGCCTACCGAGCAGCTCATCAGAAGTCATTTTCTGAAGACGGATGACTTTGTTCGTGTTAAGAAGGTCGGGATGGTGAATACTGCAAAAATGGTGCAAGTCTTTGCTGCTCAAACTGCCGTTTTGGGCCAGGCCTTGGAGATCGGGGTTGGGCTGCTGGAGAAGGAGTTGAAAGAGAAAACCAAGAAGCTGAAGGACGGTCAGGCCGAGGTGGCCAAAGCAAAAGAAGTCGTCTCCGAATTGGCGCGTCTACAAGAAGAATTCAAGGCTTTGAGCCTTGAAAAGGAAAAAGCAGTTGCCGACCTTGACGCCCTTAAAAAAGAAAAGGAAGATTCTGACACCCTTCTTGCTGAAAAAACTAAGTTGCTAGAGAAGGCTGAGGAGAAGTTGACTGCCGAGCAGAAAGGACGTAAGGAGGAGTCGGACCACTTGAAGGCTGAAATTACTTTTCAGTACGAGCAAGGTTTTGAAAAGGCAGTTGATCAAGTCAAGTTTCTGCACCCACAGATTAACGTGGATGAAGCTGGGCCCTTCAAGGAAGTCCGGGATGGTCGGTTGGTGGACATCCCCGATGAAGAATGAAAATATTTACTCTTTGTTTTAGTTACTTGTTTTATTTATGACTTTTGCCTTTTTCCCTTATCAAACTCTGGTTATGTAATATTGTTGGGTTATTTATCTTAAGTTGTAGCTCATACTTAACAGTCTTAATTTGCACTACTATTTGTACGTTGATGACGCACTGTTGCAAAGGTGAATCATTTTTCTCCAAACCGCCCTGTTCAATTCATACCTAAACGGCAATTAACGCTTGTGGCCGCGTCAACAGCGAATCGCTACTACTATTTTTAGCATGATTCTATCTTAATTGAAATCCAGTAACTCCTTTGGAGTACTTACTCCTCTTCATTCCAAAGTGCAACACCCTTGCCAAGTTCTCCTTGTGAAATTAAGCCCCTTACTAAAAGAGGGTTTACCTATAATTCTGAGGGAAGCAATGTGAGATCAACGACTTAGGCAAAGAGTAGAGCACTTTGGATAAGAGGCAACGCATGTTTGATAACTTAAACAAATAACGGTGCGTGATCAATACTTTAAACTAAAAATAATTCATGGTCAATATCTTAGCAAAAAATATGGTAATTTGGGGATACCTTTTTATTTTCTGCTTTGAGTGAGCTGATAGCATAAGATAATGCTGGTGCAACAACTTCCATTGCTCAAGTCTTTTTCGAGTTTGTTTATAGTATTTGTAGCTCCTTGCTTCAGGCCTCCGCCGAGCTGCGCTCGACGACGCCACTCTACGTGACGTTTGTAGCTTCACCACCACTCTACGTGATGGGCGCACCACTCTACGTGATGCTGCAGTCCTCCGCCGAGCTGCGCTCGACGACGCCACTCTACGTGACGTTTGTAGCTTCACCACCACTCTACGTGATGGGCGCACCACTCTACGTGATGCTTCAGTCCTCCGCCGAGCTGCGCTCGACGACGCCACTCTACGTGACGTTTGTAGCTTCACCACCACTCTACGTGATGGGCGCACCACTCTACGTGATGCTGCAGTCCTCCGCCGAGCTGCGCTCGACGACGCCACTCTACGTGACGTTTGTAGCTTCACCACCACTCTACGTGATAGGCACACCACTCTACGTGATGCTGCAGTCCTCCGCCGAGCTGCGCTCGACGACGCCACTCTACGTGACGTTTGTAGCTTCACCACCACTCTACGTGATGGGCGCACCACTCTACGTGATGCTGCAGTCCTCCGCCGAGCTGCGCTCGACGACGCCACTCTACGTGACGTTTGTA
Source organism: Sesbania bispinosa (assembly GCA_026901365.1). Lineage (NCBI taxonomy): Eukaryota > Viridiplantae > Streptophyta > Magnoliopsida > Fabales > Fabaceae > Sesbania > Sesbania bispinosa. Next base: position 1,436,734 of record QLOH01000195.1, read on the forward strand.
GCTTCAGTGTGTTACTCCCGTAAAGTCTGAACAACATAGAGATGAAGTGCCTCATTAAAAACTCTTCCACCTCGGAAGAGAAAAGAGTGCACCAATTCATTATTATGCCAAAGTAATAAGTTAGCTCATAAACAATGTAAGTCAAAGCATAGCTTCCTAAGTTCCTAATAGGCAAATTTAAACAAAGAGACTATAACGAGTAAAACTAACTATAGTAGAAACGCAAATTAGCCAAGTTCCACGTCCTCGGCACCTGTCTGCCCCCGAGTTCCTCCAATTTGAATGCTCCTCTCCCGATTTCCTCTCGTACACGAAAAGGGCCATCCCAGTTTGGAGTGAGCTTGTTAGATGAAGCATCCCGGAGAGTTCTTCTTAACACCAAGTCGCCCTCCTTAAGCTTCCTTGGCACCACCCTTGAGTTGTACTTCTTTTCTGCCCGCAGCTTGCAAGCAAATTCTCGCACATGAGCCGCTTCTCTTACTTCATGTAATAGGTCCAAATCAACTCGTCTTTCATTGGCATTGTCTTCTTCTTGCATCCCCAACCGCAAAGTGGGCTCCATGATCTCGACAGGAATCATAGCATCGGTACCGTATACCAGCTTAAAGGGCGTTTCCCCCGTAGATGAATGTATGGTTGTGTGATATGACCATAGCACCAAGGGTAAGTGTTCTACCCATAAGCCTTTTGATTCTCCTAGCCTCTTCTTCAATCCGTTCAATACAACCTTATTAGCAGATTCAGCTTGGCCATTGGATTGTGGGTGTTCTACTGATGAAAACTTCTGCGTAATCCCATGTCGATCGCAAAACTCAGCTACTGACTGACTGGCGAATTGAGTACCGTTGTCGGAGACGATGCATTTTGGAATCCCAAACCTGCAGATCAGGTTTTTCCAGTAAAACTTTCTTATCCTTTCTGCTGTGATAGTCGCTACTGCCTCAACCTCGACCCATTTAGTAAAGTAGTACACTGCTACAATTAAGTATTTAACCTGCCCCCGAGCTAATGGGAATGGACCTAAGATATCCACCCCCCACATGTGGAATGGCCAAGGCGATTTGACCGACTGCAAATTAATCGGGTGTGCTCGGTGCCGATCAGAGAACTTCTGGCATATTTCACACCTTCTCACATAGTTCATACAGTCGCTCCTTAAGGTCGGCCAATAATAACCCGCCCGAAGTATTTTAGACGCCAAGGCTCCTCCCCCAATGTGACTTCCGCACTGCCCTTCATGCACTTCCACCATGACCCCTTCTGCTTGGGTTTTGGTCAAACATTTCAGCAACGGTGAAGCGAATCCCCTTTTGTATAACTTGCCTGCTATGATAGTGTAATATGCTGACTCCTTCCTAACCTTTTTCCTTTCTGCCTGATCCTCAGGTAATTCACCTCTCTCCAGGTAGGATATTACCGGACCCATCCAGGAAGCTTCTTCCTGCTCGGTAAATAGCACCTCGGCCTTATCAGTTGTAGGGGTAGCGATGGATTCTTGGATGACAGTTCGGTTGTTTCCTGGCTTCTTAGTGCTCGCAAGCTTTGATAATAAGTCTGCCCGTCCATTTTGGTCCCGAGGCACGAACTCCAACCTGAACTGATCGAAAATCTCTGCCATGTGCTTCACCAAAACTAAGTACCTGGCCAGCTGAGAATCCTTGGCCTGATATTCCCCATTCACCTGCCCGGTGACCAGCTGCGAGTCACTCCTCGCCGTCAAGTTCTTGACACCGACTTCCCTTGCGAGGCGTAGACCAGCTAGCAAAGCTTCATACTCCGCCTGGTTGTTGCTTTCTTTGAAGTCAAATCGCAGTGATTGTTCAATCAATACCCCACCTGGTCCTTCCAAGATGACACCAGCTCCGCTCCCCTTCATGTTTGACGCCCCATCTACTGATAGCGTCCAGCTCTGATCTTGATCACTCTTCCCTTCATCGGCAGCCGAGGACAGCTCCACGATGAAATCGGATAGGACCTGTGCCTTGACTGGGCCTCTTGGTTCATACCGAACATCATATTCGGACAGCTCTACCAACCATCCCACCATTCTTCCTGCTAAATCCGGCTTCTGGAGTACCTGACGAATTGGCTGATTGGTTCGTACAACTATCTCATGGCTTTGGAAGTAAGGTCTCAACCTCCTGGCGGTTATAACGACAGACAATGCCACCTTCTCTATTTTCTGATACCTGAGTTCAGCACCTTGCAACACATGACTGACAAAGTAAACTGGCATCTGAATCCTGTCCTCCTCCTGTACCAAGACCGAGCTCACTGCATAATCAGAAACAGAAACATAAAGTTGTAAGGGTAAATGCTCTTTTGGTCTTGTCAGGATTGGGGGTGAAGATAAGAAATCTTTCAACTGTTTGAAAGCCACTTCACATTCTTCACTCCACACAAAACGCTCCCTTTTTCTCAGTAGCTTGAATAGTGGTAGGGCTTTCTCCGCTGACTTGGAAAGGAATCTAGATAGAGCAGCCAATCTCCCCGTCAGCTGTTGTACCTCCTTCACACTGGTGGGGCTTCTCATTTCACAAATTGCTCGGCACTTGTCTGGGTTTGCTTCTATCCCCCTTTCCGTGATCATAAAACCTAAGAACTTACCCGAGCTTATACCAAAGGTGCACTTCTGTGGGTTGAGCCTCATCTTGTGCTTGCGGATCTCAGAGAAAATTTCCTCGACGTCTCTGCAATGTATGTCTTCACATGCCGATTTCACCACCATGTCGTCGACATATACTTCAAGGTTTCTTCCTATTTGCTTCTGAAAAACTTTGTCCATCAACCTTTGGTAAGTCGCCCCTGCATTCTTTAAGCCAAAACACATTACGCGATAGCAAAAATTAGAACTGTCAGTCATAAAGGCAGTCTTATCCTCATCCATGGGATGCATTCTGATCTGGTTGTAGCCCGAGTAGGCATCCATCAAGCTGAGTAGTTGATGACCAGAGGTGCCGTCTACCAGCCGATCTATACTCGGGAGGGGGTACGGATCCTTGGGGCAGGTCTTGTTGAGATCGGTGAAGTCGGTACACATTCTCCATTTACCATTGGCCTTCTTTACCAATACCACGTTGGCTAACCATGTTGGGTATTTGATCTCTCTGATGAATCGTGCCTTCAGCAATTTCTCGGTCTCCTCGGTAACGACTTGTCTTCTTTCTTCCCCCATTTTGCGTTTCCGCTAGCTTACAGGGCGAGATTTGGGGTCCAAGGAAAGTTTGTGACATATGAAGTCGGGGTTGATCCTAACAAGCTCACCAGCTGGATACTAAGTTCCTCCCTTAGGTTGGAGCCTATCTTGGTGCACTTATCCTCCGAATCTCCAATCTGTATCTTTTTTACTTCTTCCGTTGGTTGAGGTCTACGATCATCTCTCAAGTCTTCTCTTGGATCCAATTCAGCAAAGAAAACTCTTTCTGGTTTCTCCTCCATATCCTCCCATGTTCCTCTTTTAATTCGCAAACTGTTCTTATAACACCTCCTCGCTGCGATCTGGTCTGCCTTTACTATACCCACATTTCCATTGGTTAAAGGGAATTTCATGGTTAAATGTACGGTCGAGACTATGGCTCCCAGAGCATTCAGGGCAGCCCTCCCTAGTATCGAGTTGTAAGATGATGGCGCGTTAACCACCAGATACTTTACCATGATCGACTTTGAATTAGGTCTCAAACCGAATGTTGTGAGTAACTCCACGTATCCTCTTACTTCAACTGAGTCTCCAGCAAAGCCGATCAATGATCCTGAGAATGGAAGCAAACGCTCTTTGGACAAACCTATCTTCTTGAATGTGCTCCAGTACAATATATCAGCCGAGCTTCCCTGATCCACCAACACACGCTGAACTAAGTAAGACGCCATTACTACCTCAATCACCATAGGATCATGCTCATGGGGAGTGATTCCCTTGAAATCATCATCAGAGAAAGTTATTGCTGGCAGGTGTGGATGTTGCAATTCTCTTTCTCCAATAGTCATTACTTCTTGTGTTGTAGGTCTGGCATACCTCTTCCGGGTCGCGCTGGTCTCTCCTCCTCCTACAAAGCCTCCTGCAATGGTCGTCACCGTTCCCCTAATTTCCTCACCTGGGTGCACTACTCCGGAGTTGGGTTGTGATTCTTGTGCCCGGCCACGTCCTCTGCCTCCTTGTCTGGAGAATTCCTGTCTGCCTCTGCCTGCTACGTACCTCTTCAAATACCCATCTTTGACCAACCTTTCAATTTGGTTCATGAGGTCCCAGCATTCTTCTGTGTCATGACCCTTGACCTTATGAAACTCACACCATCTATCTTTATAAGGGCCCTTGGCTCCCCTAGTCGGCGGAGGGTACTCCAACAGGTCGGAATTGCACACCTCTTGCATGATTTGACTCCTCTTGGTGTTTAACGGAGTTAAATCGACTCTGGGCTTGTAATCCATATTCCTTCTTGGCCGAGCATTAAAACGTTGATCTCCGTACCCTCGACCAGCCGGCTCAAACCTTTGGATCTTCCTCACAACCCTCTCACCATCACCATGGCTTCGTGCGTTATCGAAGCGCTTACCGACCTTGTTTTCGGCCAACCTCTCTCTCTTATCGGCGTTACTTTCTTCTCCCTTTATATAGCATTCTGCCCTCAGGCGTATTTCCTCTATGGAAGTCGGTGGTCGCTGGGCCAACGACTCGTTGAAAGGACCAACCTTGAGTCCTTCCACGAAGGCGGAGACGAATAACTCTGGATTGGGACTAGTGACCAAGAGTGTGGCTTCATTAAACCTTCCCAGATAATCCTTTAAGGACTCACCCACCTGCTGCCTTACACTAAACAACCTGCCGGCTGTCCACTTCTTCTGCTTCCTTGCTGAGAATTGCGCCATCATCTTCTTTGTAAAGTCAACAAAACTAACAATCGATCTCGTCGGCTGCTCCATAAACCAAATCAACGCTGACCCCGTCATCGTCCGGCCAAATAACTTGCAATGCAGGGCTTCATCCCAACCCCGACCTATCATCTGTGATCGGAACGAGGCAACGTGCATGGCTGGATCCGTCGTCCCGTCGTACATGGGTAAGACCGGGTCTTTGAAGTCCTCTGGGTAGGGAACATGCAAAATAGCCTCCGAGAACGGTTGGAATTCGGCCACTGCTCCATCTGTTTCTTCTTCTACCATCCTCCCGTGATCGAGCGCCGTCATTCTCTGCTGAAGGGTTTGATTCTGCTGACGAAGATCCCTCATCTCCCGTTCCCTGTTCCCTCTCTCCACGTCATCATCTTGCCTCTCCTGGTTAATGGCGGCTACGGTATTTCGTAAATCATCATTCTGCCTCCTTAACTCCAGCATCTCCTCCTCGTTTCTTTGCCTCAATTCTCTCATCTCCTCCATCAACTGTTGCAACAAGGCGGCATCACCATTCTCTCCCTCTCCTTCTACTTCCCCCCCTAACCCATTACTTCTCGTACCCCTCCTCATGCTTTTGTTCGATATCGAGTGGTCGGCGGGAAGAATTTTACCGCCGTCCCACGGTGGGCGCCAATCTGTTCTCAAATATCCCTAAGAGACCAAGACAGAGTACCAGGACGGCGCCGAGCTTAGCCTTTAGGGGTGGTGTTTATGAGAGTTGCCCTAGGTTCACTAGGAGGCCCCCTATTTAAAGACCTTCGATGGGACGTGTTTTGGCGGCCCAATAAGTTCGTCCCACGAGATTGGAGCCTGCCCATCCCCTAACATGAGGTCGGGGTGGGTCCCTCCCTTTATAACGGTGCACCTACAAATATTTTTTGTGTTTTTTAGTCCCTATAAAATTTTCTGTTAGTCTAGTTAATCCCTATTGTTAAGTTGCTGTTAACTCTGTGCCGACTCAGCTCTAAAGGATTGCAGACTTCTTTTATTCTTTTCAATTTCTTACATCTATAGGAAATAAACTCATAGATTGTAGGTTTTTAGCTTTGCTTTTCTTACCATTATGTTGCTCACTAAGGATATAAGTATATTTATTGTTCTTTTCATTCTTTTTTTTTCTTTGAGCTTAGATTAATTTATGGAGCTAAATGACATGCTAAAAAACTGCAAACCCCGCAATCTACCTGAAGACTAAAATCGGTTTCTTGTATGACTTTTATGTGGAGTGTACTTGCATAAGAAAAAGTGAAATTGTTAAAAAATATATTGGTTCATTTCCGTCTGAGATTGACACAAACTTTAAATTTTGATACCTGTGGCTGCTCTGGCGGTTAGAGTCATAATATCTCCATTGGTTTTTGCATTAATGGCAAAGTTGACTATTGTTATAATTTGGTCGTGTTCAGCTCCCATATCTTCTGCAATCTCAATGCAGTGAGAAGCTACTAAAGCTCCCGTTATTGATGAACGATAAGGAAGATGAGGAAGAAACGAATCCCTGGATTGGGGATTTTTAATCTCACATGCAATGGTCAAAGTCAAACGCTGATGTGGAGAGAAGTATGCAATCCTTTAGAGCTGAGTCAGCACAGAGTTAACAACAACTTAACATTAGGAACTAACTAGACTAACAAAAAATTTTATAGGGACTAAAAAACACAAAAAAAAATTGTAGGGACTAAACGCAAAATCCCCTATATTTATAAGGACCTGAAACATATTTAAGCCTCGTTTTGATGAAAACCAAGTTGTTTTAAAAAAACACGGAAAAGCATTACTCATTTAATCATTTTGGACGAAATTACATTGTATTAGCACAAGTGAATTACCACAATTAAATTATGCTTTTACATTAATATGTGACTCAACCTTTTTACCGAAATAAAAAAAAACGAGAGAGCACTGTGATTTTTCTAAAAAGTAACCGCAATGTATTCTTTTTATGGCCTCACGCTACAGCTGAGCACAGTTATAATTGCGTTAAAAAACTGTTCAAAACCGCGGTTAAAAGTCTCTTCTGCCATGGTGCTTAACAATTCAAATACCTGATTGTTATGAGATCATAACTCACATACCTTTATTATTTGTTGATTTGGTATTGATACCAATATGAGGTAACATACATACATATAATAATAATAATAATTAAGAACAACAAACACAACGACTTTTCCTCCATAGACAACACCTTTTATTTTGGATACATGCAGTAGGCAGTCTTCCATTCCCTTTCTCAGTTGTGCCAACCCTTCCATTTAGTAACAAACAAATCTTTAACTTTCGAAGTAAAGCGTTTGGTATTCCAATTATTTGGTGTTCGGATAGTCGTCATCTGCGCTTTACGCAATTGTTTTTCACCACTTAGGACATGGCTCCTCCCATTTTTGGCTAGAGTAGTCTTCTTTCGAGCATCCATATTATCTTCAAAATTTGAGACATCTTTATAATACTGTGTTGAATATTGGGTAGGCTTCGTGATCAAATCATCCACATTATCTTTAAAATTTGAGACATCTTTATAATTCTGTGTGGAATATTGGATAGTCTTCAGATCATTATCCACTTTAGAACGCCAACCCAAAAAATTCATCACGGTATGCAACGGAACTTGGCTTCTCTGACTTCTTATATAGTTGAGGTGCAAGGTCAGGAAGGATATATATATGTGCTTGAGCCTTCATTTCCCATATATAGACTATTCATTGGTAATTAATTAAAGAGGCGACATTACTATCGGTATATTTAAAACATATACATGTTTGATTAAATGACAAAATTATAATTAAACTCCACATCCTAATCCTATCCACTATTTCTACTAGTATTTTTTAGTGGGGAAGAGTACAGCACCGCTTTCACCAACTCAAAGTCAGCTGGTTTTTTTTTAAAATATATGTTTGTTAACAACTTTAATTATTACTCTTTTTTTAATACAAGATGACGAAACTTGATGTGTCTCGACCATTATGGTCATACTTGGACAACTCTTAAATATGCGGTTCAATTTGTTAATTAATTAGGGTCTGTTCGGGTAGTCGTAAGTTTTTAGTTTTTAGTTTTTTAAAACTTTGAATTAAGATTTTATAACTCAAAATCAATAAATGAAAATCACTTTTTGTGATTTTTAAAATGTCGGTTTTGAAAATCATAAAATCAAGTTTTCAGTTTTTGATTTTGAATTGTGAAAAATTGATTGAAAATTTTTAAAAATTAGAAATTGAAAACTTACAACCACCCCTTATAACAACCTACCTAATTACTCCTCATTTAAAAGTTATAAAATGATTGACCAAATGAATTGGTAGAAAACTAAGTCATCCGTCTATTATTATTTAGTAAAGCTTGATTTGTCTACTTTCAAAAGAAGATTTGAAAATATTTACCAAGACACCACTTGCGTGCAGGACAAAATAGAATTGTATATATTTTTACAAACCGGCCGGAAGAGATGTGTAACGTCCTCTTCGATGAAATTACATTAATTAATGTATTAAGTCTAGTCCGAGGTTTAAATACATTTTTTTCCTTATACTTTTGCAAATGAGTAATTTTGGTTCTCCTAATTTTAATTGCTAAATGCTGGTCCCTGTATTTTTGTAAACGAGTGATTTTGGTCCCCTTAGTTTTAGTTGCTCAATTTTAGCACCTCTTTTTTTAAAAATTAAACAAATCTAATCTTATCGTTAGCCTCCCATTAAATATTTAGTAGAGTTTGTTGACATGAATTTAATTTTGTGACGTGTAAACTATAAATGAAAAAAAAATATTTAATTTTATCTCTTAATTTTTTTTAAACGAAAAATCAGAGCTTGCAGATTTCAGTTCGCTTTTGATTTCATTTTAAATTTCATTTCATGCCCGAATGAGATTTCAGTTCGCTTGGTTGATTACTAGCTTGAAGCAGACCTGCAATTGTTTTAGTTTTGGGACTTGTATTTGCTTTATTATTTTTGAGGAAATTGGAGTGTAGTAGTGGGATTTTGTTTTTTGATTTTATTTTCTCATGATTGTATTAAATTTTACAGAATCTGATCTTATTTTTTGATTTTTCGTTTAAAAAATTAAGAGATAAAATTAAATAATAATCTTTGTCATCTTTGTTTACACGTCACAAAATTAAATCTATGTCAATAAACTTTGCTAAATATTTGATGGGAGGCTAACGGTAGGATTATATTTGTTCAATTTTTAAATTTAAAGAAGAGAGACTAAAATTGAGCAATTAAAATCGGGGGACCAAAATCACTCATTTACAAAAGTATAAAGACGAAAATTAAGCAATTAAAATTAGAAGGACCAAAATCACTCATTTACAAAAGTACAAGGACATAAAAATGTATTTAAGCCCTAATCCAACAGTGAACTACCAAAACCATATTTCTATCCAATCGGAAGGATACTGGAGGTAATAGAATGATTGATTTGGGATGAAAATTGGAGTTATGACTTGCTATATATAAATTGTTGATATCTTTTTTTTATAGGCAAAAAAAAAATGAATTAAAGGAGTAAGGGTTCTCCAATCCATTACAAAAATACACTAATATCTTAAACCAAGAAACCAATACAAACTCAAAAAGGAATACATGTCTAGCAAGAACAGTAACAACCCAATACCATCATAATGGTCAAATGATTAAGCACACCAGCTAATGTGCACTATACACATCACGACAGTACTAGCAAATGAGCCAAAGGACAACACTGTTATAGTTACTAATAAATTGTTCATATCCTCAAATAATAATAATAAAAATGTTCATATCTTTGCTCACTAACACAATTCAAATCATTCGCAAAAGAAAAAGAAAAAAGTGTCAAAGATGTGTTGGGAAAAGTTGGCTTGAAATGTGTGATTTTGTTCTCTTCATCACTCATTTTCGTCGTAATAAAGAAAACCAATTTGTTTAATGTATGATGTTATTCTATTTTCAATCATATAATTCCAATGGTTTGGTGGTTAGATGCATCTTTCGACGAAGGTGCTGTGATTCATGAACAGTGTTATTATGAGTACTACTTAACCTCCTCCTTGCCGCAACAAAGTACCATTCAAGATGGAATCATCAGACTTTAGTTGGATGGTTCCCATTGAGGTGATGTTGGGTTCTCTCAATCACGGAGAAGTCCAAGCATGCAGCATTTCTAGAGTCCCTGATGAGATTCGTGACCCAAAAGAGAACGCTTTTAAGCCAAAATTGGTCTCTATAGGACCTTTACACAGGGGAGCCACAAGGCACCTACAACTCATGGAAGAGCCGAAATGGCACTACATGAGCGAGTTTCTGGACCGCATAGGAAGTCCAGAACAAACCAGAAGATCAGAGATAAGGTTAAGAGACTGTGGCATAGACATTTTGAAATTAGATAAAGTAATTCGCGCAAGCTATGGTGGCAACATCGAATCAGAGCCTCATGATTTCGCGAAAATAATGATAGTTGATGGTTGCTTCCTATTGGAGCTTTTGATTAAGCTTTCCAATTACATGGAGAACCAAACAGGTGGTGGAGCTTTTTACCATGACCCCATATTTGAAACAGAGAAAAAGATCTTGTCTGTTTTAAATGACATTACAATGCTTGAGAATCAAATTCCCTTCATCGTTCTCAAGAAGTTATACAGGAAGGTCTTTCCCGATGGCACTGCAATCGATGATGATCATCGTGTGGCTAAGATTGTGCGTAAGGCCTTTGGATACCCTCCGGTGAATAGCTCAGGAGGGGCTCATATACTTCACCTGATGCACTTGTCCACAGTGGAACAGAGTCAACAAGAAGGAAAACGTGCTAAACAAGAGCTATTGTCCTGTGCCACAAGGCTTCGTGCTGCTGGAATTATAATTCGATCTAAACCAAATTGCAGCGTTACGGATCAGCATAAATTGGTGGACACGTTCAACTTTGAGATAAGTTTCAAGGATTCTGGGGAGCTGGAAATTCCGTCGCTGCATATTAAGGAAACGACGGAGGTGAAGTGGAGGAATTTGATTGCTTGGGAACAGAGCTGGATTTGGATCAGATGCAAGTACACTTCATATGCTCTGTTCTTCAGAGGCTTAATTTGTTGTGAGCATGACATTAAGCTGCTTATGGAGAAGGGAGTGATAGTAAATGAGTCAAACAAAAACAGAGAAGAATTGCTGACAATGTTTCACACAATCTCTAAAGGAGCTGAGCACATGGATTCGAGTTATAGCGAACTTTGTGAAAGGTTGAACGTGTACAAGGGTAAAAAAGTCACAAAAGCATTGCAAAAGATGCCTATAATCATTTGGCATCATTGCAGGCGAGTTTTTGAGATCATGGTGTACTATTGTCGAAACTGGTACAGAATATTGATACGCGATCATATCCCTACGGTGTGGAAATTCATAGGTGTGGTGGCAGCTGTTTTGTTGCTTGTTCTCACTGTCATGCAGACATATTACTCATCCCGTAGCAGTAACTGATTTCTTATTTTTAGAGTGTTCCATTAGAGGCAAATTAAGATGAAGTACAAGCCATCCATGCCTGTACATGGAAATCATGAAGAGTTGGTCGGCAAGTCGCAAAAGGAATAGTTGGGCAGTTGCTAAACATACCAGGCACAAATTAAGTTGCACATACACGAGAAGCAAACTAATCCAAGCCAAGGCAAACAAGTCAAAGCTGAGAAGTACTATGTGGGAAAAATACACCAGATATATTTTTTGGCATCATTTCTAGTACTTTTTTGTATTATAAATTGTAGTATTTGAATAGGAATGGATATCACTAGCAAACACTATATTTGTATCTTTTGTGTGTGAGAGTGTGGAAAGGATATTGTAATTATCCTTACATACAGTGGAATATTTTTCAAAGTTTGTCCCGTGTGGTTTTTCCCTCGATATTGGAGGGTTTTCTACGTAAAATATTTGGTGTTACTTTTTCTACCCTTTACATATCTTCTGATCGGTGTACTACTCTGGTGGTAGATCTAGCTCTAACAGATCTACTTTGGTGCCCGTTGCTATATTTAATTTACACTATGAATCAATTCCAAAGCCCAACAAGTGGTATTAGAGCTCCAAGTTGAACTCTAGGTTTGTGCTACATAAATTAAATGGAGAACACATGTACAATGATTAATCTCACATCCACAAACTACTCCATTTAGAAGCAAAAAATGGAGGATATTCTTCTCTACAAGGATATGCATGATCCTGTGGAAACGAGGGACGCAAAGCCAAACAACGTGACAATAGAAGATTGGAAAAAGTCTCACTTGGAAGGCTATTAGTCTAATCAGGCAGTGGGTGGATCTCAGTGTATTCCACCATGTGGCCACATAGACAAATGCCCATACTCTATGGAAAAACATTGAAAAGATGTACCAAAGAAAGATTGCACTTCGTTATCAGAAAGTTCGTGAATTTAAAATACTGGGAGGGAAGATCAGCCGTAGAACACTTGAGTGACTTCCAAAACTTGGCCAACCAATTGGTTTCCATGATGCTGGTTTTGGAAGACGAATTGCAAGCTTTGTTACCTTTGAATTCTTAGTCTGAAAGCTGGGAAACTTTGGTGGTGTCGTTATCAACTCTGCTCCAAATGGAGAACTGACTTTGCCTCAAGTCAAAGACATTATATTCAATGAAGAAATAAGAAGGAATGATTCTGAAGCGAGAAGTTATCAAGCCTTTGTCACAGAGAACAAGGGGAGAAGCAAGAGTATAGGATGATCCAACAAATCCAAAGACACGTCACAATCTCAGCCTAGAAGAAAATTTAAGTGTTATCACTACGGTGAAGAAGGACATTTCAAAAGGAATTGTAAGGCTTGGAAGAACTGGAGGAATCAAAGATCAGGTGAAGATGAACCACAATCCATGTAAATTGATGGGGAAGTGGTGTTGCTCTCTGTTGAAGAAGAAGAAGAGTGTCATGTTGCAAATTCATGTGTTGAATGGGTCGTTGACTCAGCATCATCTTACCATGCCACTTCTAACAAGGAACTTTTTACTACGTACAAAGCAGGAGTCTTTGGAAAAGTAAAGATGAGAAATAGCAGCAAAATGCAAAAATTGTGGGAGTTGGTGATGTGTGCGTTCAAACCAATACCGGTTGCACACTAACCTTGAAGGGCGTGCAACATGACACGTAATGCGACATGACACACGAAGCTCTAATTTTGCAAAACAACAATCGTCGTCGCCTCGCCGTTGTGCGTCTCATCGGGGTTCAGTGAAAAAGGTGAATTGATTGTCTTCTTGGTACCCCGCATCAAACCACTAGAGGAAAAAACCAATGGCCTTCATGAAGCTTATCCGTTGAAGAACCCCAGTCGCCGCCTCTTGTCCACTGTCGTGAATCCTACGCTGCAAGCTACCGAGGCCTCACCCTTGTGCGTCTGTTGAGGTTCGAAGAAGAAGAAGAAGAAGATGAACAATTTGCAGCTCCTATGGTTGAAGATGTTAGGGACAAAAAGGGAAAGGTGATAGGGCTCTGTAAGGTCTCATGTATCTCTATTCTATCTCGCGGCTGAATTGAAGAGAAATAAGAAGGTAATTTAAAGTTACTACATCTCACTAAAAGGAAAAATATGGATTTACAATATAACCTATGCTAATTTCATTGAGAAAATATTAATTTAAAGTTAGAAGGTAAAATTTTACGTTACATGGTAATATCGATTTGAATTTTTATTATTTTCAAGTAATATTTCATAAAAGCAATATAATTGAAAACTATTTTAATATCAATCATTAATAAAATGAGCGTTAAATTTGGTGATTAGAAATTTAAATTACTATATTTCCACATTTTGGACCATGTGAACCATGGTCACCGTTGACACACCCTTAGTTATTATATAGGGTAAAATAACATTTTAGTCCCTATAAAATATCCGAGTTTTGATTTTCGTCCCTGGAAAATTTTTCTTTTTTATTTCATCCTTATAAAATATTTATGATATTTTTTCAGTCCCTGATGTTGGTTCTACTGTTAATTGTGGATGTGTCGAACACCCATAATAGCCAACAATACTTCAAAAGTACCCTAACACATTATATAAGAGTGTTACCTTCCTTAAACTCATTTAAAAAGTCCAATTTCATGGTCAATTTGAACATAAATTCTTTGTACATTTCTTCATTCATATATATCATAAATAGTCTTTGAGTGTGTTTAAAGAGGCTAACACTGTTGTATAATGTGCCAAGGTACAATACATATGATTACTAATTGTGATGGACGTTTGAGACATTCGTAATTGATAGTGGAATCAACAATAGGGACTAAAAAAATAGCTTAAATATTTTATAAGGATCAAATAAAAAAGAAAAATTTTACAGGGACGAAAATCAAAACTCACGTATTTTATAGGGACTAAAATGTTATTTTACCCTATTATATATATTTCTATAAAATTCTTCATCCATTATTATTAACTCATATTTAATAGCTAAAATTTCATTATGTAAAGAGCAGAGAACGGTTTTTTAAATTTATTTTTGTTCTAAAGGTATTTTTTTAAATTAAAAAAGAAAAAATGAAAGACCTACGTCGAAATTTCTCGTCCGCGTTAACTAATTGCACCCAACTAATTTCCTCCCCAGAAACTATAAAATATGTAGGTGTATAAATTTGACCAACTAACAACTTACATATATAATAGTATATGTTGAGTCCATATCCAAAATGAAATGATCGAGTATATATATTCTTTAACTATATATATACTTATCCGCCCTCCATATTATTATATATAGCCCCCTCATTATTATAAATAAACCTGCAAAAACATTGTCTCTTGTACCCAAGCAAACTACAGACCTGTCTTCAGAGTCTCATTGAAAGAGTGGAATCTTCCCTCCAAATTGTGAAAAGTCTCAGGCCGGGTGTGGTGTCAATCAAGCAATAAACATGTCATACCACAATCCCACCAGGTACATTAATTTGCATGCCTTTGAAAACATGAACAATATTTGCTTCCTTATATATATATATTCTTTATTATATCTCTGTTTAAAGTGTAACTTGATCTTAATCCACTGGAATTCAAGGATCGATGGATATATAATTACACCTAAGCTATATAAATTCCATTTGATTTGCTCACCATTGCACCTTGTATAATGAACAAACTTTCCTTCTGGATCCCTGCGCAGTGACTCTTTCAAAGAAGCTGTGATGGAAGCGATGGCAAGTTCTCGTGGTGGTGGAGGTGAAGGAAAGACCCGAGAAACACCAAAGACGCCTCCGGACAGGTATATATTTTATCATTATTAAAACCATGACACTTTAATATTTCAGAATAAAAAATATAAATAAATGAAAAATAATCATGAGCAATAAAGAAAGAGGATATATATATTAAACAGTAATGACATACGGACACCAAACAGTGCAACCCTACCACAGTTCATTTTACTTTTCACACCCCTTTTTACTTTTTGCACCCCTTTCTACTTTTTTAAAACTGTTATTTATTTATTTTTATTAAAAAAATAATTTTTATATTTTATTACTATATTTATTTTTATTTATTTATCTATTAAATAAAAATATAGATCAAGAAAATACAATTAAATGATCATATAAAAATTATGTTAATTAACTTCATTTACAAATATATTCACCGTTTATGTTAAATTAACCAAATATCTCACTCTCTTAACCAAATATCCCACTCTGTTAACCACCCATGTATACACCATTAACCTCATTTACAAATATATTCACCATTTTTGTGCACACAATTAACCTCACAAATTCAATTAACCAAATATCTCACTCTGTTAACCACTAATGTATACACCATTAACCCCATTTACAAATATATTCACTGTTTCTATGCACACAATTAACCTTACAAATTCAATTAACCACTGTTAACCACCAATGTATACATCATTAACCTCATTTGCAAATATATTGACCGTTAAGAATCCTACTCTGTACGAAAACATTATTAACCTCATTCTTTAACATATTCACCGTTTCTGGCCACATAATTAACCCTGTGTTAACAGGAGTTGCAATAACCAAGAATCCTATTCTGTTAACCACAAACGGAAACACTATTAACCACATTTTTTAACATATTCACCTTTTCGGGACACATAATTAATCTCGTGTTAATTAACAAAATAAAAAAATAAAAAAATATTTTTTTAATAAAAAAATAAATAACAGTTTTTTAAAAACATAGAAATGGGGTGTAAAAAGTAAAAATGGGGTGCAAAAAGTAAAACAAATTGTGGTACACACAGCGTGATCCTGTTTGCGGTCCACACAACTTTTTCCTATATTAAAACAAAAATAAGGTGTGAAAATAAAATAAAATATTAATATAGAAGTGTAAATAAAAAATATAAAAAAGTATAAACTCACATAACACAGTGAATACAACAATTGCACTGTGTTATTTTAGTTGAACAAAAAAATAGGAAGAGTGGGCCACAGTGAAAATTTGTGAGATTGACTGTTTGATGTAAGTAAATGATTGCTCTAAAAAATATTACTCATACATTTTATTATATTGCTAAACTTTCAGGTATATATTTATATGTATAATTAATTAATTACCACCATGTTAATTTTTCCGTGGCACACACTCCAAAACACTTAAAGTATGATAACATAAATCTTGCATCGTGACCTTTGCAAAAATACTGATCGATCATTATATCATCAATTAAAAATCTCTCATGACCTAAAAAGCTAATCCAAAGTTTCCCTTCATCTTGCGCAGAAGTCAAGGTCTAGGGAGAAAATCGACATACCATAATACACGAAAAACTACTAGTGTAAGTCCCAACCACAAAAGGGTGCTATCAGGTAAGTTAAGGTTAATTTTTAATTTTTAATTGTTTTAAATTTCCATGAGCATCAATATTGGAAATGTGTCGTTAAACCATATATTTATAGGTCAGCAAATTTTGGAACAAATAAATGGGGTTGACCTGAAGTCAATGAGGCTTAAGGCAGAAGAGAAACTTTCCAACCGACCCAAAAAGGGAGAGATATATGATGAGGTTTCGGCCAATTTGAAAAGCATAGAGAGACGGTTGAAAAATCTGTCAATGAATAGGCATACGTTCTCAATTGATGAGGCAATTGAAATATCTGATGCAGCAACTCTTTTGAGGCTTTTGAGAAAACCAGAGCATGAGATTGAGTTAGCAGGGCAATTGGCTCATAGTGGTGCCCTTTTGATGCTTCAAGCAGATATGCTAACCAAGAAAGCAAGGGAACTACTTTCCCAGAGCAAAACCAAGTTGCAATCCGCAGACCTTTAAGCTATATATAATTAATTTTATATGTTGAATTTGAAGTTGAGTGAATTTCATTTTATAAATTTGATGTTGGTTGAAAGTGATATGAGTTGAAAATAAAGTGATTTTATTTGGATATATATATAACAGAGAGGCTAGGCCCCAAGATAAAAACTAATTAAATGATATAGGGGAATTAATACATATAGAAATAGAAGTCATACCATTAGCTAGTATTATAAAGAGTGTTCCCAAATTCCACGATCAATATGTCAATGCAGATGCAGTGTTCCCAAATTTAATTTACTTGTGATTATTCTCCCACGAAGCAAAACCATGGACATATGCAAGGTCTGTTCCACTAATTCCCACATTTGGCAAATATGCTGCATAATTATTATTATAATAGTGTGTTCCCAAATTTGCTGCAGTGATTATCTCATTATAATTCATCCACGAATCGAAATCGTGAACAGGTCTAGGCTGTGTCCCACTTCCAATATTATTTGGCAAATATGCTGCAGGGATCATCTCATTGTTCACCCACGAATCAAAACCATAGACATGTCGACCACTCCCCATATTTGCCAAATTTGTTGCAGTTGTTCACCCACGAATGTGTAGGCTGTATTCCACTTCCACTATTATGTGTTCCCAGATCTGCTGCTCTGCCTTGAGTATTACTCCTTATCAATATTCCATTGTTCATTCGCCTACTGCGCCGTGTTCCCAAATCTGATACACTTCTAGGCCTCATCTCATTGTTCCTGGGGAGTGAAGGCCTTTCTGCAAAACTAGTCCTTATCAAATTTTGCGCTCGCGAGTACCTATGGTTTGTTCCTCTTCCTCCTGAATGTACTGCAATATTACTCTCTATCTCATTGTTCACACGCCAAGTATAACCACTATGGTGTTGTCTTTTTAAGCTATTTCAAAAGTTTGCTTATTTCCAAGTCCCACATTGCTTGGTGAGGGAGCCTTAGCAGACATTCCGTTAGGAATGAAACCAACACCATCAGTGTATGTTCATTGTGATAGCCAGTCGGCTATAGCCGTTGCAAGGCAAAAGACTTACAATGGCAAAAGTAGACATATTCAGTTAAGACACAACGTGGTGAAGCAGCTGCTGAAAGATGGAATAATTTCCATTGATTATGTAAAGTCAGAAGTGAATTTGGCCGATCCTCTGACTAAACCCTTGGGTAGAAAATATATATATGAAACATCGAGGGGAATGGGACTAAAGCCATTTTGATACTAACAGTGATGGTAACCCAACCTTTGTGATTGGAGACCCCATGAAGAAGGTTCATATGGGTAAAAACAAGTCAGCTGTTAGTTTTGCTAGCACTATTTTACTTGTCCCTTCCTATGGTGTATGAGGTGCTAGACTGCATATTGGAGAGGATAAGCCCGAAAGGCTTTTAATGATTCTCATATCCCTTACAGGTGGTGTATGAAGTGCAGCATACACTTGATGAAATCACCTATATGAGTGTCAAGTGGGGCCGCTTGCATGAGATTTAGGCGAAATCTCTAGAGCACTCATGAATACCAGGCGAGCGCATGGCCTTACAGCGCAACACAGCGGTAACGGCAAGAACTGTAGGGTGTGATGTGATTGGTAAGACCTCTGGCATACACTAAAGTGTCTTGGTTCATAGGAACTCGTTCCACCGATT
Source organism: Sesbania bispinosa (assembly GCA_026901365.1). Taxonomy (NCBI): domain Eukaryota; kingdom Viridiplantae; phylum Streptophyta; class Magnoliopsida; order Fabales; family Fabaceae; genus Sesbania; species Sesbania bispinosa. The sequence goes on from QLOH01000195.1 coordinate 1,455,545, forward strand.
CGCTTGTATGTTACGACTTATTAATCTAGGTCTGGTTCATAGTCCAAAAGACACCAGATTCGACGCATTAACATTCATGTTAGTGGTTCAGAGCAGAACTTTCTTCCTTTTAAAATTGTTTTTTAAAAACTTTTGAAATATGTGGGGGATTGTTGTCTTTTTAAGCTATTTCAAAAGTTTGCTTATTTCCAAGTCCCACATTGCTTGGTGAGGGAGCCTTATAAGGGTTTTATATATTAACTTGTGATATTGGTTGTTAAACAAGCTAGTGAGAGGATGGGCTCGCGCGCACAAGGATGGGCCTAGCTAGTGCAAATTCTCCGATTTGCCCCCCCCCCCCATGCGCGCACGATAATGGTGCCTCACCAGCTTTTTACTCCCACTTTATTTAAATTATTTTTTTTAATTGAAAGACTAAACCTTACCCTATCCGCACTAACAGAGTAGTGGTTCCTATTTTCACTCCACTTCTATCTGTCAGTTACTTTTTAAAAACAAAAAACCGCACAGATAGATGTTAATCCTATCTGTCAGGGACGAACCTGTTGTATCCTGGGGGAGCATCACATCCGGTCGATGAATCCTTAAGGACAGCGTGCCCCTCACGCGCCTCAGGTTTTCTTTATTTTACAGGCTGCAGAACTCATCAGCATCAACAATCTTAAGGATTCATTATGTCTTCTGCACCCTCTGCTTCTGACGCTGAACCTTCCAACGGAGATGGCGACCCAAAACCACCTCCTCCTCCCGTCCATGCGCTCTATGCGAAACCATTCCCTGATATCTCGAAGATAGAGGTTTTTGGAGGACAAAACTATCGTAGATGGCAGGAGCGCCTTTTCTCTGTTCTCGATCTCCATGGAGTCGCTTACGCTCTTACAGAATCAAGGCCACCACAGACTGCTAATCTAAAACTCATAGAAGAGTGGACCAACGCTAATAAGGTATGTCGTCACACTATTCTCAGTACCTTATCTAACGAGCTTTTCGATGTGTATTGCTCTTACAAGGAGGCAAACAAAATTTGGGAGTCCATCAATCTAAAATACACGGCTGAAGATGCTGGGAAGCAGAAATTCGTCATCGGCAATTACTACAGGTGGGAGATGGCTGAAGACAAGGACATCAAGGTCCAGATAAATGAGTATCATAAACTGCTCGAGGATCTGAAAGGAGAAAATATTGAGTTACAAGACGAATTTGTAGCTGGTCTATTGATTGAGAAGCTGCCCCCTTCCTGGAACGATTACAAACAACAACTCAAACACAAACATAAGCAATTGTCGCTGGCAGATCTGATCACCCATATCATCATTGAAGATACCAACCGCAGGGAGCTCAAAGTGGCCAGGGCAAGGGCTCTAGCGGCACGAGCCAATCTCATTCAAAACAAAGCTAACAAAAAAGGTACGAAGTCAAACTCTGATCACTTTGTCCCTAAGGTTACTAATCCCAACGCTAACTTCAAGAAAAAGGGATGTTGCTTTGTTTGTGGAAAGCCAGGTCATCAAGCATATCAATGCAGACACCGTGCGAGAAACGACAATCCTCCCAAACCAAAGGCAAATTTGGTAGAGGGAGATGATATCATTGCGGGCGGTTGTTTCTCAAGCTAATATTGTGACTGATGTGACCAAGTGGGTGGTAGACTCTGGGGCTACCAGGCACATTTGTGCCAATAAAGAGGCGTTCACCTCCTACATTGCTGTAGGGGAAGGAGAAGAACTTGTATATCTTGGTGATTCCAGAACTGCACCAGTTCAAGGAAAAGGAAAAGTACTTCTCAAACTCACATCAGGGAAGACCTTGGCTTTGAATGATGTACTGCATGTCCCTAATATTAGGGCCAATTTGGTCTCTGTGTCTTTATTGTTAAGAGTTGGGGTTAAGGTGTCTTTTGAGTCCAACAAAATTGTGATGACCAAAAATAATGTATTGTTGGCAAGGGATATTGTGATCAGGGACTTTTTGTTCTTAATGTTTCCGAAGTATTGAATAAAAATGTTTCCTCTTCTGCTTATATGCTTGATTCGTTTGATATATGGCATGCTAGATTAGGACACGTTAATTCTTCTTATATTAAGAATATGCGCCAAATTGGTATGATTTCTGGTATTAATAATGAAAATCAAGATAAATGTGCTGTTTGTATTGAATCTAAATTAACCAAGAAATCTTGTCTTCCTGTTCAACGTGAAACTGAATTACTTAATTTAATTCACTCTGATTTAGGTGATTTAAAACAAACTGTAACAAGAGGAGGTAAGAAATATTATGTGACGTTCATAGATGATTGCTCAAGATACACTAAGGTTTATCTAATTAGACATAAGATGAAGCATTTGATATGTTTTTATTATATAAAGCTGAAGTAGAAAACCAATTAAATAGGAAAATCAAGAGGGTTAGATCTGATAGGGGTGGAGAGTACATTTTATTTAATGAGTATTGTGAAAAAGAAGGCATAATACATGAAAGTAACTCCACCTTATTCACCTGAGTCTAATGGGGTAGCAGAAAGGAAAAATAGGACCTTAAAAGAAATGATGAATGCCATGCTCATTAGTTCAGGTGCACCAGATAACTTGTGGGGGGAAAGCCCTTTTAGCTGCCTGTTTCTTTGCAAAATAGGATCCCACATAAGAAAACCGGTAAGACTCCTTATGAAATTTGGAAAGGGTATAAGCCTAACTTAAGTTATTTGAGAGTGTGGGGGTGCCTAGCTAAGGTTATGCTTCCTGACCCTAAGAAAAGGAAAATAGGCTCTAAGACCTCTGATTGTATGTTTGTTGGCTATGTTGAGCATAGTGCTGCCTATCGTTTTCTTGTCTTGAAAAGTGATGTGCTTGATTGTAATACCTTTTTGGAAACAAAAATGCTGAGTTCTTAGAATATGTGTTCCCTTTGAAGTCTGAATCTGTTTCTCGTGCAACAATTCAAAATAACAATGAGAACTCATATGAGGATTTGAGAAGGAGTAAAAGACAAAGAAAAGAACGTCTTTTGGAAATGATTTTTATACTTACTTGATTGGAAATGATCCTTTGACCTTTGATGAAGCTGTTTCTTTCTTCTGATGCCGAATTTTGGAACAAGGCTATTAAAACTGAAATGATTCTCTTTCTAAAAATAAAACTTGGATTTTAGTTGATTTACCTCCGGGAGCAAAAGCCAATTGGTTGTAAGTGGATTTTTAAAAGGAAACTTAATCCTGACGGTTCTATTGAAAAATATAAAGCAAGATTGGTTGCGAAAGGTTTTTCTCAAAAACAAAATATTGACTATTTTGATACATTTGCTCCTGTGACTAGAATTTCTTCAATTCGAATTTTAATAGCCTTGGCTTCTATTTACAAATTGATTATACATCAAATGGATGTAAAAAACGGCTTTTCTAAATGGTGATTTAGAAGAAGAAATTTATATGTCTCAACCTGAAGGATGTGTAGTTTCTGGTCAAGAAATAAAGTTTGTAGACTTCTCAAATCCTTGTATGGTTTAAAGCAAGCTCCAAAACAGTGGCATGAGAAATTTAATCAGACTTTGATAGATGATGGTTTTTCTATTGTTCAAGTAGACAAATGTGTTTACACAAAAGTTGTAAATGGTAAATGTGTTATCATTGCTTATATGTAGATGATATGCTTATATTTGGCACATGCTTGGATGTAGTGATTAAGACTAAGCTTTTTCTTGCATCTAACTTTGATATGAAAGACATGGGTGAAGCAAGTGTGATATTGGGTGTTAAAATCATAAGGAAGGGTGATAGTATTACACTATCCCAAGAACATTATGTTGAAAAACTTCTTAGGAAGTTTGGACACTTTAATGACAACCCTGTGAGTACCCCTTATGATGGCAACACTCAATTAAAGAAAAATCGAGGTGACCCTGTCTCTCAGTCTGAGTATGCGCAAATAATTGGGAGCTTGTTACATTTAATGAATTTCTCTCGACCTGACATTGCCTATGCCGTGGGCAGGTTGAGTAGATACACTCAGAATCCTAATAAGGATCATTGGGGTGCACTTGTTAGACTCATGAGATACTTGAGAGGTTACCATGGATTATGGTATTATGTATGGTGGATTTCCCGCTGTATTAGAAGGATACAGTGATGCTAACTGGATCTCAGATTCAGATGAGACAAAATCCACTAGTGGTTACATCTTTACACTTGGTGGTGGTGCTGTCACGTGGAGATCGACCAAACAGACTATAATAGCCAGATCCACTATGGAATCTGAATTTATAGCTCTGGAATTGGCCGGTAATGAAGCTGAGTGGTTGAAAAACTTCTTAGCAGACATTCCGTTAGGAATGAAACCAACACCATCAGTGTATGTTCATTGTGATAGCCAGTCGGCTATAGCCGTTGCAAGGCAAAAGACTTACAATGGCAAAAGTAGACATATTCAGTTAAGACACAACGTGGTGAAGCAGCTGCTGAAAGATGGAATAATTTCCATTGATTATGTAAAGTCAGAAGTGAATTTGGCCGATCTCTGACTAAACCCTTGGGTAGAAAATATATATATGAAACATCGAGGGGAATGGGACTAAAGCCATTTTGATACTAACAGTGATGGTAACCCAACCTTTGTGATTGGAGACCCCATGAAGAAGGTTTCATATGGGTAAAAACAAGTCAGCTGTTGTTTTGCTAGCACTATTTTACTGTCCCTTCCTATGGTGTATGAGGTGCTAACTGCATATTGGAGAGGATAAGCCCGAAAGGCTTTTAATGATTCTCATATCCCTTAAGGTGGTGTATGAAGTGCAGCATACACTTGATGAAATCAACCTATATGAGTGTCAGTGGGGCCGCTTGCATGAGATTTAGGCGAAATCTCTAGAGCACTCATGAATACCAGGCGAGCGCATGGCCTTACAGCGCAACCAACAGCGGTAACGGCAAGAACTGTAGGGTGTGATGTGATTGGTAAGACCTCTGGCATACACTAAAGTGTCTTGGTGTCATAGGAACTCGTTCCACCGATTCGCTTGTATGTTACGACTTATTAATCTAGGTCTGGTTCATAGTCCAAAAGACACCAGATTCGACGCAATTAACATTCATGTTAGTGGTTCAGAGCAGAACTTTCTTCCTTTTAAAATTGTTTTTAAAAAACTTTTGAAATATGTGGGGGATTGTTGTCTTTTAAAGCTATTTCAAAAGTTGGCTTATTTCCAAGTCCCACATTGCTGGTGAGGAGCCTTATAAGGGTTATATATTAACTTGTGATATTGGTTGTTAAACAAGCTAGTGAGAGGATGGGCTCGCGCCGCACAAGGATGGGCCTAGCTAGTGCAAATTCTCCGATTTGCCCCCCACCCCATGCGCGCACGATAATGGTGCCTCACCAGCTTTTTACTCCCCACTTTATTTAAATTATTTTTTTTAAATTGAAAGACTAAACCTTATCTCAGAAAAACGGTTTTATTTAGATTTTAATTTTGACTTGGTCTTACTCGGATTTTATGGGATTACCCTATCCGCACTAACAGAGTAGTGGTTCCTATTTCACTCCACTTCTATCTGTCAGTTACTTTTTAAAAACAAAAAAACCGCACAGATAGATGTTAATCCTATCTGTTTTCCAAAAACGGTATCCTCCTCCTCGGTTCTGCTTATTCTGATCCTACTGATCGTTCTTGCCAGTTCAGTGCCACCTCGTACTTGCTCACGGCGGTTCGGGACGAACCTGTTGTATCCTGGGGGAGCATCACATCCGGTCGATGAATCCTTAAGGACAGCGTGCCCCTCACGCGCCTCAGGTTTTCTTTATTTTACAGGCTGCAGAACTCATCAGCATCAACAATCTTAAGGATTCATTATGTCTTCTGCACCCTCTGCTTCTGACGCTGAACCTTCCAACGGAGATGGCGACCCAAAACCACCTCCTCCTCCCGTCCATGCGCTCTATGCGAAACCATTCCCTGATATCTCGAAGATAGAGGTTTTTGGAGGACAAAACTATCGTAGATGGCAGGAGCGCCTTTTCCTCTGTTCTCGATCTCCATGGAGTCGCTTACGCTCTTACAGAATCAAGGCCACCACAGACTGCTAATCTAAAACTCATAGAAGAGTGGACCAACGCTAATAAGGTATGTCGTCACACTATTCTCAGTACCTTATCTAACGAGCTTTTCGATGTGTATTGCTCTTACAAGGAGGCAAACAAAATTTGGGAGTCCATCAATCTAAAATACACGGCTGAAGATGCTGGGAAGCAGAAATTCGTCATCGGCAATTACTACAGGTGGGAGATGGCTGAAGACAAGGACATCAAGGTCCAGATAAATGAGTATCATAAACTGCTCGAGGATCTGAAAGGAGAAAATATTGAGTTACAAGACGAATTTGTAGCTGGTCTATTGATTGAGAAGCTGCCCCCTTCCTGGAACGATTACAAACAACAACTCAAACACAAACATAAGCAATTGTCGCTGGCAGAATCTGATCACCCATATCATCAATTGAAGATACCAACCGCAGGGAGCTCAAAGTGGCCAGGGCAAGGGCTCTAGCGGCACGAGCCAATCTCATTCAAAACAAAGCTAACAAAAAAGGTACGAAGTCAAACTCTGATCACTTTGTCCCTAAGGTTACTAATCCCAACGCTAACTTCAAGAAAAGGGATGTTGCTTTGTTTGTGGAAAGCCAGGTCATCAAGCATATCAATGCAGACACCGTGCGAGAAACGACAATCCTCCCAAACCAAAGGCAAATTTGGTAGAGGGAGATGATATCATTGCGGCGGTTGTTTCTCAAGCTAATATTGTGACTGATGTGACCAAGTGGGTGGTAGACTCTGGGGCTACCAGGCACATTTGTGCCAATAAAGAGGCGTTCACCTCCTACATTGCTGTAGGGGAAGGAGAAGAACTTGTATATCTTGGTGATTCCAGAACTGCACCAGTTCAAGGAAAAGGAAAGTACTTCTCAAACTCACATCAGGGAAGACCTTGGCTTTGAATGATGTACTGCATGTCCCTAATATTAGGGCCAATTTGGTCTCTGTGTCTTTATTGTTAAGAGTTGGGGTTAAGGTGTCTTTTGAGTCCAACAAAATTGTGATGACCAAAAATAATGTATTTGTTGGCAAGGGATATTGTGATCAGGGACTTTTTGTTCTTAATGTTTCCGAAGTATTGAATAAAAATGTTTCCTCTTCTGCTTATATGCTTGATTCGTTTGATATATGGCATGCTAGATTAGGACACGTTAATTCTTCTTATATTAAGAATATGCGCCAAATTGGTATGATTTCTGGTATTAATAATGAAAATCAAGATAAATGTGCTGTTTGTATTGAATCTAAATTAACCAAGAAATCTTGTCTTCCTGTTCAACGTGAAACTGAATTACTTAATTTAATTCACTCTGATTTAGGTGATTTAAAACAAACTGTAACAAGAGGAGGTAAGAAATATTATGTGACGTTCATAGATGATTGCTCAAGATACACTAAGGTTTATCTAATTAGACATAAAGATGAAGCATTTGATATGTTTTTATTATATAAAGCTGAAGTAGAAAACCAATTAAATAGGAAAATCAAGAGGGTTAGATCTGATAGGGGTGGAGAGTACATTTTATTTAATGAGTATTGTGAAAAAGAAGGCATAATACATGAAGTAACTCCACCTTATTCACCTGAGTCTAATGGGGTAGCAGAAAGGAAAAATAGGACCTTAAAAGAAATGATGAATGCCATGCTCATTAGTTCAGGTGCACCAGATAACTTGTGGGGGGAAGCCCTTTTAGCTGCCTGTTTCTTGCAAAATAGGATCCCACATAAGAAAACCGGTAAGACTCCTTATGAAATTTGGAAAGGGTATAAGCCTAACTTAAGTTATTTGAGAGTGTGGGGGGTGCCTAGCTAAGGTTATGCTTCCTGACCCTAAGAAAAGGAAAATAGGCTCTAAGACCTCTGATTGTATGTTTGTTGGCTATGTTGAGCATAGTGCTGCCTATCGTTTTCTTGTCTTGAAAAGTGATGTGCTTGATTGTAATACCTTTTTGGAAACAAAAAATGCTGAGTTCTTAGAATATGTGTTCCCTTTGAAGTCTGAATCTGTTTCTCGTGCAACAATTCAAAATAACAATGAGAACTCATATGAGGATTTGAGAAGGAGTAAAAGACAAAGAAAAGAAACGTCTTTTGGAAATGATTTTTATACTTACTTGATTGGAAATGATCCTTTGACCTTTGATGAAGCTGTTTCTTCTTCTGATGCCGAATTTTGGAACAAGGCTATTAAAACTGAAATTGATTCTCTTTCTAAAAATAAAACTTGGATTTAGTTGATTTACCTCCGGGAGCAAAAGCCATTGGTTGTAAGTGGATTTTTAAAAGGAAACTTAATCCTGACGGTTCTATTGAAAATATAAAGCAAGATTGGTTGCGAAAGGTTTTCTCAAAAACAAAATATTGACTATTTTGATACATTTGCTCCTGTGACTAGAATTTCTTCAATTCGAATTTTAATAGCCTTGGCTTCTATTTACAAATTGATTATACATCAAATGGATGTAAAACGGCTTTTCTAAATGGTGATTTAGAAGAAGAAATTTATATGTCTCAACCTGAAGGATGTGTAGTTTCTGGTCAAGAAAATAAAGTTTGTAGACTTCTCAAATCCTTGTATGGTTTAAAGCAAGCTCCAAAACAGTGGCATGAGAAATTTAATCAGACTTTGATAGATGATGGTTTTTCTATTGTTCAAGTAGACAAATGTGTTTACACAAAAGTTGTAAATGGTGAATGTGTTATCATTTGCTTATATGTAGATGATATGCTTATATTTGGCACATGCTTGGATGTAGTGATTAAGACTAAGCTTTTTCTTGCATCTAACTTTGATATGAAAGACATGGGTGAAGCAAGTGTGATATTGGGTGTTAAAATCATAAGGAAGGGTGATAGTATTACACTATCCCAAGAACATTATGTTGAAAAAACTTCTTAGGAAGTTTGGACACTTTAATGACAACCCTGTGAGTACCCCTTATGATGGCAACACTCAATTAAAGAAAAATCGAGGTGACCCTGTCTCTCAGTCTGAGTATGCGCAAATAATTGGGAGCTTGTTACATTAATGAATTTCTCTCGACCTGACATTGCCTATGCCGTGGGCAGGTTGAGTAGATACACTCAGAATCCTAATAAGGATCATTGGGGTGCACTTGTTAGACTCATGAGATACTTGAGAGGTACCATGGATTATGGTATTATGTATGGTGGATTTCCCGCTGTATTAGAAGGATACAGTGATGCTAACTGGATCTCAGATTCAGATGAGACAAAATCCACTAGTGGTTACATCTTTACACTTGGTGGTGGTGCTGTCACGTGGAGATCGACCAAACAGACTATAATAGCCAGATCCACTATGGAATCTGAATTTATAGCTCTGGAATTGGCCGGTAATGAAGCTGAGTGGTTGAAAAACTTCTTAGCAGACATTCCGTTAGGAATGAAACCAACACCATCAGTGTATGTTCATTGTGATAGCCAGTCGGCTATAGCCGTTGCAAGGCAAAAGACTTACAATGGCAAAAGTAGACATATTCAGTTAAGACACAACGTGGTGAAGCAGCTGCTGAAAGATGGAATAATTTCCATTGATTATGTAAAGTCAGAAGTGAATTTGGCCGATCCTCTGACTAAACCCTTGGGTAGAAATATATATATGAAACATCGAGGGGAATGGGACTAAAGCCATTTTGATACTAACAGTGATGGTAACCCAACCTTTGTGATTGGAGACCCCATGAAGAAGGTTCATATGGGTAAAAACAAGTCAGCTGTTAGTTTTGCTAGCACTATTTTACTTGTCCCTTCCTATGGTGTATGAGGTGCTAGACTGCATATTGGAGAGGATAAGCCCGAAAGGCTTTTAATGATTCTCATATCCCTTACAGGTGGTGTATGAAGTGCAGCATACACTTGATGAAATCACCTATATGAGTGTCAAGTGGGGCCGCTTGCATGAGATTTAGGCGAAATCTCTAGAGCACTCATGAATACCAGGCGAGCGCATGGCCTTACAGCGCAACACAGCGGTAACGGCAAGAACTGTAGGGTGTGATGTGATTGGTAAGACCTCTGGCATACACTAAAGTGTCTTGGTTCATAGGAACTCGTTCCACCGATTCGCTTGTATGTTACGACTTATTAATCTAGGTCTGGTTCATAGTCCAAAAGACACCAGATTCGACGCATTAACATTCATGTTAGTGGTTCAGAGCAGAACTTTCTTCCTTTTAAATTGTTTTTTAAAAACTTTTGAAATATGTGGGGATTGTTGTCTTTTTAAGCTATTTCAAAAGTTTGCTTATTTCCAAGTCCCACATTGCTTGGTGAGGGCCTTATAAGGGTTTATATATTAACTTGTGATATTGGTTGTTAAACAAGCTAGTGAGAGGATGGGCTCGCGCGCACAAGGATGGGCCTAGCTAGTGCAAATTCTCCCGATTTGCCCCCCCCCCATGCGCGCACGATAATGGGTGCCTCACCAGCTTTTTACTCCCACTTTATTTAAATTATTTTTTTTAAATTGAAAGACTAAACCTTATCTCAGAAAACGGTTTTATTTAGATTTTAATTTTGACTTGGTCTTACTCGGATTTTATGGGATTACCCTATCCGCACTAACAGAGTAGTGGTTCCTATTTTCAATCCACTTCTATCTGTCAGTTACTTTTTAAAAACAAAAAACCGCACAGATAGATGTTAATCCTATCTGTTTTCCAAAAACGGTATCCTCCTCCTCGGTTCTGCTCTTCTGATCCTACTGATCGTTCTTGCCAGTTCAGTGCCACCTCGTACTTGCTCACGGCGGTTCGGGACGAACTTGTTGTATCCTGGGGGAGCATCACATCCGGTCGATGAATCCTTAAGGACAGCGTGCCCCTCACGCGCCTCAGGTTTTCTTATTTTACAGGCTGCAGAACTCATCTGCAAAACTAGTCCTTATCAAATTTTGCGCTCGCGAGTACCTATGGTTTGTTCCTCTTCCTCCTGAATGTACTGCAATATTACTCTCTATCTCATTGTTCACACGCCAAGTATAACCACTATGGTGTGTTCCCATGTGTGATGCAATGGTACTCCTTGTTTCATGGTCCACTACTCGCGAACCAAAACTGCGGACACTACTCGATGTGTTGGAGATTCTTGAAGTAAAAATGCCGTCCTTATTTTTATGTCCACTTTTGGTAAGGTGAGGGTTCATTTGCCTTGAGTATAACAATGGGAGTTGCAAGGCTTTATGGTAGGACTAAGGAAAAGAATAATGCATTGATCGATCATTAATTGCAGTCAAGTCCTTATATATAGTTTCTCGCGCCAACAGGTTTGTTTAATTAATTTAATCAATTAACTATATTAACGAGGCCAGAGTCTAACCTTCATAAATTGCTTGCATGTTACTGTGTTAGCTAATTTTAGTGAACAAAATATATATACCAATGGCGCTCCAGCTAGTTTTGTATAAACAATGTCGATCGGTCAACTTCTTTATACGTGTTAATGAAGGGAAAAACATGACAGCCTAATTACTCCTCATGAAAAAAGTAATTAAAAAGCTAATAATTAATATGTATTGCAAAAATGAAAATTTTATTAAATTACAGAAGAAACGTGGACAATGAGGAATTGTACATTGAGAAACATTATTGCATGGATTGAACAAGGAAAAAAGATCGGACCTATAATTATAAGGATACAAATTAAAGTCTAACCTTCATATATAAATTGCTCGCATGTTCAGCTAATTTTCTTAAACAATATATATACCAATGGCGCGCTCCTGTTTTGTATGAACAATGAGGGCCAATTTCCTTATATACGTTATCGCGTTATGACAGCCTAATTACTACTCCTGATAAAAAAAAAGGAGCTAACTTGATTGCTTAATGAAAAAATTTATTAATTTAAAAAAGAACATCGACAGTAGTGAGGAATTAAGGATTGCATGTAGTATGATTGAACATGGGGAAAAACGTCATGCCAATGCACATGTGATTTATTTGTAAGACAAAAAGTAGTCATTATATGTGGCCGTTATAAACTAGCCAGTAAGATGTAGCCGTTAAAAACTAGCCGTTATATATTATTTACTTGTATGAAGATTTTCACATCTCTCACACATTCAACTTCTGGTCAGATTTGCTAAACTTTGTGTTTGGATATCAAGTGTTTAGTCCCACACCGGATAGAAATGAGCAAAGAGAGCAATATATAAGTGGAAAGACCCATAAACCTAACACCTTAAGGTTTTGGGTTTGGAGTGGCATATTTGGGAATGTTTTGGATGTAATAATTAACAAAAGTAGTTATTAATAATTTTACTACTTTTTTGCTGTGCCAACAAATAATTTAATAATAATAAAATAAAAAATTGATTATTTTTTTAAAATTAATTAATTTAAAAAGAAATGGGTTAAATATGTTTTTAGTCCTTGAAATATAGTCGAGATTTGATTTTAGTCTCTACAATTTAAAAGTGGTAGTTTTGGTCCTTCAAAAATTTAAAATACACTAATTTAGTAGTTTTTAGTCCTTACCCAATGTATTCCAATTAAATCCATAAAACAATCACTGAAACAAGTTTATGTTATAAAAGACTAAGAATAATTTTTTTAAAAACAGAAATAAAGAAGATTTCTTTTATTTTATAATCTTTTCACTCTGTGAAAATAAATAAGGAATTATCTCCAAAAATCACATATTTTATATTAATGATTTAAAAATAAAAAATTTATAATCTAGTCTTTGTAGTTTTAAAATATATTTTAATTGAATTCTTGAATATGCCTCCATTTTTTTTTCTCAAATTTTCTTTTCTGAAGTCTTTTTTTTTTGGTCGAATTTCTTTTCTGAAGTCTGTTTCTCATACAAATGCGTTCTAAATAGAGGGGGAAGCCCACTGTCCAATTTCCCTTCCCAAACCTTATCCCTTGTGTTATCCTCAGCCATGGCATCACTGCTTCTAGCATCACCTCCCCCACTCTCCATTCAATCTCACAGTTCCTCCTCACACCTTTCCTTTTCTCACTCCCAATCTCTCTGCGCACCGCTCTCCACTTCATTCGCCTCGCTTTCAGCCTCTGCAACCTCGTCTCCTTCAACAATCCCTTCTGGTACTTTCCGCAAAAATATAACAAAAAAAATTTTAAAAATGCAAATTTTGCAATAACTATGCTTTATTATGTATGAATTTTAACACCCCATTTTTCCATTTTACTTTTTATCCCTCAGTGTACTGTGGCAGAGGCGACAGGAAAACTGAAAGGGGAAAGCGCTTCAACCATTCATTTGGGAATGTAACATTCTGCTTCCTTATTCTCTTTCGAAATTCCCCAAGTTTATTTTATTGATTATGTTCTTTTGTTTTGTTAATTTTCTTCTTATTTTTGTTTTTCTCTTGATGTGGATGTTGTGTTTTTCCAATGTTATGTTATCTGATGGGGCTTGTTTGGGGAATTATCAGGCTAGGCCGAAAGACAAGAAGAAAGGTAGAGGACCACCAAGGCTTTACGCTCCACCGGCACCTTCCAAGAAAGACAAGTTTGAAGACAATGAGGTGGTGAAGATTGAAATTGATGAGTCCCTCTTCTCTGGCTGATTTTTGTAGTGGTTTGTAATTTTGATGTGTTGTTGATATATGGATTCATTGTGACATATACTATTTGGACTTTGCTAATGGTATATGGATTTTTATTATTCTTAATTGTGGTCATTGTGCTTTTATTCTCTGGATTTTGATCTCTATTATGAACACTATTGCTTTAGCATTTTGGAGTTGGGGATTTGGAAGACAGATATGAGTTTCTAAGAAAAAAATAAAAGAGAAAAGAAGGTTGTTTTTGCTTAGGATTTGTGCTCCATTGGACTTTTTGTATTCCCTCATTGGTCTTTAAGCAATGGTATCTGCCTATGTGAATGAAAAGTATGAGATGTTGGTAGGATGAGAGCGCTTCCAACACAGGAAAGGTTTTTTAACAAATTAAACCTAGCCAGAACAATGCATTAGCTGCCATTATACAGCAACTTTTTTTTGTTTAGTTAGGAACTTAGGTTTATTATTGTGCTTTTGTATGTCAGCTCCAAAAGAAAACCGCTTTCATTTTAGTTCTTTTGTAATGGTATTGGCTTTCCTAGTTTTGTCCATTATGTTAGATCTTAAAATTTAAAGTAAAGAAACTTTACAAATTTATTTGCATTATACTCCAAATACTTGTGGACATGTTATGTTAAAACTACTTGGGGGAGAGATGAAGAGATTAACCAGTTTATTACCATTGAAAATCAAAAGGAAAAGAGCAGGCGGATTATAAAGCACCAGAATTTGCTTATATCTTAATCTTCTTTATTAGCTTAAGCTGCTTCCTGTTGATCTTTCTTCTCAGTTTATGAAAGTAGAAGTTTGTTACTATTGAGGAAAGGAGAAAACACATCCCTTAGGAGATGATTTGAAATGGAGCTTACTAGTTTGGCAAGACACTGACATTGAGTATGATGATGGCTTAGCTATAATTAAGCCAATTTCTCTGTGGGACATTCAGAGTATGAATTCCAGGATCCCTGGCCAGTGATCAAGCAGATTGGATCCACCCCTTTGTCAGGAACTGATAGAGAAGTTGGATTGACCTCAAAGGAAAGTTATATATGGTGAGAGGTTTTGACTATCAGATTATAAATACCAAAATATGCAATCACAAACTGACTAGATTGGAATATTTTAGGAGATTGCCAGGGTTTTTTTTTTTAAAAAAAATGTGAAAGATATTCAGAATAAGGTTTAGACTGTTTCATGGTTTTATATTGCATAACAGTTGTGGTTGTAATTGAGTTCCAATTTAAAAATATTTGGGAAAATGCAGCTAATGCAGCTGCAGCTGCAGCTGCAGTTGTGTTGTGATTACCCACTAAGATCTGTAGTAGAAACCAACCAATTAGTATTGGATTTTAACACTAATGATTGAAATGATCAAGGTAACAAAACCACTGCCTTGGTAGAGTGAACTACTCGTGATTTACAATGAGTGTTTCCTATACATTGGAAAGAATAAAGATTGCAAATGACAGTGATATTAGTCTTTCCTGTGACACTTCTTCAATTGTCAATCTGCTATTTGTTCCATAGATGAACCCCATATGTGCTCCTGATAAGCTGAAGCAGTTTGTCTTCTATTCATGTTGGTTCACCCTTCGTTTTAGGCTTCTTAAAGAGGCCCACCCATCTTGTTCCAATCTGCTGGATAAAAGGCTATTGATGGCAAGATTGAATAGTTGAACCTGTTCTTTCCCCAGTCTCTTGATCTCTCTAGAAACCAGGTAGGGCTCGTTGTGCCAATTTGTTTCCATCTGAAGTTAATGCAAATTCATTAATGAATCTATGCAGGGATGACTCATATGATAAAGCAGTATATATATAAAATTTGGTCGACTGCTTAGAACTCAAATTCATGCTTTGTGCGCCAATAGAATTCCTTAACTCTCTCTTCTCTTCTTTTTTTGGTGCAAGACCACAGGTATCTTCCACGGGAGGCAACCTGTCGAGCCGGATAGGACTTCTATAGGCTAGATTGCATATTTGTTTCATCACGACCTTAATCATATTTAATCCTTAAAATTGACAACCTGCTAAGCCAATTTACTAAATTAACTAGGACTAGATTGCATATTTGTTTCATCACGACCTTAATCATAGCTTGCTTAAAATCTTCAACTACAACTCTCCATCCATGGCTCATGTTTGAGCCTAAAATGAAGGTTCTTGCAAGCAATTTTTTTTTCTTTTCTCCATGGATTTTGAATTTTTGACCCATTGTAGTTAAAATGTTTGAGAACTCTTACTTTGAAAAAGGGGAAAATATAAAAGAAAAAGAATACATAGGTCTCTACTCAAAGAGTGAAAATCATAGGGAAATTTCGAAGATGGGTGATTATTTACACAGTTATTGTTGTCATCAAGTTATGGTTGCAAAGATCACTTTTTAGTGCTTGACACAATTTACCATGCAACCACCCTTCCACCAAGTATGCTAGCATCGACTTTACTAGCTACAAGCTCTCCATCAACACCTCTATCTCAAACTTAACATCCCTTATCACGCCATGATAAACCCCAAAGAAAAATGGATCCCAATAAGAAAGCCAATGCATTTATTGGCTATATTCTCTCTAACCTAGGTCATGGATGCCAATTGTGAGAAAAAAAAAGATGACATGAGGTATCATAAGCAACTCAGATGTCATACCATTTAATTTTACATGGCAATATTCTAACATGTCAGCCAATGTCACATAACAGTAGTGATGTGGATCAATGTTAATCATGTTAGCACTTCACAACTTGTAACGACAGAAACTAAAACTGTTTACTTTGAAATATTGAGAGATCAAATTGATGTAAAAACTAGATCAATATTTAACAAAGAATCATATATTTGTAGGAATCAATTTTTTTTATTATCATGACTAAAACATATTTAATCCTTAAAATTTCTTTCTTTCTCATAAATGTTATGAATTTAATAGATATTAGTTTTTTTATTACTTGGAATAGTAATAATTTGATATTTATAAGGACGTATTGATTGTAATAACTTAATTTTCAGATTAAATAAATAAATCATAAATTTTCTTAAAAGAAAAAAAATCATATTTAAGTTTTTTTGGTCGAATGTTTAAGTAGCATTTTAGGATAGACTTCTATATTTTGGGTCTACAATAAACCTTTACTATTTATAAATAGTAAAAATTTAATAATATATTTTATTAATTTAAATTTATTTTTTATAATAATACAGTGTGATGATATACCATGGATCTAAACTTAAAGGATCTTTTGTAAAATTATCAATATTTAAGTTGTATTGCTTAAAAATGAGACTGTTAAGTTTTGGCCAACTTCACGAGTTCAGGGATTGGGTTTCTACACAACGCTCCCTTGTCCCAAAACAACTTTGTACATAGGGATGGAAATTAACCGAGTCGAGCTAGATTTTCCAAGGTCTGAGTTTGGCCTGAGCCTGACATACTTACCTGATATAGGCTTTATTTTAATGTCTAAGTATGATGATGGAAAATTGGCAAGCGCACCAATATCGTCAAGTATTCGAAGTAAATGAAGGTATCGTATCCACAAAGATTGAAGCTCAAGTACCAAATTACAGGGAACTTATCTAGTTGAATAGAAGAAATTCAATTGTGTTCAATGATCTAAAACTAAACAGTAAACTAAATCTTACAACTAAACCAGAAACCTTGAATTTGTTTTGATCAATTTGATAAAAGTGCAGTAAAATTGGAATACGAATTTTATAAAATTGGTTAGGGTTGATTTCACTCAATCTTCTTTTCATGCAAGTATACACTTCACTCAATTCAATTATTAAAAATGATTCAATGATCCAATTCACAAACCTAGTTAAAATCCAATTCCTTGGTAGATTAACCCTATGTCTTCAACTAAATACCCTAATTCCTTAGGTGAACTTAATTGAGACATGCATTTTCATCAAGAATTGCTAAAGATCACATAAAAACTGAATCCTATTCCTAGGCAATCAGAATTTTATGTTGCTTGCTTCAGACCTAAACTTTCCTCAAATTTTCCAATTGGGAGGGAAGCTTTCAATTCATACAATTGATTGGCCAATTCAATTGAAGCTTTAAGTGCAGAAGAAAACAATTGAATTGCAAACGAAAATTGAATTGAATGAGTGAAATACTTACACAAAATTCAGATAAAGTTCCATCAACTCCTAACCTAAGAGAATCTAGCAATTCATTACAAAAGAGAAGAGGAAAGAGGAGAAAGATGCAAACTCAAGAATGAGATCCATAGAGAATAACCCTAGATTCCACATTTGAATTTTTGTAGCCTCTGGAAGTATCGTGTCCTCACACAAAATTTGTCTGTTCCCACACAGATATGACAGAATGTAAAATTTCTCAATTTACACCTTCTTTGCCTCTAAAATTCATTGTTTGACTCTTCCACAAACTTTAAAATGTCTTCTCTTTAACTTTTTCTTTCTTATTTTCCAGAAGATTCCTAAAAATAACAAAACAATAAAAAATTAGAGAAAAATACTATTATTTACTAAAATCACCTAAAATACAAACAAAATCAATTATGTGCAATTTTTAACCAAAAAATCACAAAATTATCCACTTAAACACTAAAAATTACCTAAAATAAACCTATAAATCTACTACTAAGTGGATTTATCATACGACCTATTTAAATCCTGACATGGCTTGAAAGCCTGGTTAAAAGCATGTTCATAGCAAAGTACTTAAATATATCATAAGCATGTATTTGAATAGACTTATAGGTCCAAGTTTTTTTATGTAAGATACCATACTTATTACATAAGCTAATAAGCATATAATTATAAGGCAATATAATAAAAAAATTTATAATAATAATAGTAATATAAAAAATATTAGTATTTTATTTATATTTAATTAAATAGGTCGGTCCGATAGGCTCAAAAGGCTTTTTCGACGACATGAAGTCTGACCTGTTTAACTATATAGGCTTTTGAAAAAGCATTGGCCTAATCTACTTAATAAATTGGCCTAATCTAGGATTGATGTAGGCCAAACTTTATAATCCTGACGAGCGGTCTCACCTATTCCCCCCTTATTTGTACATGTATTTTTTTTTTATATGGCCATAAAAAAGTGTAATTTTTATCAATTTAATTATTTATACGAAAATTTATTTATTCAAATTGCTCAAAATTATATTTTAACCAAATATTAATACAATAGTTGGAATTTTGTGTCATTTAGCTCTGAAGCATGGGTACTCCAAAAATGGAGCCGTACCCGTACCGGGGTACCGGTACTTGATGGGTACACCTGGGTACTCACTGGGTACATACTAAAACATTTTTTTTGAAAAAAGATACACCTGGGTACTCATTGTATCTTATATTTGTGCCTTCAAACACCGCCATTGCTAACCACCACCCCTTCCTCTGTGCGCCATGCGCTGCCATGTTTCGCAACGTCCCTTCCTTTACACATGTCTTCCTTTGCATGTCCTTGCTTCTACGCATGCCGTTCTCCACAGCATTTTTGGGCGTTATCCTTCCCCTCATTCGTATTTCACTTCTTTACATATAATTTTATTGGTCTTGTTTACATAGAATTAATGATAGAATTTTATTTTCATATATATCTTCATATAGAGAGAGACATACATACACACATACATGTGTATATATATGTATGTATATATATATGTTTATTAACGTACCCGTGCCCTAATTTTTTCAAAATCCTCGTACCACCTACCCATATCCGTGCAACACAGTCATTTACTTTAACCCGTGGATTGCATGGTTTTCCTACTAGAGTGGCACGTATACATTTTCCTATATTTTTTATTTTTGGTGCATGCTTTGGTACCAGTAACTTCTTAGGCCCCACCAATATAGAAGACCCCACCTCACCTCTCAACGAGCTCTCTCACCACCACCAGTATCAGATAGATTCTGCATTTTCAGCCACTAACCAACAAAAGTTGATCGAAGTAGGAAAAAATACCCCTGTTTCTAACCCAGGAAACTTGCTGTGTGGCTGATCAAACTTCACCACTGTAAGGGTGATGAAAGCCCTCACCAGCTTTTGTTCCCAATCCCAATCCATTGTTGAGGGGCAAGGATCTTCGTCTCCAAGAGTTGCAGTTCATGTTTCTGATAGACCCGAATTCTGCTTCTTCCTGCGCTACAGAAATGACAAAAAAGCCTCCAACTTTTGGCTCCTTAAAGTGGTCCAAAACAAGGGTATTCACCCAGTTCATGCTGTGCCATCAGAAAACCAGGTCTATTTCTTTCTCTGCTTACTTTCCCATTTTGTTTTCTTTGATTGAATTATGGGTCCTTGTTCTGGCCTTCTGGAGTTGTTTGTCTGTTTGGAACTTCTTGTTTGCTAGTGTTATTGTTTCCCTCTTTTTTAATGTTGCTTTCAAGTGGGGGAGATTCTTAATGGATTCCCAAGCTTTGCTTCTTTCCCCCCTGAAATTTCGTGTATGTTAGCAAGTACTAAGGAGTAACAGATCAAAAGTTGAGCTTGCACAGTTTTCTCTTACCTCCTGGTTTCATTTTACCATGTCAATATTCTCCCTTCTCTGTGAGTATGCATAAATCCAAAATTGTTGCTGATCATTTCATTTTACTGCTATACTTCTTGGTTCATATTCACTTATATCTGTTTTAATTTTTTGCCTCCCTTTCTTGAGAATGAGTAATTGTTGAAATGATTGTTACCACTCCAACAACATTCTTTCTCCCTTTTCAACAATATTGAAGTTTTGTTTTTGTTTTTTAACCACTTCAACAACCTTTTGCTTTTGTTTTGTTTTGTTTTTTTGGCTGGGCACGATTGTCTCCAGCATGTTTCCTATTTGAAGTTTTCTCTCTTTCTTTGGTTTCACAGGTGGAGTCTCTTCAATGTCTTGAGAATTTTTTTTTCTATATTTATGTAGAATCCAAGAGGATATGAGCCAAACTAATCGGTTGTTCTGTTGTATGGATAAATTTGTTAAGTAGTTATCTGGTTGTTGTATATGCAATTATGCATTAAATAAATTGAGTGCATGTAAGATTTTGACATATTTAACGAGAGATTGTCTTGATCTGCATAAATGTTGCAGGTGGACTTGGAAACTGTAGAGCCTCAAGCTCAGCAAAGTGAACAAACAAGTGAGGTCCAAATGGCCTTTCATAATTTTTCTACTGCATATTCCGTAGAACTTAAGTTCCAAACATTGTAATTTGTTGTGCAGATGAATCAAAGTTTGTTCGTGTAGCATTTCAGTTACAAAAAAGTTGCAACTTTGGTGAACAGTTTCTAATAGTTGGAGATGATCCTGTGCTTGGTTCCTGGGACCCTTCAGATGCATTACCAATGACATGGTCTGATGGACATATCTGGACTGCGGAGCTGGTAGTACAATCTTCTTAAAATATGAAAATATTGTCTGATGGAAAACTTTTATAAATGTTGTTTATTCTTTCTTTTATGTGATCAGGATATGCCTGCTGGAAAGTCAATCCAGTTCAAGTTCATACTAAAAGGAAAAGAAGGTAGTATTATTTGGCAACCAGGCTCAGATCGAATTATGGAGACGTGGGAAACTTTGAACAGAATAACTGTTTGTGAGGATTGGGAGAATGCTGAACTTCAGAAAATAGTAGAGGAAGATCAACTTTCTCAATCAAATGAGGAGTCCCAGGTTGACTCAGAAGTTTCTACTTCTGCTGAAATTTTGGATAATCCACAAGAGGAACTGGAGTCCAATGTATCCAAAATATCAAGCATTGAAGATACCCAAATTCATGCAGAGGAGAAACCACTTGCTGAACCAGTACAACAGATCAATGGTAATACTGATAGTATTTCTTCCTCAATGGAGAAGCCAATGGCTATTGTTGCAGAGAATATAGGTTCCTCAGAGAATCGCACGAAAAGCACAAGCCGCAAAAAGAATAAAAGGAATTTGATTCAACGGAGTGAAGAATCTGCAGATAGTTCCAGAAATGATAATGTAATACATGATCCTGAATTCAATGGAAATGCTGCACCACTCAAGAATCAGGAAAGGACAATTGTGGAGGACAGCTTATTCGATTTTGAAGGAGGTCCTGTTCTTGTACCTGGTTTAATAACACCAATTGTGCCAACTGAAGAAACAGGTCCTACTGAAGTTGAACAAAGGGCTACTATGGATGCAACTGACTTAACACAGCCAATTGTGACAACTGAAGAAGCAGATCCAGGTGAAGTTGAAGAAAGGGATACTATGGACACACCTGCCTTAATACTGCAAATTGTGCCAACTGAAGAAGCAGGTCCATGTGAAGTTGAAGAAAGGGCTACCACGGATGCACCTAGCTTAATACTGCCAATTGTGACAACTGAAGAAGTAGATCCAGGTGAAGTTGAAAAAAGTGTTACCGTGGATGCACCTGGCTTAATACTGCCAATTGTGCCAACTGAAGAAGCAGGTTCAGGGGAGGTTGAAGAACTGGCTACCGTGGACACATCAATTGGTGCTTTTGAAACTCAGGAACAGAATATACCAGAGGTAACGGCTTGATGAGTGTGATGTTCCCTTTCTCCTCCTCTTCTAACTTCTCCCCTACTTTTCTTGTCCACACCTACCCATGGCTGAGAATTGCCAGCTTGATTCAGTTTCTTTAAAAGCACAAGTTGTTTTGAGCTTGGGGTTTGCAATCCACTGAGAGGAAAACTGATTAGATTATAAACAGAAGTATCCTGTTTCGTTTGTATCATCATCTATGTTTATCAATGAAGTGAATTTTGTCCATAGCCATGGCTCATCTTCTTGTTTCTCATATATAACTAATGCATCTGATTGCAAGGGAAGGAGGAAAAAATGTTTACCATTTAATTGTTATCATTAATTGAAGGTGTCTTAACCATTACTAAAGTGCTCTAACAATTATGGTAAACAACCAGAGAGCCAATTTATTATTGTGAAAGATGTTATCTTGTAGCCACAACAAAATTCATTTGTAGCCTAAAACCAGTTACAAAGATTTGCCAAGCTTTCCATCTAGCATTGCCATAAGATTACAAGTTTCCCCACTTCTTTATCATTGACCACAAGCATCTAATGTGTATTTTCAATAAATTTATCATAAATGTAGGGCTTTACCAGGAATTGGTAGTTTTGTCCATTCTTTAAGGAAATGTGTAATTTTGAATTAATTTTTTTCATCTGCTGCAGATGTTGAATAGTTGGTGCTAATGTTAACATCTCTTTAATGTTATTTTTCATGTACTTAAACATAAAATGTTCAGCTCAGTGAGGAGCAAGAATCCGATGATGACACACTTGCAACAATCAATGATGAGCCAGATGATGGCACACCCCAAGAGATAAGTGCAACAATCAATGATGAGCCAGAGCTGGTTGACAATAAACATGAAGAGCAGTCACATTTAGCCTCAGCAATGGAAGATGGGTCAAACTCCCAGCCACATTATGGTAATGCCTTGAAAAATGACATCCAGTGGGGCCGTGAAACAGTAAAGAAGTTTCTAACAAAACTTGGATTGCTTTGATGTCAACTTTACAGAACCACTGGAAGAAACTTCATTGAAACTGATCATGAGTTCTGTGATTGTTCTGATCCATTTGCCTAATTTTTTATTGGCCTGGGGAAGATGGATAGAGGAGCTCAAGGTGTTTCATGATGATGGCTGTTGAGTGAAGATATATACTTTATTATATATGTTCTGAAGATAATGTTGTATACCACTATCATATTTCTTAGATTGCATCATTCTTTCAGTTTTGGCCACTTTTGTATAGTGCTAGAAGTTTCATGGGAGATAGAGAGAGCTTTGGTTTATGTATCCCACATAACTGATTTGTAGCAAGTATCTATCTATTATAATAAATTCTATGAAATGCTTTTGTTTATTTTTCCTATTTCGTTCTATCGCTATACAGTGGTGGAAAATATAGATGTAATACATATATTTTTGTGTACGCTAATTACCAATTCAATGTAGTATATAATTTGAAACCACTTTTCTGTCATCATATAGATTTTGTATTTAATGTCTAATATCAATTGAGCATCATATAGGAGGAAGAAAATTGTGTTATCTTGAAAGCCTAGCTGCTATGCTACATGCAAATTAGTTTTTGAAGCTCACGCTTATAGAGGAGTTCTGGGTAACATGCTGCCGTAACAGTGGTGTCTCCAAACTTCAAAGCGGGTCCGCAATCAAAGGGAAATGATAATCAAAATCAATAGTAGTGCTTCGAAAACTTAAACAGACAGGGGTCTGTGCTCTGTGCTCTGTGGTGTGACTCTGTGATGTGTGTGAAGTTGACACCGTACAGCAAACGGAGATGACCGCAGAATCATTGGAGAATGGCACATAAGTTGGCACTACTGCACGGTGATATAAAATACTTTCTCTTTCTTTCTGATATCTAAATCTAATCCACTATATATTTTTTTCTTTTTTATTTTGTATTTTAAATGGAACTCATTATTTTAACATTTTCGTGGTTCGAACCATACCTTGTACTAGATGAGTAATTAATGGAAGTCCCACAGTCCTACACTCCTACTTGTGGGATCTAATCCAGTGAAATCCACGCCATCTATTTTTGTCTGATATGATCTAAGTTGCATATCTTTATCCCTATATAATTTGCAACATAGAACATTGTCACCGGGGGCGGAACTTGGATAAAAACTTTGAGGGGGCCATTTTTATATATGGATTAATTTTTTTGATAAATAATCAAATGTGAGCAATTTTTATTTTCTTCCCATTCTCTTCTTTATGCTTTAGTGCCAAAATATTTTTAAATATTACAAGAACAAGCCTAAAATTAGGAGGTGGTACAACTTCATAATGAAGATGGGGATGGCTTCATGATAAAAATGAGCGACATGAAAGTCAATTAGAAAGAGTGGCATTGGATGAGTTCAAAAGAGATGATTTCTCTCATAAATTTTGAGAGATGAACAATATATAAACTTTCATTTGAAGTTTTTTAAAATAATAGTACCTTTTGGTTCTATTTATAATAGACAAAAATGTATTTTTGCTTGGTCCTAAATATAAGAAACATGGTACTATTTTTGAATTTATGAAATTCTTTTTATACCCTTAATTTACTGTTCACTACTCGCCTATTTTCCATGATAGTAGATGTATTATGTTATTTCCAATGACCAATTATTGGAGCATGAGTCACTACTTTAATGATGACTTCAATTGAAAGCAATTTTGTCACTATTTTAGTTATTTAATATTAAGGATATTTCTGGAATAAAATTTAAAACCATGACAATATTAATCACAAATAACTTATTTCAAGACATTTCCTTGACCTTGATTATTTAGAGTGTGTTTGGTAAAACTAGCTGAAAAGCTAGCTGAAAGTTTAAAACTACCTGAAAGCTGAAAAGTTAGTTGATTTGATTAAATGTCTTTGGTAAAACTAGGTGAAAATGGTAAAATGACATATAAGGACATCATTAATTATTAAATAATGATAAGTGAGGGTGGTTGAGGAATAAACTTGTAATTAATTTTCAGCTAATAGCTGAAAAAATTGGAGCTTTTTTAAAAAAGCCACCTCAAGTACCTTTTCAAGAAAAAACTAGTAGCTACCCAAAAAAAACTACATTACCAAACACAGCTACTAATTTCAACTTTCAGCTAGTTAACTGGCTAAAATGTCTTATCAAACACACTCTTAGTCCGATATTTTTTATAAATAAGACCGAAGGTAATAATATAAATTTATATCAATAAATTAATGTAATAATATAAATAGTATATAAGTATGTATATACTTATATATATACTTATATACTATTTATATTGAGTCAGGATCCGTTGACACCAGGTGTAAAACTTTATGAGTTACACCTCTTAATAACTTTTTGAAAAATGTGAATTTGATCAATCTAATCGTTGAATCACATTATATTACCTTCATGATCATGTATATCAAATTTCAGATAATTTGGACATTCGTAGGTATGTTATCTAATAGTAGACTTTTACTTATATTTTAAAAACATATTATACATTAAAATAAATTAGTTTGATGAAATATCAATTAGTTTTCGATTTTTATGAAATTTTATAGGCTTGATCTACTTTATAAGAACTTTCAGTTCAACGGTTGGATTGGTCAAATTCACATTTTTCAAAAAGTTATTAAGAGGTGTAACTCATAAAGTTTGACACCTGGTGTCAACGGATCCTGACTCATTTATATTATATATATACTTATATAATAATACTTATATACTTCAGTGTTTGGGGGCTCCCCTGTCACACTGAAGATCCGCCACGGGTTACTAGTTTGTTTGACAGGAATATTAATATAAACCACGTACAATTGTTTAGGTGGCAGAATCTATAGTTTCATTCCGTAAGTGAGTCCTTGTCACTAAATTCACTTTCATATTATTTAGAATTCTATATAATTTTGAAAACTGAAATTTTAGTAAATAAATAAATGATTTAATTGCACTTTTGGTCCCCTACTATCATCAATCCGTAATTTTGGTCCCCTAACTACATCGCGAATTTGGAATAATAAGGGATTAAAATCATGAAAAAAAAAGTAAGAAGACCAAAATTACAGATTGATGATAATAGGGGAACCAAAAGTGCAATTAAAACAAATAAATAAAATAAGAAAAAAGGTACCGGATATATTATATGGAAGGGACTACACAAGAGAGAGAGAGACGCAACCTATAAACCTTCCGGATCATCCCCTCCTGGTCCAAACATTCCACGTAGTGAGTGAGTGGTGGGACAGTGAAGCACAAGGTGGCGATGTCCTAAAGTAGAAATCTTACTCCATGCGCTCAACTCTACATTATATACCAACTTGTCACGAAGCTAATGGCTGCCTTAACATAATTTACTCAACAGTAAACGAGTCAACGAAAACTAGTCAAAATGATGTCATTGGGAGATTCAACGAAGAAATGGCAATGGGAGTGGAGACCAAAAAAATTAATTGTTACTCCCATCTCTCTTCTCGTGCAACAGAGAACGAATGGGGAAGTCGATCTTCTCAGATCAACTATGAGGGTCGGTGATTCTACACGAATTTTGATCTCCGGTCGCGACCAGAAGGCAAGGACGAAGGCCAATGGCGTTGTGGTGGTTGTTTGGTGGAGGGTTGAACGAGGTAAACGACACTATGTTTGGCGCATTCTACATTAGAGAAAGAAGTGGAAGACAACTAGAACCACCAGATTTGGCCATTGAAGGTCATTGTTGTTTCTTCTGCTAGTGAGTGTGCAGATTCTCCTTCAGTCCCTGTCAGTGTAATTAAATTTCGTTCGGACCTACCGGTCGAACCGGTTGGACCGAAACCGACCATATAACCGGTCAGAGCCGCTTATTAGAACGAGTATGTAAGGGAACCTGTGAGAAACAGTTTGACTCGGTAGTTTTAGGTTAAAACCGGTGACCCGACCGAGTTTAGATGAACCGAGCGAGTCTGTGAATAATTGGTCGGCCGTTTTGTTTTCTATCACCTTCATTCCTCTGCGTTTTGCAAAGCTCATCCTCCTTGGCAGTTTTGCTCATCTGTCGCACAGCTCTATCGCAGCCGCAGGTGATATTCAATCACTGTTTATCTTTGTCAAAGCAAAGCTTAGAAGGTTTAATGGAACACGTTTAGTTTATAGCTGCCAGAAAGAAGATGCTTTTGTGCTTGAGAAGAAAAGTAAAGAGGAAGAAAGAGAGTGAACAGTGGAAATGAGAAGTTTTTGTGCCTGAGAAGAAAACTAATTAAAGGGGAAGAAAGAGATTGTTATGGGGTATGGATTTGAAATTAATAATTTAAACTTAATGAATACTTTTATTCCTCTCCTCTTCATGAACTACTATGACACCTCTCTCTCTCTGAGCAGTTGAATGTCGTGGACGCAACATATCAAGTATTGAAAGAACCAAGCATACCAATTGAATTTTCACTGAGTTTTGGCTTCATTCTTGTAAAAAGATACAACATGCAGGGCCAATTTATTTCTTCCATGTATACTGTATAGTAGGTCCGTCCTGGTTCCCCTGTGTAGAGGTCCTATGGAGACCACCTTTGGCATGTAAACTTCCACTTTCGATGATTTTCGTCAAAGTTGTTGTGGAACAATGGAAATGCATCATGTTGAACATATTCATGACGTACAAAACCCAACATCTTCTCCATCGAATCGACCCGGGATGGTGTTGAATTTTTCTTATGCTTCCCTTTTTCCTTTGCCCTCCATTACCCGAAATTTGACAAACAAGGATTGACCTCAATTGCGGCAAATTCTTCAAATTAAGATAAAATATATCTTGATCAATAATCAGATGAAGAATGAAGTTAGGGAACAAAAGAGAAAACAATAACTGATATATAAAACCTGTTTGGGTGGATCTTCTACAGAAGTACTTCTAGCTAAAAAAAAATAGCATGAACCAAAGAGGTCAAATGGATTTAACTTCTCCATAAGTTAAAATTAGTATTTGTAGACCACCTCCTCCAAAAGCCCTCTCATTTAACTTCTCTAAAAGTAACTAATTTTAACTTATGTAGAAAATTGACCTCTTTGATTCATGCTATTTTTTTCACCTCGAAGTACTTCTGCAGAAGTTCCACCCAAACAGACTCATAATTGAGGAAAGCATTCACAATTTTAGCTTCACACTGGTTGACGTGCCAAAGAGACTAATACATCGCCATTTATATAAAGAGAAGGGTAATGTTTGGTTTGGTTTGGTTGACATTTGATCAATGTTTATCAGAAGACAGAGAAAGTATATATGAAAATTTGGGTGTTTATTTCTACATAATATTTCTTTTACATTTTTCTTTGAATGGTGATGGCACTCATATTTTTCATATTTTCTTTTACATCTTTATTTTTTTCTTATTTATCAGATTAATAATAATCATATAACTTTGGCACATTAATTAGTCTTTCACACTCTTGGTGACCTCGATAGAAATGTTATTTTTTATATGATTCATCTCTTGTTTATTATGGAAATGATGTTTCACATATGGCACATTAGTCTTTATTAAGAAATATATTGGTATGTTTTATGAAATGATGTTTCATGTGAAGCATAGATCTCCTTACGAGTATAGTTATGCTTTCTTGGGAAGGCATAATGAGGACATGTGGTACACTACGATGTGCATTACACCAATCCTTTTTTGGTGATCATGAATGAGTTATTAGTTACGTAGGTATGGGTGACGTCATCTCTTAAATGCTTATTATTCGCTTATAGCTCAAATTAATTAGTCTTGTTGATCGACATTGATCATGTTTACTTTGTGACTATAGTCAAGATATGGAACTAGCCACAATTATTCAACCACAATGAGCCTTTTATTTATTTTGATTTTTTAAATTATGTATCTAAATTGTTTTGGTTTGGTTTGGTTTTGTTTAATAAATCAATGTTGTCCAAGTGAGAGATGTTAGCAAATTTTATTTTCTATGATTTTGGACTTTCATTGAATTATTAAAACATTGGTTGAATGACACGTATCTTAATGATTACTAGAATATCCATTTCTATCATTGGTGGATAATAGAAGTAGTGTATGTTATATTGTTGGATGGATCCTTGATAGGTATAGGACTATCACAACTTCGTGGAAATATGTATGGTTTAAATCATTGTAACCAAATATGAAAGGTAGGTCTCCTCTCCTCTTTCTCTATAAATATATGTTTAATTAGGGTCGGAAGATATGAAATAACAAGATGTACTATTAAATCCCATCAAACTTGAGGAAGAAGGAGAGTAACATCCTATCCTATAATTTACGCACTCAAAGGGATTTATAGGTAAAGGAGTCAAACAATGTGAGAAATCCATGACTTCAACATGTATGTCATCTTACTTTCTTTTCTTATACTATTTATTACCCTAAATACATGCCATCCTAATCTTATAGGAATTATCATGTTATCATATTATATATATGATATTATATAGAATAAAATGATAAGAACTATTTGCTAATTCAAAAGTCGTCGAAATACATTATTCTGGTAAAAGACTGTAACAGGCTCCAAGCTGTTAATTAATTATAGTGTGGTATTAAAAAATGACTTTAACAAGTAAAATTATTTTAAAGTCTTGTTTTTAAAACTTACAACCAAGCATGATATATGAAAATTTCATCGGTTGCAATGTGGTCTTAGATAATGAATACATAAATAGTTTAAGGATGAGAGCAATAATTGATGTAGTTTTAATAAATAATGACTTGAACTAGCTAGTTAGTCAAATTATTTTAAAGTCGTATATTTTATAAAAGAAAAATGTTGTTTGTACAACTATATAACATTTATAACAAAGAAAAAGGTAGAAATAAAAGAGAAAAAAAAGAGAGAGAAATATAAGATGTGGTGAATGATGTGACGGAGAGAAATAAAAAAATAAATTATATAAATTGTTATATGTTGTATGAATATGTTATCTCTTTTATAAATTTATCAAGAGTCGATATGGAAATTGTAGCGATTGTGATGTGGTGTTATATAAAGAAGAGAAAATAATATCATACAATAAAAAAATATATACAACAATTTATACTATATATTTTTTTCTATATCTCTTCATCATATCACTTATCACATCTCACATTTCTCTCTTTTTTTATTTTCTATTTTGTTTTTTATATTGTATTATTGTAGACCAAGAAAATATAAAGAATGACTCGAACTAGTCTTAAATAATTATAAAGTCTTGATTTAATAAAAATACGTATAAAATAATTCTACGTACTTTTATTTAATAACATGTGATATATTATTTATTAAATTTAATAGATGGTTATGTAAACTCTGATTATATATCAATTGAACTTTTTAAAAACTTGAAAACCATAAAAATGTTTCAATTATAGATTTTGATTTATAAAAATTTAATTTAAAATTTTTAAAAATTAAAAATTAAAAAATCACAATCATCCCTAAACGCTAAACCCTAAACCTTAAAATTTTAAAAAATTAGAATTGAAGTTGATATAAATATGACTCCTTTTTTCAAAAAAAAAAATCATGTCTAATATGTGATATTTTATTTTTTGTGAACATTAAAAAAATTGGAGAAGAGAACACTCTAAATCATTTGTTCGAACTTAAGGGCCTAATTTATATTAAATTTAATTCAGATTAAGTTGATTTATTAAATAAATTTAATTAAGATGTTTTTAAAAGTCGATTTAGTTTTTTTAAATAACGTTTTGGGATTTAATAAAGTCCTTTAAGTTTAAACTCATCAAATTAATTTATTTAAGTAAATATAAATATAATATTTTTATGATATTATTATTATAATATAATTTTATTATAATATTTAAATTATATATTTATAAATTTATTTAAATATTTGATCATATTATTATATACAAAATCCTGAGTTATAAGTCCGACCACCCTAAACTAAATCTATTTTCCTATCTAAATTCAAAGTCCGGTCGGACCAAACTATTCTGACACTACCTATTAATTTGGTTGAAAATTGTTCCTTCAAAAGTCACATCTTTTGCTTGGAAGGTTATCCTTAACAGGTTTCCATCTAGGGAAAATTTGTGCAGAAGAGGGGTCTTACATTTATCCCAAGCGAAGTGTCCTTGGTGCAAAGAAGTAATTGAATCAGCGGCTCATTTATTCTTTGAGTGCCATGTCTCTTACCAAATCTGGATGGAATGCTTTAATTGGTTAAGAGTAACATCTATAATGGTGGTTTGACTTGTTGATGCGGACCCCTGACATTCTCTCTTTATTAGTTTTTTTATGTAACTTTATGTAAATATGTTCTTTACCTGGACTTTGTATTGGGTTGGAGTACAAGTGGTACTCCCTTTCAATTCAATTTTACTTATAAAAAAAAACTGTGACAAAAACTGTAGTAATTTTTTAACAAATAATGAAATTCAAATAGGGTTAGCAAATAAAGGAGTTTAAAACAAATTGTTCAATGAAAGAAAACTAGTGCTTTAGATGAGCAGGTAAATCCAAATTCATTTGAATAAATTAAAAAGAGAGAAATTAAATCACTTAATCACTTTTTATGAAAATCTAAAACATAATTAAAGATTGAAACCAAGTAGTAAACATTTATTTTACAATTCAAAATTGAATCCCTTTGAGAAACATTTCATAAGTCATCTTAATTCCATAACTTAAAGGAAATAGACAAATTATAACATAATACTTAGCCACTTCATAACAGATATAAGCATAATAAGTCAATTTGGATCCCTCAATAGATCATCAACAATATAGTATTCCAAATACGAAGTAACAAAAGATAAATATCAAATAGAGAAGAGGACATTAGCTCTAATTATAAGGTTCAAGACCCTTAATTTTGAGATATTTTCATGGTAACAAACTCTCGAAACAAGCTTAAAGTAATTATGAATGTTTATAATACTAATGGTTGCCTTTAAGATTGTTTAAGAGAACAGGAAAAAACAACAAGCAACCTTCAGAAGAAATAGAGAGCTAATCTCACAATACAAACTAAAGTGACTCTCCTTTTGACGAATCAGAGTTATACTAAAGTCAGAAATCACCAGATACAGTTCTTTTAGACGTTAGAAGATGTGTCTTGCCTTCAAAAGTTAAAAAGCTAGATCATAAGGATATGAACAAAATGTTTTGGAAACAACTATTGAAAATTAACTACATAGTGAACTATCTTAAAGAATCAAATCAAGATGATTTATGCAAAAGCAATAAATGAACAACAAGAACCTCTAAAAACTAAAAATAATGTTTCCATAAGGATTAGAAAATTTTCTAAAAGCAACAAAATGATATTCAAAAGAAAATCATTCTTGAAATAGAAAGTCAAAATGACTATAACACCCCGCACTCCTCACGCTCTACTCCATATGAAAGATATTTAGTCATATTTCCAGAAATCGCCTTTAGAAGGAAGTTTGAACAGAAGCAAGGTGGTCAACAGAGAACACATGAAAAATGAAAGTGACAACACATGTGAGTTTTGACCAGACCTAAGACTAATTCCAACTGTTATATTGATCCTCAAAATGCTATAAAATACATGCTTCAGCGACACCAAAATTGCAAGAGTTTAGAAGGAAATATTGAACCATCAGAATTTCATTTCTTACCTTTTGAAGAACTGTTTCTTTCAGTAATCACTCAAAATTCTGAGTTATTCCTTTCTAGATTATAGAGAGAGATTCTTAGGCTCAAATACCCCAGTTTCTGTTTTGAACATTTAGAGATCACTTGAGCTTTTCGTGTAAAAAAATCTTGTTTACTTAAAATTGTAGCTCTCAAGCTAGCTAGGGAGAGTTAGTAATTCTTGAGAGTAATTGAGAAGCTTGTAAGGCTTAGAATCATGATTGTGTGAAGGAACTTGAAGAGGCTGAAGAAGAATTCTTGAGTAAAGCTCGAGAAGGCTGTGATTGAAAAAGATTACCTGTAACTTCCAGTTTGATTGAGTGGAAAATCCTATTGAAGTAGGGACTGGATGTAGCCGTAGAAATTGAAGAGGGTGAACCAGTATAAAAACCTTCTATTAAATATTCTCTTCCCTTACTCATTTTACCTTTTGCAAGTTTGTTATTTACTAATCTGAGTTTTATGCTTATAATAATATAGTCATAACATCATCATAATTTCTCATTCTTTCATCAAATATGTTTTTAGTATAAAATCAAGATTTGAATTACTTCAGAAGATAATAATGACCTTTTGAAAGGAAGATATTTTCAAAACTATATACATCATTATTTTAATATAATAATTATTATCTATGTATATATTTTGAACATTTCTCAATTTATTTGTAAAAGAATTTTTTCAAAAGAAGAATTGTTGTGTAACTTAAATCTATTTTAAGTTTAGGAACATTATCCTTATGAACATATTTACTTATGGAAATTATACTGGTTAATTAGATTTTATCAACTAACTAAATATTATGACAAGCTTTTGAAAAGCCAAGAGAACTACTTGAGTAGAACATATTGAGAAGCTTAATTATGCAGAATCTATCAAATTTTACTTAATCATAATTCAACTCTCATTCTTGTGACCACTTCATCTAGTTCACTAATAAAACAAGATAAGTGACCTCGCAGATTATATATATGAACAAAGCAAAAGAGATGTCGCACTAATGTAAGCTTCAATCAGAGCATGAATCACAAAGGCATCCCTACCTTCTCCACTTATCTCCTTCTACGAGAGTAAAAGAGGATAACCCTCCGAAATCTAGCGTTTATCCATTAGTCAAATCAACTTTAACCCAAATTGCAATAAAACAAGAATATATATAACATACAACCAAAGCAGGGAATAAGAAACTAAGGGTGAACCTGGTTCGAGTCGGGTTCACCTATTTTTGGACCCAAACCAACCAGAGCAAACAGGTTGGGTCAAATAATTTTCGGGTTGATTGCTCGGGTTTTGGCCAAAGTGCAAAAACTAAATTTGAAAAAAAAAATCCTAGGCCATTGTGCAATATGTTTCTGTTAAGCATTTAACATTTTAACTTTATAAAAACAATAGCAGCATGGGTTTGTAACCAGAAGCAAGAAGCACATAACGCATACAACATATAGGGAAGACAATTCATATTCAGTGAGTAAAACAAAAGCAAAGATTAACAACCACACAACCAGTGAGCCAAAGAAGGAAATATAGAATCAATATTAAACTCACCTTGTTGGGATGGTCTTTGATACACCGGTTCTCTTCTATGAAGCACAACCTCTCCATTTCATGGTTGCTGCGAACAATGATAGAGGGAGATAGGGTAGAAAGGGGAAACTTGAATCTGACGGGGAGAAGAAAACTATAAAAAAATTGTTGCTATTTTTTAGAGAATGTTCTGAGGATCATTCAAAGTTCAACCCATGCGAGTGAGGATGATGTGGAGAGGGTAAAGCAAATGGCTCAAAACGCAGCGATGTTGATGCTCTACGCAGAGATACTTCATGAGACGGGAGAAAAACTTCTTGCCCAGTCCCGAGCCTTGCTTCGCTCTAAATTTTGAATGACTGCACCACTGGTTTCGAAGTCTGATTCATGTGTCATGAGTAACTTCCTGTACTATTTTGTATCATGTTTTGGATTTGGAGTTTCCTCTTAGTTTAATTTGAAGGTTCTTTCTCTCTGTTTTTCTGTTTCCATGATGGCTCATTAAGAAGCAGCTTCTCCGCTATGTTACAGTCGTTACTACTTGTATTATGTTTTGGTTGTTTTTAATGACAAGGTAACATCTTATTAAAAAAAGAAACTAAATAACATTTTCTTCTTGACTTGTTAGGTTTTTTTATTAAGTTTAATGGGCATGGTTTGAGTGTAAAAAAAATTATTATTATTATTTAATAATGTATTATTACATCTGTTATTAAACTAAGTAAATAAATATTATGACAATGTATTATTAAATGAGAGTGTTTTTATATCTACCGGCAAACTGACAATACTATCTATTAAATTCAAGAGTATTTCTCTACTACTTAAACAAATCCACATCATGGTAGGTGGGGCTAGCTCTCCCAAAGGGGATTTTTTCCCTCCACAAGACTCGAACCCGGGGCCTTGCTTAAGGGGAATCAAGCATGTACCACTTGAACCAACCTCGTTGGTTTATTAAGTTGAATGTTATAAAAATATAAGAGCATAAAAGTAAATTAGTTTTATTAATTTTCTCTTATCTCCTCTTGTGAATCAAACAAGAAAGACCTTCCCTCCCCTTCTTGAACCAATCAAGATAAAAAATATCATCTTCGTTATTCTCCTTTCCCCTCCCCTCCTCTCATTTGAACCAAAGACTCATTTAATTAACCATATTATCTTACTTTAATAAGAAAACTTTCAACTAAAATTTAAATGGAATTAGAACTAAATTTTATAGGGACTAAAAACATACTTAACCATATTTTTTAAATAGATTTTGCTAACAAGTGTTCTAACGACAATAGTTAATGGATCAATATATAGAATTTTTTTACTAGAAATCACAACATTAATTATATTTATACTATTAAATACTACAAAATTCAATAAAAAATTTATTTTAAATTCCTTAGACTGTACTTGAGCTACTTATTAGCATTCTCCATTTTTTAAATAACTAAAATTATGTTTGAAGAATTTGAATATAAGATTTATGGATAAAAATTCTAACAGACCAAAAATGAGGTGAGATAAGAGTGAAACTATAAAAAAATGTCAATTATAAGATGAAACACTAGCTGAAAAGCCACCTTATTGTTGTTTGGTTAAAATAGCTGAAAATTGTAAAATGACAGATAAGGATATCATTAAAATGACAAGTAATGTCGTGATGGTGAGTAAGGGTTATTAAAAGATTAAATGGTAAAAAAATAATTAGTAGCTGGAAAAAAGAGCCTTTATAAAAAATTTATCTTAAGTAGCTTCTAAAAAAACTAGTAGATATCTAAAATCGTTATCTTACACAATATTAATGAAATAATTTTGGCTACCAATTTTAATTTTTATATAGCTCAAATGTCTTAACAAACACACCCAAATTCTAGTTTGGATAAACTTCTCTAAAAAATCTTATGGGAGAAGAAAATAAAATGAATCAAGAAGATAAAATGAATCCAACTTCTTTCATTAAAATTAGTCTTTACAACCCAATTTTTTAGAAGCTCTCCCTTTTTACTTTTCCATAATCAACTAATTTTAACTTATAATTAAAAAAAGTTCAATTCTTCTTACTTTCTTAATTTATTATATTTTTTCTTACTATAAGTTCTAATAGAGAAATTTATCTAAACTCACCCTTTAAGTGTAGGGAGGAGGGATTAAAAGAAAGAAGAGAGGAAATTAAAAATTTAATAAAAATAATATTGAAAACTTTTAATATAATTTTTATTATTAAGAAGTTAATATAAAAATAAATATTAGGTGTTTCAAAGATTAATTATTTATTCTATACTAACAAAAATTGCACCGAAGACCATAAGCTCGTTATGATAGTATTATCCAGCGAATCAAAGGCCCAGTTGCTCCGGATGGATCAGGATTCTCTTTTAAATAAAGGACGATTTATCTGTCCCTCAGGCCTCAGGAACAGGAAGATAGCTTTGAATTTGAAGTTTAAGAAATTCTCGAACGCACGACATTTTTTCACTTTCAGTTACTCTGCATTTCTTTCACTTTTTCTATCTCCTCTTTTCCGTTTTTAAGCGGTTCTCTATAAAATTAAAATTAACCCTAGTCGTTCTCTTTCTTCCGAGCAGGCTAGGCTATGGCCAATAGCAAATTGCAAGAAGATAAACGGAAACGATGGATTTCTTACATGGAAACGATGATAGGTTCCGTACGCAACGTGCGTGTTAAACCGAGTACCATTTTCAATGTTCGAGAAGAACTTCGCAAATCAAGAGAGGAAGCCTACGCGCCAAAGGTAGTCTCCATAGGACCCTTACATAGGGGAACCACTACCAGAAGGGAACTTGTATCTATGGAAGAGATCAAATGGCGCTGCATGTGTTCCTTTCTTTTCCGAACAGAAAACCCTGTAGAAAGCTTGAGCATATGCAGCGAAGCCATTCATACTTTAGATGATGTAGTCCGCACAACATACGTGGATGAAATCAAATTCGACAGCTATGATCTCGCCAATATCATGTTACTAGATGGCTGTTTTCTGTTAGAACTTCTCATCACAAATGAGAAGAGCTTAGACGATAAAATTAAAAGCCGCTCACTTGGTCCTGGAGCTGAAGTCGGAAAAATGGAAGCCATCCTGTCTGATTTAAAACTGCTTGAAAACCAGATACCTCTCTTCATTCTCCCTGTCTTGTTCAAGGAACTTTTTGTCGAATATCCTCAAAACTACGAGAGCCTCACCCAAGAAGAAAAAGATAAATTTGAAAAAGAATCAAATGAGATGGTTAAAAAGATCGTTAATGGCCTTGTGCTGTTTCTCTTCAGTTGCTCTTCTGAGTCAAACCCTGTTGAGAGCCCGAATTGCGGTCACTTGCTTGAACTCATCCATTGGTTCATGACCAGGGAGGATGGAGATGGAATTAATCGGAGAAACAACCATCATTCAATAACTGTGGAGAGAAATTTCTACAGTAGTACTAAACCGAATCTGAAACTCTGCGCTGAAAGGCTCGAAGCCGTTGGAGTTAAAATTAGAGCTCTGGATGAGGACAGTATAAAAAAAGGAAGCATGTTAATAACAATAAGGCTTAAAGATAAGAAGGAGGTCAATAAAGATGTCAACGTCATGTTTGGCTGTGACAAAAAATATAGTCCAGGGCAGAAACTAAGAATCCAGCCTATTCGTATCACAGAAACAACGGAAGTTCAGTGGCGGAATTTCATTGCTTGGGAGCTGTTCTCAAAAGACCACTGACGACCGAGTACTAACCCTAGCCGTCAAAGGTCAAAGGTATCAATTGAGTACAAAGTAGGGTTCACCTTCCTCTTTATAGGTTGCCTCCCCCATGATCATATGTAAGCCGAGGAATCTGGGATACGATGGAGAGAGACCGAGTAATTCGGATACTGCCCCGCGAGCCTCGGATCCTCCTTTTACCCTAAAGGTCCCTTTGGCCTACTTTCAGTTACTCTGCATTTCTTTCACTTTTTCTATCTCCTCTTTTCCGTTTTTAAGCGGTTCTCTATAAAATTAAAATTAACCTTAGTCGTTCTCTTTCTTCCGAGCAGGCTAGGCTATGGCCGACAGCAAATTGCAAGAAGATAAACGGAAAAGATGGATTTCTTACATGGAAACGATGATAGGTTCCGTACGCAACGTGCGTGTTAAACCGAGTACCATTTTCAATGTTCGAGAAGAACTTCGCAAATCAAGAGAGGAAGCCTACGCGCCAAAGGTAGTCTCCATAGGACCCTTACATAGGGGAACCACTACCAGAAGGGAACTTGTATCTATGGAAGAGATCAAATGGCGCTGCATGCGTTCCCTTCTTTTCCGAACAGAAAACCCTGTAGAAAGCTTGAGCATATGCAGCGAAGCCATTCATACTTTAGATGATGTAGTCCGCACAACCTACGTGGATGAAATCAAATTCGACAGCTACGATCTCGCCAGTATCATTTTACTAGATGGCTGTTTTCTGTTAGAACTTCTCATCACAAATGAGAAGAGCTTAGACGATAAAATTAAAAGCCGCTCACTTGGTCCTGGAGCTGAAGTCGGAAAAATGGAAGCCATCCTGTCTGATTTAAAACTGCTTGAAAACTAGATACCTCTCTTCATTCTCCCTGTCTTGTTCAAGGAACTTTTTGTCGAATATCCTCAAAACTACGAGAGCCTCACCCAAGAAGAGAAAGATAAATTTGAAAAAGAATCAAATGAGATGGTTAGGAAGATCGTGAATGGCCTTGTGCTGTTTCTCTTCAGTTGCTCTTCTGAGTCAAACCCTGTTGAGAGCCCGAATTGCGGTCACTTGCTTGAACTCATCCATTGGTTCATGACCAGGGAGGATGGAGATGGAATTAATCGGAGAAAAACCATCATTCAATAACTGTGGAGAGAAATTTCTACAGTAGTACTAAACCGAATCTGAAACTCTGCGCTGAAAGGCTCGAAGCCGTTGGAGTTAAAATTAAAGCTCTGGATGAGGACAGTATAAAAAAAGGAAGCATGTTAATAACAATAAGGCTTAAAGATAGGAAGGAGGTCAATAAAGATGTCAACGTCATGTTTGGCTGTGACAAAAAATATAGTCCAGGGCAGAAACTAAGAATCCAGCCTATTCGTATCACAGAAACAACGGAAGTTCAGTGGCGGAATTTCATTGCTTGGGAGCTGTTCTCAAAAGACCACTGACGACCGAGTACTAACCCTAGCCGTCAAAGGTCAAAGGTATCAGTTGAGTACAAAGTAGGGTTCACCTTCCTCTTTATAGGTTGCCTCCCCCATGATCATATGTAAGCCGAGGAATCTGGGATACGATGGAGAGAGACCGAGTAATTCGGATACTGCTCCGCGAGCCTCGGATCCTCCTTTTACCCTAAAGGTCCCCTTTGGCCCAATGTGAGAACTTCCTGGGCCGAGTTTCTAGTGCTAGCCCAAATGACCAGGACAGTACACAGCCCCCCGAGCACGAGGCTTGATGGGCCAAGGCGAAGTGCTCGAAGCGTGAATGGTCGGTGTTGGCCCAAATGATGGGGACAGTACACAGCCCCCGAGCACGAGGCTTGATGGGCCAAGGCGAAGTGCTCGAAGCGTGAATGGTAGGTGTTGTCCCAAATGATGGTGACAGTACACAGCCCCCCGAGCACGAGGCTTGATGGGCCAAGGCGAAGAGCTCGAAGCACAAAGTATTCGAGTACAAAGTGTTTGTTCATTCTGTCGCTGTTGTTCCGAGAAGTAATGGTCAAAAAATCGTTTATTGGTGTTCTACTAAGGCATATCATGTCTTGCTGGCAGCGGATGGGACATGTAATTATGTGTTCAGAGGTGTCACTTTTTTATCTGACGGTCGAGAACTCACCTTGTGAGTGGTGCCGCTTTCCAGCCGATAGATCTCTGTGGGTGCTGTTTCCTATGCCTCGAAACGATTCCCTAAAACGGCTGCAATGATGACTCTGGTAATGCTTTACATAGGCAATTAATTTTGCCTCGGTAATTAAATGAGTGGGATTTTAATGTGACTTAATATCCCACTGGCACCAACATTCGTGTGCCTTTTACTCTTCACCGTTCCATTTCCCCATTTCTCTTCTTCAAATAGCAACCTTTCCAACCCACAACACTTTACTTTTTTGCTTCGTTTCTCCTCCAACTCCATCTTCGAGCCCTTCTGAAAGCCTTTCTGAAAATCTCTTCTAGAACTCCAGGTAAATAACTTCTGCAATCTTTGTCTTTTTACTCCTTCCTTGCTCTATGGCTGATACGGGAACAACGAATCCCCCCACCCTGATTGAGTCTTCTCCTAGCGAGTCCAACCCCCCAGCTAGGGTTCGCCACTCTAAAAAACTAGTCCCTTCTCCGCAAGTGAAGCCTTTTTACGGCTGGGTTGCGGATGACGTACTCACCCGCTACTCCATTTTTGATACTGATGAGAGTCTAACCAAAATCCAGTCTTTCCTGACCCTACCAAAATCTGAGTTATCGGGTCGCATAAGGGCTGAGCCTTGTAATAATAACACTTTAGTTTGTTCTAGCAAACCCCAGGGGAGCACCTCCGAGTTTACTTTCTGTTACGAGACCTTTGTCACCAAACTCCATATCCGATTTCCTTTAGCTGCGTTTGAGGTTGATGTTTTGAGGATGTTAAATGTAGCCCCTAGCCAGCTGCACCCCAACAGCTGGGGTTTTATTAAAGGTTTTGTTGCTCTGTGCCGATATCATGGCATTACCCCCATCACTAGGATTTTCTTCCATTTTTTCCAAGCTAAATACGGACCTAATAAACCAGTGGGGTGGACCTCTCTTAATGGAATAGTGGGGCGGGGTATCCTAGTTTCTATAGCTTCTTCGTATAAAGAATTTAAAGAGGAGTTTTTTTAAAGTAAAGGGAGATGTAGACAAACCTAGCTTTTTGGTGGAGGCCGATGGTACTCCGAAATTCCCCATGTATTGGACTCGTAACCCTCGCAAGATGCTAGGGTACAGAAAGTCGTCTCTGACCGAGTCTGAGCGAGTAGATGTGGATTTGCTTTCTTCTTACAAACCTGTGAATTGTACTCTCCTTTTGGAGTTGGGGGACGATAGAGATGAAATTTCGACATACATGGGTAAATGGATGTGAAAGAGATTTTTGTCTTTTTTTGTTTTTACATATTTTTGTTCCCCCTCTCATTTTTGTGCTGCTTTCTGATCACTTAGTGCATCTTTGTTTCAGAGAAAAAGGAAGAAATGGTCGGTCAGGGCGAGCAGTTTAAACCGAGGATGGATGACAAGGCACTCTTGTCATTTAAGAGGAAAAAGGGTGGCAGCCAAAGTACTGTTACCCCAAGCGTTGTTGTTAGAGATACCGAGAAGGAGAAGGAGAAGATTGTGGTTCACATTGATCAGGAGGCCTCCTCAACCACAAAATCGGGACTCCCCATGAGCAATTCTGGAAAGAAGCCTAGAACTGAGCAGAGTGGCCAGAGTGGTCCTGCTAAGGCGGACGCTGGTGGGGATGGAGCTGGAGGTTCTCGCCCCTACCAACACCCTTTGAAGGGAAATCTGGATCTGATGTGATTTCCATATTTGATGGCCGCATGAACCTTGAGCAAATGGTAGGCTCTAACTTCTGTTATCCTGAAGATCGTGCTCGGGTGGCCAAGGTTGGTCTCCGGAATGTGAGCAAGATGTCTCAGATTTTTTCTGTCCAGAACGCCTTTTTGGCTCATGCCATGGATTCCCAACTAAGTGTTTTGGAAAAAGATTTGAAAGATAGGAACATCATTATAAAAAGGCTCAGCGAGCAACTTAGTATTCGTAATAAGAATGACGAAGAACTGGCCTCCAAGGTAGAGGAAAACAAGAACCTACCTGCCGAGAATAAGAAACTGGGAGAAGAACTTCAAGCTACTCAGGGTGCTCTCCAGCTGTCACAGAAGTCTTTGTCAACGAGCATTGAGGAGAAGGTCGCCCTGACGACTAAGCTTGCTGAAGAGAAAGGGAAGCTCGCTGAGGAGAAGAAGAAATTTGATGAAGAAAAAGCTGAGCTGACTGCGGCTAAGGTTAAGCTGGAAGAAGAGGTTGAAGATTTAAAGGGAGAGATCATGTATCATCATGAACGTGGCTTCACCAAGGCTGTTGATCAAGTGAAATTCTTGCACCCTTCAGTAAACTTGGATGATGTAGGAGTTTTCAAAGTGATCGAGGATGGGAAACTGGTGGACATGGAATAGGCGGGCATTAGGTTTAATCTAAAGTTTAACATATTTGACTTAGATTATTTTGCAGTCTTATTTTGTCATGTAATCGGGAAACTTTGCCTTTTATAGAAAACACTCCAACTTTTTGCCATGTCGTCTCTTTATACTTGTAGGTTTTATTATTATTATTTCGGCGACTATATTGCATCCGCATACTGTTTTCAAATTTACCATCCAAGTGCGAAGCTCAACGTTTATGTTATGTTGCACCCAAGCGTTCAGGGTACTCGGGAGTGTTATATGTTATCATCCAAGTGCGAAGCTTGGTGACTATGTTATGTTACATCCGAGTACTTTGAGTACTCGGGAGATGTTATGTTATCATCCAAGTGCGAAGCTTGGTGACTATGTTATGTTACATCCGAGTACTTTGAGTACTCGGGAGGTGTTATGTTATCATCCAAGTGCGAAGCTTGGTGACTATGTTATGTTACATTCGAGTGCTTTGAGTACTCGGGAGGTGTTATGTTATCATCCAAGTGCGAAGCTTGGTGATTATGTTGTGCTACGTTTTGAAAGGTCGTCTCTAAATGAATGTTATGTGCCTCATTAAAAACTCTCCTGGATTCAGGAGAGAAAAGAGTGCACTCAGGTATTATTTATTTGAATTGAAACAAAAGTTCCTAATACATAATGTCGAATTGAAAATTCTAACTCCTACTTACTATAAATCCAAATAAAGCCTTAACTATAATAGAAACGTAAATTAGTCATGTTCCAAGTACGAGGCACCTGAGTTCCAGTAAGCTCTTCAATTCTGTAGGCTCCCTTCCCAACTTCTTCTTTGACTCTAAAAGGTCCTTCCCAGTTCGGAGCCAGTTTTCCCACAATGTTATCCTTCGCAGCTCTGCGGAGGACTAGATCTCCTTGCTTCAGTTTTCTGAGGATTACTTTACTGTTGTATCGTTGTTCTGCCCTTATCTTGCATGTTGCCTCCCGAACATGAGCGGCTTCCCTGACTTCTTGCAAATTGTCTAAATCACTCAATCTTTCCACTTGGTTATGTTGATCGTCAAAGGTCAGAGCCCGGTAGCTCGGCTCTATGACCTCAATGGGAATCATTGCATCCGAGCCATACACCAACCTAAAAGGTGTTTCTCCGGTAGTAGAGTGTGGGGTTGTATGATATGACCACAACACATAGGGCAAGTGTTCGGCCCACATGCCCTTCGCATCACCCAGTTTTTTCTTCAGGCCATTGAGAACAACCTTGTTGGCAGCTTCAGCCTGACCATTCGTTTGCGGGTGTTCCACTGAAGTGAATTTTTGGATTATTCCCCACTAGCTGCAAAATCCCGCCACTATACGACTTGCGAACTCCGTACCGTTATCCGAGGTGATGCACCGGGGAATGCCAAATCGGCATACTACTTTCTTCCAGTAGAACTTCTTGATTCTTTCTGCAGTGATAGTTGCCACCGATTCAGCCTCTATCCACTTTGTGAAGTAATCAATAGCCACAATGAGGAACTTCAGTTGCCCGGGAGCTAGGGGAAACGGGCCAAGGATATCTACTCCCCAAGAACAAAAGGGCTATGG
Source organism: Sesbania bispinosa (assembly GCA_026901365.1). Taxonomy (NCBI): domain Eukaryota; kingdom Viridiplantae; phylum Streptophyta; class Magnoliopsida; order Fabales; family Fabaceae; genus Sesbania; species Sesbania bispinosa. The sequence goes on from QLOH01000195.1 coordinate 1,499,547, forward strand.
GGCTGATATCGAGTGCAGGGTCTCTGGATGAGCTCTATGCAGGTCGGCAAACTTTTGACAGGTATCGCACCTTTTCACGTACTGCAAGCAGTCTTTTCTCAACGTAGGCCAGTAGTAGCCTGCCCTTAGAACCTTGGTGGCCAATGCTCCTCCCCCAATATGAGTTCCACATAACCCTTCATGAATTTCCTGGATGACTTTTTCAGCTTGCAAGTTTGTCAAGCATTTTAAAAGAGGGGTTGGAAATCCTCTTCTATACAAATTCCCAGTAACAATAATGTAGAAGGCAACTTCTCTCCGCAGTTTACTGGCCGCCTGGGGGTCATCTGGGCTCCTCCCTTCAGTGAGGTATGTAATTATTGGGCCCATCCAGGACTCCAACTCTACTTGTGTAAAGCAGACTTCTAATTTCTCAGTTGTCGGCACAGCAATGGACTCCCGTATCACTGTTTTGTTATTCCCAGGTTTCTTCGTACTAGCTAGCTTAGAAAGTAGGTCTGCTCTTCCATTTTGTTCTCGGGGCACATACTGCAAGCTAAATTTATTAAAGTGTTCGGCCAAGTGCTTTACCACTGATAAGTATTTCGCCAGTTGAGGATCTTTCGCCTGGAACTCCCCATTGACCTGCCCGGTTACTAGCTGTGAGTCGCTCTTGACGACCAAGTCCTGAACGCCGACTTCCCAAGCCAAGCTCAAACCCGCCACGAGGGCCTCATACTCAGCTTGGTTGTTACTAGCTTTGAACTCGAAACGCAGAGATTGTTCTATCAAGACCCCTCCAGGGCCCTCCAGGATGACTCCAGCACCACTCCCTTTCATATTGGAAGCTCCATCCACTGATAAGACCCAAGCACCCTGCAACCTTTCCTCTGCTTTTGGTGACGTTAACTCTACCACAAAATCTGCTAGTACTTAGGCTTTGATCGATCCGCGGGGTTCATATGATATCCCGTATTCGGACAGCTCCACTGCCCATGCCACCATTCTCCCTGCTAAATCTGGCTTCTGCAACACTTGCCTGATTGGTTGATCGGTCCTTACCACCACCTGATGGCTCTGAAAGTATGGGCGTAGCTTCCTCGCCGAAATGACCAGAGCCAACACAACTTTTTCGATCTTCTGATACAGTGACTCTGGCCCTTGCAGAACTCTACTGACAAAATAAATCGGCCTTTGGGTCTTACCATCTTCCTGCACCAACGCTGAGCTTATAGCGTGCTCTGAAATGGACATGTATAACTGCAGTGATCTTCCCTGATCTGGTCGAGTCAAAATCGGGGGGCTAGAGAGAAACTCCTTCAACTGAGAAAAAGCCTTCTCGCATTCCTCTGTCCAGGTGAATGTACCCAGTTTTCTCAACAGTTTGAAAAAGGGGAGAGCCTTATCACCCGACTTTACAAGAAACCTTGAGAGCGCTGCCATTCTTTCAGTCAACTGCTGGACTTCTTTGACGTTCACTGGGCTCCTCATCTCCAAAATAGCTCGACATTTATCTGGATTTGCCTCTATACCTCTTTCTGTTAACGTGAATCCTAAAAACTTGCATGAGTGAATCCCAAACGAGCACTTCTGGGGTTTAGACGCATGTTATGCCTTCTCAGTTCATCAAAAATCTCCTGCAGGTCTGCGCAGTGGTCGGCCTCCTTCATGGACTTCACCACCATGTCATCTACATATACCTCTAAATTCTTGTCGATCTATTTCCGGAACACTTTATCCATGAGCCTTTGATACGTTGCTCCTGCATTCTTCAATCCAAAACACATGACCTTGTAGCAATAGTTGGAGGTCTCTGTCATAAAGGCTATCTTGTCCTCGTCCATAGGGTGCATCCGAATCTGGTTGTACCCTGAGTAAGCATCCATCAGACTTAGGATCTTGTGGCCTGAAGTTCCGTCTACTAGACGATCAATGCTCGGCAGGGGGTATGAGTTTTTGGGGCAGGCCTTGTTTAAATCTGTGTAATCTGTGCACATCCTCCACTTGCCATTTGCTTTCTTAACCAGAACCACGTTTGCCAACCAGGTGGGGTGCTTGATTTCCCTGATGAAGTTAGCATCTTTCAACTTGTTTGTCTCTAGCCTAATGACCTCCCCGCGCTCTTCACATACCTTCCTCTTTCTCTGCACCACTGGTCGAGCACTGGGATCCAAGGCCAGTTTATGGCATAGGAAATCGGGATCCACGCCCGGCATGTCCGCCGCCGACCAAGCAAATAGGTCTTTGTTTTCCTGTAGTAAGTGAACTATCTTCTTGGAGAGTTCGCAGTCCAGCGCAGCACCAACCCTGGTCACCTGCTCAGCCACGTCGCCAATATTTACTTCCAAGAGCTCCTCGGTAGGCTGTGGTCGCCTGTCCTCTCTGAACCCCTCCCTAGGGTCTAGCTCGGAGAAGTACACTCTATGTGTTGTTTCAGCCCGAACATCATCATCCTGGCTTTCCATCCATCCTTGCCGATTAATGGTGAGACTGTTTTTATAGCACCGGCGGGCAGCATGTTGATCGGCTTTGACTACCCCTATGCCCCCTTTCTCTAGTGGAAACTTCATAGTCAGGTGCAACGTTGAGACTATGGCACCCAAGGAATTAAGAGATGCCCTTCCCAAAATCACATTGTATGAGGATGGAGCATTGACGACCAAGTATTTCACCCGCACACGTTTCGAACCAGGATGTAGCCCAAATGTCGTAATGAGATCAACGTATCCTCTTACTTCAACGGTATCGCCGGCGAAACCTATCAATGATCCCTTAAATGGCAATAAGCAATCCTGGGAAAGGCCAAGCTTTCTGAAAGCCCTCCAATACAGAATGTCCGCCGAACTTCCTTGATCTACCAACACCCTTTGAACCCTGTAATTAGCCACTCGGACCTCGATCACCATCGGATCATGTTCATGCTCCTCAATCCCTTTAAAGTCGTCATCAGAAAAGGTAATTGTCTGATGCGAGACATGATTGCTCGGCTGACTCGGTCCTTCACTGATCTGCATGACCGCCCTGGAATACCTCCGCCGAGAAGAGCTAGTGGTTCCCCCACCAACAAAACCTCCAGCAATGGTTGTTACGGTTCCCCTGATGTTCTCCTCTGCCGGCTCATTCTGCCTATTCCCAGTATTCGTTCTTGCCGCCCAACTGTGTCTCTCCTGGTGCCTTCTCCCCCGCTAGGTCGTTTTCCCCCAGTTGATACAAAACGCCTCAAGTATCCGTCTTTGATCAACCGCTCAATCTGGTTCATCAAATCCCAGCATTCCTCTGTGTCATGACCCTGAACTCTGTGGAATTCGCACCACCTGTTTTTGTATGGTCCTTTTGGTCCTCTGGCTGGAAGGGGAAGGTCTAGCAAGTTTGCATTGTAGACCTCCTTGAGGATCTCGACTCTCTTTGCGTCCAGGGGGTGTAATCACCTGAGCCCCACTGTGATGTCCTTCTAATCTCTGCAAAATTCGGGCGACCGCCACTTGGCCTACCGCCCAAGGGATTATACCTTGTTGCTCGTCTGTCCGTCCTGCCTCCCAGTCCATCTCCTGTCACAGGTTTCTTTGAACTCTGGCCTTCAGTTATCCTCTCCCTTTTTTCAGCATTGCTTTCTTCACCCTTCACATAACATTCCGCCCGCAATCAAATCTCCTCCATTGTTACCGGAGGTCTTTGGGCCAAGGATTCATTAAAAGGCCCCGCCTTTAGACCTTCAACGAAGGCCGATACAAAGACTTCCCGGTTAGGATTGGTTACCAGGAAAGTCGCTTCATTGAAACGGCCCAAGTAGTCTTTCAAAAACTCCCCTGGCTGCTGCCTCACACTGAACAGCTTGCCCGCCGTCCACTTCTTCTGCCTACGAGCCGAGAACAGGGACATGAACTTCTTGGTAAAATCCGTGAAGCTTGTGATTGATTTAGTCGGCAGCTCGGTAAACCAGATAAGCGCGGATCCCGTCAGCGTCCTTGAGAATAACTTACATTGTAATGCGTCTGACAACCCCCTACTGATCATCTGTGTACGGAAGGCCACCACGTGCATCACGGGATCAGAGGTTCCATCATAAGTCATTAGCGCTGGATCCTTAAAGTTGTCGGGATAGGGCGTGATGTATATGTCTTCCGAGAAAGGTTGAAATTCCATCACCGCATCTCCTGCTTCTTCATCTACTATTCGTCCATGGTCCAGCGCCGTCATTCGTTGCTGCAAAGCCTGGTTCTGCTGACGCAGTTCCCTTAGTTCTTGCACGCCTTCAGTCCGATCATTGTTCATATTCACCATTGTCTCCTGCAGTTCCTGGGTCTGTCTTCTCAATTCCCTCATCTCATTCATAAGCTGTTGTAATACTTGGTTATCCACGTCGCCGTTTCCATCGTTTCCGGTATTGTCGTTCGATCGCGTATTCCTTGACATAGTTTCTGATGACAATGTGGTCGGCGGGAGACGTTTTACCGTCGCCCCACGGTGGGCGCCAAACAGTTCTCAAAAGACCACCGACGACCGAGTACTAACCCTAGCCGTCAAAGGTCAAAGGTATCAATTGAGTACAAAGTAGGGTTCACCTTCCTCTTTATAGGTTGCCTCCTCCATGATCATATGTAAGGCGAGGAATCTGGGATACGATGGAGAGAGACCGAGTAATTCGGATACTGCCCCGCGAGCCTCGGATCCTCCTTTTACCCTAAAGGTCCCTTTGGCCCAATGTGAGAACTTCCTGGGCCGAGTGTCTAGTGCTAGCCCAAATGACCAGGACAGTACACAGCCCCCCGAGCACGAGGCTTGATGGGCCAAGGCGAAGTGCTCGAAGCGTGAATGGTTGGTGTTGGCCCAAATGATGGGGACAGTACAGGAACAAAAAAGAACTACTCATGACAAATTCATCATTGAAGAACAAGGAACTCAAACTCGCAATCGCTGCAAATTCAGTCAGTATGCTCTGTTGTTCAAAGATTTGATCTGTTGTGAGCATGACATTCAGCTGCTTATAAAGCGACGTGTGCTTGTAGTAGAGGATCCGAAGAGGAGCAACGAGGATTTGATGAAATTCTTTCGTGCAATTGTTGACGGAATTCAAATTGACGTTAATGTGGATTCTAAATTTGATGATCTCATTAACGGCTTGAATGAGTACTCGCGTGCCAGAGGAAATTGTTGTAGAATCTTCTCGCATATTTGCAGATGCATTTTGACAAGAACAAGGTACAAGTGCAGGACCATGTACGGGGATTTGAAGCGCGATCACACAACCACGGTGTGGAAAACGCTGGGAGTAATCGCTGCCATCGTGCTGCTTGGTCTCGCTATAACTCAGACTGTTTTAAAATTCACCGGCTCATAGTTAATTTTTCTTCTTCTTCTTCTAGTTTTCAGTCACACATTTACAGTGTGTATTTTATCTGTTGGCTTTCATTGTCAAACTCTTTTCACATCATCTTATAATTATACAGTGTTTTCCTTAACATTTAGCAGTGTAACAGTGTTCTTTAGCTATGTGTTTTGAAGACTTATGTGTGTAATCTATATTGATGACATTTTTAAGGACTTCAGTTCTAGACAGAGAATGTAAAGCACTAGTAATTCCTCAGTTTTTCTGTAAATTTTTTTGTTAATTTCTGCTGAGAGATGGCATCACATGTTTTTGCGAGAACCTCTCAGAGCTTTGATGCCAGCTATGTGAATATGGCCACATGCTCTACTTGTCACGGATCAAGATCCTATTTATTTTTTAACTGCATGGATCTGAGCCCTTAATAAATTTATTTTCACTCAAGCAAAATAATAATAAATATATTTTAAGAAAAAAATTCAACAGAGAGAGATAAAACTCCACACTCAGTTGGTGGTTGAATCGTACAAATAATTTTTTATGTTATAAATTAGAACACTTCTAATACGCATGCCCAGAACGGAGTGTGGGCCTGAAGTGGGAAAATTGCATAAAGAATGGGATGAAATACCTCAATAAAAGCCTGAAAAAACTACGACAAAAAAAAAATGCCTGAAAAACCAAATGTCCAAATCCTCTCTACAGTGCATATACTCTTGGAATAGCGAGAAAATTTTTTCTATTAAGTGAAATCTAAGGACTCATAATGGAGCAACCCTCTTTGGGTGCTTCCAATGGGTCCCATTTGTACATATCACTAATTTATACTCTTCCCAATATAAACATCACTGTTCTCAAAAGACCACCGATGACCGAGTACTAACCCTAGCCGTCAAAGGTCAAAGGTATCAGTTGAGTACAAAGTAGGGTTCAACTTCCTCTTTATAGGTTGCCTCCCCCATGATCATATGTAAGCCGAGGAATCTGGGATACGATGTTGAGAGACCGAGTAATTCGGATACTGCCCCGCGAGCCTCGGATCCTCCTTTTACCCTAAAGGTCCATTTGGCCTACTTTCAGTTACTTTGCATTTCTTTCACTTTTTCTATCTCCTCTTTTCCGTTTGTTCTCCATAAAATTAAAATTAACCTTAGTCGTTCTCTTTCTTCCGAGCAGGGTAGGCTATGACCGACAGCAAATTGCAAGAAGATAAACGGAAACGATGGATTTCTTACATGGAAACGATGATAGGTTCCGTACGCAACGTGCGTGTTAAACCGAGTACCATTTTCAATGTTCGAGAAGAACTTCGCAAATCAAGAGAGGAAGCCTACGCGCCAAAGGTAGTCTCCAGAGGACCCTTACATAGGGGAACCACTACCAGAAGGGAACTTGTATCTATGGAAGAGATCAAATGGCGCTGCATGCGTTCCCTTCTTTTCCGAACAGAAAACCCTGTAGAAAGCTCGAGCATATGCAGCGAAGCCAATCATACTTTAGATGATGTAGTCCGCACAACCTACGTGGATGAAATCAAATTCGACAGCTACGATCTTGCCAATATCATGTTACTAGATGGCTGTTTTCTGTTAGAACTTCTCATCACAAATGAGAACAGCTTAGACGATAAAATTAAAAGCCGCTCACTTGGTTCTGGAGCTGAAGTCGGAAAAATGGAAGCCATCCTGTCTGATTTAAAACTGCTTGAAAACCAGATACCTCTCTTCATTCTCCCTGTCTTGTTCAAGGAACTTTTTGTCGAATATCCTCAAAACTACGAGAGCCTCACCCAAGAAGAAAAAGATAAATTTGAAAAAGAATCAAATGAGATGGTTAGGAAGATCGCGAATGGCCTTGTGTTGTTTCTCTTCAGTTGCTCTTCTGAGTCAAACCCTGTTGAGAGCCCGAATTACGGTCACTTGCTTGAACTCATCCATTGGTTCATGACCAGGGAGGATGGAGATGGAATTAATCAGAGAAATAACCATCATTCAATAACTGTGGAGAGAAATTTCTACAGTAGTACTAAACCGAATCTGAAACTCTGCGCTGAAAGGCTCGAAGCCGTTGGAGTTAAAATTAAAGCTCTGGATGAGGACAGTATAAAAAAAAGGAAGCATGTTAATAACAATAAGGCTTAAAGATAAGAAGGAGGTCAATAAAGATGTCAACGTCATGTTTGGCTGTGACAAAAAATATAGTCCAGGGCAGAAACTAAGAATCCAGCCTATTCGTATCACAGAAACAACGGAAGTTCAGTGGCGGAATTTCATTTCTTGGGAGCTGTTCTCAAAAGACCACTAACCACCGAGTACTAACCCTAGCCGTCAAAGGTCAAAGGTATCAGTTGAGTACAAAGTAGGGTTCACCTTCCTCTTTATAGGTTGCCTCCCCCATGATCATATGTAAGCCGAGGAATCTGGGATATGATGGAGAGAGACCGAGTAATTCGGATACTGCCCCGTGAGCCTCGGATCCTCCTTTTACCCTAAAGGTCCCTTTGGCCTACTTTCAGTTACTTTGCATTTCTTTCACTTTTTCTATCTCCTATTTTCCATTTTTAAGCGGTTCTCTATAAAATTAAAATTAACCTTAGTCGTTCTCTTTCTTCCGAGCAGGGTAGGCTATGGCCGACAGCAAATTGCATGAAGATAAACGGAAATGATGGATTTCTTACATGGAAACGATGATAGGTTCCGTACGCAACGTGCGTGTTAAACCGAGTACCATTTTCAATGTTCGAGAAGAACTTCGCAAATCAAGAGAGGAAGCCTACGTGCCAAAGGTAGTCTCCATAGGACCCTTACATAGGGGAACAACTACCAGAAGGGAACTTGTATCTATGGAAGAGATCAAATGGCGCTGCATGCGTTCCCTTCTTTTCTGAACAGAAAACCCTGTAGAAAGCTTGAGCATATGCAGCGAAGCCATTCATACTTTAGATGATGTAGTCCGCACAACCTACGTGGATGAAATCAAATTCGACAGCTACGATCTCGCCAATATCATGTTACTAGATGGTTGTTTTCTGTTAGAACTTCTCATCACAAATGAGAAGAGCTTAGACGATAAAATTAAAAGCCGCTCACTTGGTCCTGGAGCTGAAGTCGGAAAAATGGAAGCCATCCTGTCTGATTTAAAATTGCTTGAAAACCAGATACCTCTCTTCATTCTCCCTGTCTTGTTCAAGGAACGTTTTGTCGAATATCCTCAAAACTACGAGAGCCTCACCCAAGAAGAAAAAGATAAATTTGAAAAATAATCAAATGAGATGGTTAGGAAGATCGTGAATGGCCTTGTGTTGTTTCTCTTCAGTTGCTCTTCTGAGTCAAACCCTGTTGAGAGCCCAAATTGCGGTCACTTGCTTGAACTCATCCATTGGTTCATGACCAGGGAGGATGGAGATGGAATTAATCGGAGAAACAACCATCATTCAATAACTGTGGAGAGAAATTTCTACAGTAGTACTAAACCGAATCTGAAACTCTGTGCTGAAAGGCTCGAAGTCGTTGGAGTTAAAGTTAAAGCTCTGGATGAGGACAGTATAAAAAAAGGAAGCATGTTAATAACAATAAGGCTTAAAGATAAGAAGGAGGTCAATAAAGATGTCAACGTCATGTTTGGCTGTGACAAAAAATATAGTCCAGGGCAGAAACTAAGAATCCAGCCTATTCGTATCGCAGAAACAACGGAAGTTCAGTGGCGGAATTTCATTGCTTGGGAGCTGTTCTCAAAAGACCACTGACGACCGAGTACTAACCCTAGCCGTCAAAGGTCAAAGGTATCAGTTGAGTTCAAAGTAGGGTTCACCTTCCTCTTTATAGGTTGCCTCCCCCATGATCATATGTAAGCCGAGGAATCTGGGATACGATGGAGAGAGACCGAGTAATTCGGATACTGCCCCGCGAGCCTCGGATCCTCCTTTTACCCTAAAGGTCCCTTTGGCCTACTTTCAGTTACTCTGCATTTCTTTCACTTTTTCTATCTCCTCTTTCCCATTTTTAAGCGGTTCTCTATAAAATTAAAATTAACCTTAGTCGTTCTCTTTCTTCCGAGCAGGGTAGGCTATGGTCGACAGCAAATTGCAAGAAGATAAACGGAAACGATGGATTTCTTACATGGAAACGATGATAGGTTCCGTACGCAACGTGCGTGTTAAACCGAGTACCATTTTCAATGTACGAGAAGAACTTCGCAAATCAAGAGAGGAAGCCTACGCGCCAAAGGTAGTCTCCATAGGACCCTTACATAGGGGAACAACTACCAGAAGGGAACTTGTATCTATGGAAGAGATCAAATGGCGTTGCATGCGTTCCCTTCTTTTCCGAACAGAAAACCCTGTAGAAAGCTTGAGCATATGCAGCGAAGCCATTCATACTTGAGATGATGTAGTCCGCACAACCTACGTGGATGAAATCAAATTCGACAGCTACGATCTCGCCAATATCATGTTACTAGATGGTTGTTTTCTGTTAGAACTTCTCATCACAAATGAGAAGAGCTTAGACGATAAAATTAAAAGCCGCTCACTTGGTCCTGGAGCTGAAGTCGGAAAAATGGAAGCCATCCTGTCTGATTTGAAACTGCTTGAAAACCAGATACCTCTCTTCATTCTCCCTGTCTTGTTCAAGGAACGTTTTGTCGAATATCCTCAAAACTACGAGAGCCTCACCCAAGAAGAAAAAGATAAATTTGAAAAATAATCAAATGAGATGGTTAGGAAGATCGTGAATGGCCTTGTGTTGTTTCTCTTCAGTTGCTCTTCTGAGTCAAACCCTGTTGAGAGCCCAAATTGCGGTCACTTGCTTGAACTCATCCATTGGTTCATGACCAGGGAGGATGGAGATAGAATTAATCGGAGAAACAACCATCATTCAATAACTGTGGAGAGAAATTTCTACAGTAGTACTAAACCGAATCTGAAACTCTGTGCTGAAAGGCTCGAAGTCGTTGGAGTTAAAATTAAAGCTCTGGATGAGGACAGTATAAAAAAAGGAAGCATGTTAATAACAATAAGGCTTAAAGATAAGAAGGAGGTCAATAAAGATGTCAACGTCATGTTTGGCTGTGACAAAAAATATAGTCCAGGGCAGAAACTAAGAATCCAGCCTATTCGTATCACAGAAACAACGGAAGTTCAGTGGCGGAATTTCATTGCTTGGGAGCTGTTCTCAAAAGACCACCGACGACCGAGTACTAACCCTAGCCGTCAATATGAGTTTCCACATAACCCTTCATGAATTTCCTGGATGACTTTTTCAGCTTGAAAGTTTGTCAAGCATTTTAAAAGAGGGGTTGAAAATCCTCTTCTATACAAATTCCCAATTACAATAATGTAGAAGGCAACTTCTCTCCGCATTTTATTGGGCCCATCCAGGACTCCAACTCTACTTGTGTAAAGCAGACTTCTAATTTCTCAGTTGTCGGCATAACAATGGACTCCTGTATCACTGTTTTGTTATTCCCAGGTTTCTTCGTACTAGCTAGCTTAGAAAGTAGGTCTGTTCTTCCATTTTGTTCCCGGGGCACATACTGCAAGCTAAATTTATTAAAGTGTTCGGCCAAATGCTTTACCACTAATAAGTATTTCGCCAGTTGAGGATCTTTCGCCTGGAACTCCCCATTGACCTGCCCGGTTACTAGCTGTGAGTCGCTCTTGACGACCAAGTCCTGAACGCCGACTTCCCGAGCCAAGCTCAAACCCGCCACGAGGGCCTCATACTCAGCTTGGTTGTTACTAGCTTTGAACTCGAAACGCAGAGATTGTTCTATCAAGACCCCTCCAGGGCCCTCCAGGATGACTCCAGCACCACTCCCTTTCATATTGGAAGCTCCATCCACTGATAAGACCCAAGCACCTTGCAACCTTTCCTCTGCTTTTGGTGGCGTTAACTCTACCACAAAATCTGCTAGTACTTGGGCTTTGATCGGTCCGCGGGGTTCATATGATATCCCGTATTCGGACAGCTCCACTGCCCATGCCACCATTCTCCCTACTAAATCTGGTTTCTGCAACACTTGCCTGATCGGCTGATCGGTTCTCACCACCACCTGATGGCTCTGAAAGTATGGGCGTAGCTTCCTCGCCGAAATGACCAGAGCCAACGCAACTTTTTCGATCTTCTGATACCGTGACTCTGGTCCTTGCAGAACTCTACCGACAAAATAAATCGGCCTCTGGGTCTTACCATCTTCCTGCACCAACGCTGAGCTTATAGCGTGCTCTGAAATGGACATGTATAACTGCAGTGATCTTCCCTAATCTGGTCGAGTCAAAATCGGGGGGCTGGAGAGAAACTCCTTCAACTGAGAAAAAGCCTTCTCGCATTCCTCTGTCCAGGTGAATGTACCCTGTTTTCTCAACAGTTTGAAAAAGGGGAGAGCGTTATCACCCGACTTTACAAGAAACCTTGAGAGCGCTGTCATTCTTCCAGTCAACTGCTGGACTTCTTTGACGTTCACTGGGCTCCTCATCTCCAAAATATCTCGACATTTATTTGGATTTGTCTCTATACCTCTTTCTGTTAATGTGAATCCTAAAAACTTGCCTGAGTGAATCCCAAACGAGCACTTCTGGGGTTTAGACGCATGTTATGCCTTCTCAGTTCATCAAAAATCTCCTGCAGGTCTGCGCAGTGGTCGGCCTCCTTCATGGACTTCACCACCATGTCATCTACATATACCTCTAAATTCTTGTCGATCTATTTCCGGAACACTTTATCCATGAGCCTTTGATACGTTACTCATGCATTCTTCAATCCAAAACACATGACCTTGTAGCAATAGTTGGAGGTCTCTGTCATAAAGGCCGTCTTGTCCTCATCCATAGGGTGCATCCGAATCTGGTTGTACCCTGAGTAAGCATCCATCAGACATAGGATCTTGTGGCCTGAAGTTCCGTCTACTAGACGATCAATGCTCGGCAGGGGGTATGAGTCTTTGGGGCAGGCCTTGTTTAAATCTGTGTAATCTGTGCACATCCTCCACTTACCATTTGCTTTCTTAACCAGAACCACGTTTGCCAACCAGGTGGGGTGCTTGATTTCCCTGATGAAGTTAGCATCTTTCAACTTGTTTGTCTCTAGCCTAATGACCTCCCTGCGCTCTTCACATACCTTCCTCTTTCTCTGCACCACTGGTCGAGCACTGGGATCCAAGGCCAGTCTATGGCATAGGAAATCGGGATCCATGCCCGGCATGTCCGCCGTCGACCAAGCAAATAGGTCTTTGTTTTCCTGTAGCAAGTGAACAATCTTCTTGGAGAGTTCGCGGTCCAGCGCAGCACCAACCCTGGTCACCTGCTCAGCCACGTCGCCAATATTTACTTCCAAGAGCTCCTCGGTAGGTTGTGGTCGCATGTCCTCTCTGAACCCCTCCCTAGGGTCTAGCTCGGCGAAGTACACTCTATGTGGTGTTTCAGCCCGAACATCATCATCTTGGCTTTCCATCCATCCTTGCCGATTAATGGTGAGACTGTTTTTATAGCACCGGCGGGCAGCATGTTAATCGGCTTTGACTACCCCTATGCCCCCTTTCTCTAGTGGAAACTTCATAGTCAGGTGCAACGTTGAGACTATGGCACCCAAGGAATTAAGAGATGCCCTTCCCAAAATCACATTGTATGAGGATGGAGCGTTGACGACCAAGTATTTCACCCGAACACGTTTCGAACCAGGATGTAGCCCAAATGTCGTAATGAGATCAACGTATCCTCTTACTTCAACGGTATCGCCGGCCAAACCTATCAATGATCCCTTAAATGGCAATAAGCAATCCTGGGAAAGGCCAAGCTTTCTGAAAGCCCTCCAATACAGAATGTCCGCCGAACTTCCTTGATCTACCAACACCCTTTGAACCCTGTAATTAGCCACTCGGACCTCGATCACCATCGGATCATGTTCATGCTCCTCAATCCCTTTAAAGTCATCATCAGAAAAGGTAATTGTCTGATGCGAGACATGACTGCTCGGCTGACTCGGTCCTTCACTGATCTGCATGACCGCCCTGGAATACCTCCGCCGAGAAGAGCTAGCGGTTCCCCCACCAACAAAACCTTCAGCAATGGTTGTTACGGTTCCCCTGATGTTCTCCTCTGCCGACTCATTCTGCTTTTTCCAGTATTCGTTCTCGCCGCCCAACTGTGTCTCTCCTGGTGCCTTCCCCCCCGCTAGGTCGTCTTCCCCCAGTTGATACAAAACGCCTCAAGTATCCGTATTTGATCAACCGCTCAATCTGGTTCATCAAATCCCAGCATTCCTCTGTGTCATGACCCTGAACTCTGTGGAATTCGCACCACCTGTTTTTGTATGGTCCTTTTGGTCCTCTGGCTGGAAGGGGAAGGTCTAGCAAGTTTGCATTGTAGACCTCCTTGAGGATGTCGGCTCTCTTTGCGTCTAGGGGGGTGTAATCACCTGAGCCCCACTGTGATGTCCTTCTAATCTCTGTAAAATTCGGGCGACCGCCACCTGGCCTACCACCTAAGGGATTATACCTTGCTGCTCGTCTGTCCGTCCTGCCTCCCAGTCCATCTCCTGTCACAGGTTTCTTTGAACTCTGGCCTTCAGTCATCCTCTCCCTTTTATCAGCATTGCTTTCTTCACCCTTCACATAACATTCCGCCCGCAATCGAATCTCCTCCATTGTTACCAGAGGTCTTTGGGCCAAGGATTCATTAAAAGACCCTGCCTTTAGACCTTCAACGAAGGCCAATACAAAGACTTCCCGGTTAGGATTGGTTACCAGGAAAGTCGCTTCATTGAAACGACCCAAGTAGTCTTTCAAAGACTCCCCTGGCTGCTGCCTCACACTGAACAGCTTGCCCGCCGTCCACTTCTTCTGCCTACGATCCGAGAACTGGGACATGAACTTCTTGGTAAAATCCGTGAAGCTTGTGATTGATTTAGTCGGCAGCTCGGTAAACCAGATAAGCGCGGATCCTGTCAGCGTCCTTGAGAATAACTTACATTGTAATGCGTCTGCCAACCCCCTACTGATCATCTGTGTACGGGAGGCCACCACGTGCGTCACGGGATCAGAGGTTCCATCATAAGTCATTAGCGCTGGATCCTTAAAGTTTTCGGGATAGGGCGTGATGTATATGTCTTCCGAGAAAGGTTGAAATTCCATCACCGCATCTCCTGCTTCTTCATCTACTATTCGTCCATGGTCCAGCGCCGTCATTCGTTGCTGCAAAGCCTGGTTCTGCTGATGCAGTTCCCTTAGTTCTTGCTCGCCTTCAGTCCGATCATTGTTCATATTCACCATTGTCTCCTGCAGTTCCTGGTTCTGTCTTCTCAATTCCCTCATCTCATTCATAAGCTGTTGTAATACTTGGTTATCCACGCCGCCGTTTCCATCGTTTCCGGTATTGCCGTTCGATCGCGTATTCCTTGACATAGTTTCTGACGACAATGTGGTCGGCGGGAGACGTTTTACCGTCGCCCCACGGTGGGCGCCAAACTGTTCTCAAAAGACCACTGACGACTAAGTACTAACCCTAGCCGTCAAAGGTCAAAGGTATCAGTTGAGTACAAAATAGGGTTCACCTTCCTCTTTATAGGTTGCCTCCCCCATGATCATATGTAAGGCGAGGAATCTGGGATACGATGGAGAGAGACCGAGTAATTCGGATACTGCCCCGCGAGCCTCGGATCCTCCTTTTACCCTAAAGGTCCCTTTGGCCCAATGTGAGAACTTCCTGGGCCGAGTGTCTAGTGCTAGCCCAAATGACCAGGACAGTACACAGCCCCCCGAGCACGAGGCTTGATGGGCCAAGGCGAAGTGCTCGAAGCGTGAATGGTCGGTGTTGGCCCAAATGATGGGGACAGTACAGGAGCAAAACAGAACTACTCATGACAAATTCATCATTGAAGAACAAGGAACTCAGACTCGCAATCGCTGCAAATTTAGTCAGTATGCTCTGTTGTTCAAAGATTTGATCTGTTGTGAGCATGACATTCAGCTGCTTATAAAGCGACGTGTGCTTGTAGTAGAGGATCCGAAGAGGAGCAACGAGGATTTGATGAAATTCTTTCGTGCAATTGTTGACGGAATTCAAATTGACGTTAATGTGGATTCTAAATTTGATGATCTCATTAACGGCTTGAATGAGTACTCGCGTGCCAGAGGAAATTGTTGTAGAATCTTCTCGCATATTTGCAGATGCATTTTGACAAGAACAAGGTACAAGTGCAGGACCATGTACGAGGATTTGAAGCGCGACCACACAACCACGGTGTGGAAAACGCTGGGAGTAATCGCTGCCATCATGCTGCTTGGTCTCGCCATAACTCAGACTGTTTTAAAATTCACCGGCTCATAGTTAATTTTTCTTCTTCTTCTTCTAGTTTTCAGTCACACATTTACAGTGTGTGTTTTATCTGTTGACTTTCATTGTCAAACTCTTTTCACATCATCTTATAATTATACAGTGTTTTCCTTAATATTTAGCAGTGTAACAGTGTTCTTTAGCTATGTGTTTTGAAGACTTATGTGTGTAATCTATATTGATGACATTTTTAAGGACTTCAGTTCTAGACAGAGAATGTAAAGCACTAGTAATTCCTCAGTTTTTCTGTAAATTTTTTTGTTAATTTCTGCTGAGAGATGGCATCACATGTTTTTGCGAGAACCTCTCAGAGCTTTGATGCCAGCTATATATGTGAATATGGCCACATGCTCTACTTGTCACGGATCAAGATCCTGTTTATTTTTTAACTGCATGGATCTGAGCCCTTAATAAATTTATTTTCACTCAAGCAAAATAATAATAAAAATATTTTAAGAAAAAAATTCAACAGAAAGAGATAAAACTGCACACTCAGTTGGTGGTTGGATCGTACAAATAATTTTTTATGTTCTAAATTAGAACACTTCTAATACGCATGCCCAGCATGGAGTGTGGGCCTGAAGGGGAAAATTGCATAAAGAATGGGATGAAATACCCCAATAAAAGCCTGAAAAACTACGACAAAAAAAAATGCCTGAAAAACCAAATGTCCAAATCCTCTCTACAGTGCATATACTCTTGGAATAGCGAGAAATTTTTTTCTATTAAGTGAAATCTAAGGACTCATAATGGAGCAACCCTCTTTGGGTGCTTCCAATGGGTCCCATTTGTACACATCACTAATTTATACTCTTCCCAATATAAACACCACTGTTCTCAAAAGACCACCGACGACCGAGTACTAACCCTAGCCGTCAAAGGTCAAAGGTATCAGTTGAGTACAAAGTAGGGTTCACCTTCCTCTTTATAGGTTGCCTCCCCCATGATCATATGTAAGCCGAAGAATCTAGGATACGATGGAGAGAGACCGAGTAATTCGGATACTGCCCCGCGAGCCTCGGATCCTCCTTTTACCCTAAAGGTCCCTTTGGCCCAATGTGAGAACTTCCTGGGCCGAGTGTCTAGTGCTAGCCCAAATGACCAGGACAGTACACAGCCCCCCGAGCACGAGGCTTGATGGGCCAAGGCGAAGTGCTCGAAGTGTGAATGGTCGGTGTTGGCCCAAATGATAGGGACAGTACAACCACTAAACATTTTATCTCTGCAATGGAGCAACTCTCTTTGGTTGCTTCCCATATCTCTTTAACTATTTTTTTATTATTTTTTATCACTTTTGAACGTTGCTTTAGGAAGCAATTGAAACCCATGAAGCAACTCATGAGAATTGCTTGCAATAGTTGAATCCCAAGAAGCAATGACGCCTCCCTAGCTAGGTTGCTTCCCAAGCTTCCATTGTGGATGCTCAACGTACATTATTTCTCAACTTACTACTAATATCATATTAGATGTACAAAAAAGAAAATTTCATAATTCATCCAAGTAAAATAATCACTTACTAAACATAGTAATCAACTATAGGAGAGTTTATTAACATATGTTTATAGCTTGTAACTTTTCCACGGTGTAAGAGTACCATAAAATTAACTAATTGGTTTTCCAACATTTGGAAATTAATAATTCATCTTCCTGTGATTGAGATTGTATATTATCAGGCTCATCGTCTACACGACTACATGTTAAAGTGGGTAAAGGCTAGTATTTTTCATTTGAATTTTAAAAAATCTTATAGAATACATGCATGTTATGGAATCAATTATTATAATGAGTAAATTATATATGAATAAAATAAATTGCAAATACCACTAACCTACCTATATTGTTACAGTACTAACTAACAAAAAACTTACTTTTTTTTACGTCAACAAAAAACTTACTAGGTCGACGGGTTATAAGCTTTTTATGAATCACAAGTTAATAAATAAATTAATTAATTAATTAATTAAACTCTTCCTTCCATGACCTCAAACCAATTTCCTACCTTTAAATTAAGGAGTGAACTGAATTTTATCAGTCTTTTTCGCCCTAGTCTATTCTCTTGATCGCCATGCTTAATTAACATTTATATATAGGAGAACACTTACCATCAAGCAGGAAAATTCTGCATTCTGCTTAGCCTCTCCAATTCACGTTACTAATTTCACAAGTACTAATCCATCTAAGTACAGTGTTTACAAACCAAAGTCCAAAGGACTTTTACAAGGCAGAATTAATATTGATGAGTTACAGGACTACTTAGGAGGAAGAGAAGGTATCAATGATGGTTGTGTGAAGAGGGTCACTCAAATGGGTAGCCCAGTTGTTAAGAGGGCCTTTGCCAGTGGCAGCAGCTTGAACTGCAAAGCCAAGGAAAGCAACCATGGCAAGACGAGCATGCTTGATTTCAGCCAATTGAAGGGTGGCTTTCTTCTCAGGGTCTGCGGCCAAGCCAAGAGGGTCGAAGAACTTGCCACCTGGGTACAGCCTCTTCTCTGGGTCAAGCTCAGCATTCCTTTGGAACTCAATATATCCAATCACCAGAACTTCAATCCAAATCAATGTTGTAAGTGAGAATGGAAGTGGTTGCCCAAGGTATGATGATCCTTCCACTAGCTCCACCTGAAAGTCAAATCACAACTCTATAATCATTAACAACGGAACAGAACCCTCAGGGAACAAAAAAGAAAAATAACAACGCATAATTGCCAATAATCATATGCAAATTGAAAACATACACTAAAACGACATGCAGTAAACTCTCTAAACGCATGTCGTACGAATATAAAAAAAGAAATGCTAAAACCAAACTATTAATTCAAAATAATCCCCACTAAACACATTTTTCCGGAAACTTGAGCCCTTAACTGTCACTAAGCCTCGAATAGAATTGCCCTAAAAGAGATACCTATGGTTTACACAAAAAAAAAAATAATCGAACAAAATTCTTACAGTCTGTAATCTTTTATAAAAACAAAAAAAATGTTCAACTGTTGTTATAAAATAAAACTAAATAACCAACTTAACTTCTAAGTTCCCTTTGTCACCTATCAAATTAGTTTCTAAATACATATTCTATCGTTAAATTAATTTTAACATATTTAACACTAAATAGCAGTTTGGATAAAATAATCAAAAGAATGAAAAGAAAAAATAGAACAACAGAGCATGTACAAAACACAATATAAAAAAACGACACAATGAAACGATTGAAACGCAAGCAAGCATGCAACCAACAAACACAGTTGTCACACACACCACTCACTCAACAACACTCGTAACAAATTGGTAAAGAAACGAAAGAGTAGAACCGCACCTTCCCGGCGTCTTGCCAGGTAATTCCGGTGAGCCACTCGACGGTGAGGGCTCCAAGCGTGGCCAGCATGGCCCACCTTCCATGGATGAGCTCGCACTCCCTGAACCTCTGTAGCCCGAACACCTCACTGTACGGCTGAAACGGCGTCGGTTTCACGTCCGCCACCTCTGTCCTTGTTCCGATCACGTCTCCGGCGGAGTTCTTTGCCAGGTTTTGGTCCAGTGAGTCCAGATCGAACTGCAAGTACTCCGCTGGCTTCCCCAACCCGAACGGGTCGAATCCGTAATCGCCGACCAAACTACCGTCCAGCCACTCCGGCGCCTTCGCTCCCGGGTACCACAGCGGACGATCCGAAGTAGGACCCGGCCTCGCGGTCTTCTTAGGCGCACTTTTCTTGCCTCCGAACCCGAACCTGGCTTGTACCCGACCCGAATTTGAATGCACGTCGCGGAGACGGGTTCCGATGAAGGATGAAGTAGCGGCTGCGGTTGCGTTGGCAGTTGCCATGGCTTCGTGCTAATATGCGCCGGTAGTTAGAATAGATGGAGAGTTGAAATTGAATGTTTAGAGAGTGGGGGATCGGAGATATATTTGATGTGGGAAGTGATTATGGAATATGGATAATCTGTGAATTGGTTCTTTTGGCCGTTGGATTTGGGAGGGTATCCATCTGACGGAAAAGAAGGGGTTGGAGCTTATCCTCATGCTTATCTGGTCGTGATGACGTGGACTCCCATGTGGACCCTCTATGGCCCTCGAAGGCGATTGTTCAATGAGAACTTGTGGTGGTGGTTTAACTGGTTGGATGCTTGGCATTGCGAATTTGGAAAATATCTAATTACTTTTTCTGTGATTAATCATCTACTAATTTATTTGAATTCGTAGTTTAATATACTAACTGTTTTTTTTAAAACTAATATACTAACTGTTAAAGGAAAAAAAAACAGCAATAATATTCCACAGTGTTAATCATACACTCAATTTTTCTTACATTTTATTTTTCATTTTTTTATCTATTATATCATCCATCACATATTCATTATTATTTATAGGTGAATTTACTTCATTAAATATACAAAGTACAAAAGTACTAAAAATAAAAAGATGATCTTATCAATTTGATGACAGCAACAAGTTTTTTTGTTACGGAAAAAAAAAACAAGTAGAAATAATCAATAAAAGATGATCGTTCAAAGAAACGTGGCCCAACCCCACATTAAATCCTGTTTGAATTTTTTTTTTTTGTTATTTCTTCATGTTACTATGTTTTGTTTCAAAAGTTTACTTTTCCCTTTTAACCAAAAAAAAAAGCAATAGAAAAATTGTTTTTTTAAATATTAACTAGTGGACTATTGATATTTGAGAAAGTTGTAAGCATCGGTTGAGTTAAAGATTTTATGACATAAGTGAATAAAATGTTTTATTTTAGGAAAAAATAACTTTGTAATCCCTATAAAATACTCTAATTTTGATTTTAATTCCTAGAAAATTATTCTTTTTTATTTTATTCTTATGAAATATTTAAGCTATTTTTTAGTCATTATTATTGATTTTATTGTTAATTATGGATGTGTTGAATGTCCATAAAAAATAACATTTATGTTTAGTACCCTACCACATTATATAAAAGTGTTAACCTTACGTTTTGAGCCAAATTTTATGCCAATTTGAAATGAAATTCTTTACACATTTCCTCCTTATATTTCACATACAATCTCTAAATGAGTTTAAGAAAACTAAAATTGTTATATAATGTATCAAGGTGCTTGACATAGGATTATCGACTATGATGGGCGTTCAACATATCCGCAATTAATAGGTGAATCAAAAGCGGGGACTAAAAAATACCTTAAATATTTCATAAGAATTAAATAAAAAAATTAGGGATGAAAATCAAAACTCAAGTATTTTACATGAACTAAAAAGTTATTTCACCTTTATTTTAAAATTAAATTGGATTGATAATGGAAGCTAGATTGAGTTTTGTAAAAATGTATATTGTTAGATTTTGGACCTTTTGAGAATGGATGTAGCATGTATACCATTTTATTCTTTTGATTTCTTATGAAAATTACATTTACATTTGCACGTGCATACATAAAAGTTTTATTACACTATAATTTCTTTTAATTTTTTATGAAAATTATATTTATATTTGCACACGCATATATTTGCACATGCATACACAAAAAACACGATACAAACATGGATCCAATCCAATGTTTGTAATGTAATTTTTGTGTTATTCTATAAGTCACTTAGTCAAATAATTGATTATGCATGACTTTTCTTCATCTTTGCAATTTAATACAAGATAAATGGCATGAATATGTGGTAAAAGACAAAAAATAAAATTTATGAGGAAAAAAATTGGAGGATGAAAAAGAAAAGCAAAATATACCTTCTAAAATATATCGTTCATGCAAAAATGTACAAATTATCTTTTGTACCAATTAACATTTTTTATTTTCTTTTTTATTAACCCTCTTGATTCATAGACCATTGCTTATTTTTGCTCATTACAAGCTCAAGAGAAAAAATTATACTTTTACCTTATTCTGAGGAATAAGAAAATATTGACCTTGTTATTAGAATGAGTTCTTAAATAAATGTGCGAGATTGCTAATTAAAGTGGTAAGTGCCTGGTAAAAAGGAAAAGGAATAGTGCCCTAATAAAAAAGAGTGGTTGAAAAAGGAAAAGAGTATGCATATTGGAAAAACAGTACAAGAAAAATGAAAGGAGATAAGCTCCAAAAGAAATAAAAGAAAAAATAACGAAAGATAAAATGAATGACTTTCAAAAGAGAATTTTTGCAATTAATTTGGAATTATCTTTCGTTATTCTTCAATCCTTTCTTACTCTCTTTAACTTGCTATATCCATATTATGGTAATGCTTAATTTGAGCACAATTACCCTATTTTTGTATTTCTATTATATCTTAAGTTCTAAACATCTAAAAAATGTAAATCTTATCTTATACAAAAGCTAAAACAAAGCTCTAAAAGTAAAACTAAGAAGTATTCAAGATCTTGCATTGAATATCTAGTAGACCAAATTAGGATCGAAAGTTACAAGGCCGAAAGAGGGGGAAAAGGGAAATAGTTGATATTCAAATTTCAAATGATACTCATCGCATTCTGGATTCTGGAGAAGCAGACAGAAAGGAACAGGCATAGATACTTACGATCGACCACCAATAGAACAAGAAACAAAATGCTAGAAAATACTTTTAACGCCTTTCACGGCACATGCAATAATGTAGATAATTACAGAAAACACCAGAGTTTATAATACTCATAATCTGGAAAAAAAAAATACTATTAAGCTATCTTCTAAGATCAAACAATTATAAATATAGTTTCCAAAAGAAATTATATGAATTAAAAAATCGTCCATAATTGTTTCAGAAAGTCTTAGTGAGTATCTGGTCCTATTGAAAGATAGGAAGGTCACTCCGTGGCTGTTGGATATAACTTGTACTGACTTGAACTGGAACAAGGCTACTTGAGGCCTCTTCCCCAATCACATTTGCCATCTTTAAGAAATAACTATGCCTGCAAAATAGACCTTATGAACTCCATATCATACCATAAAAAATTGTAAATTTCAAAAGCCAGAAACAACTTATATCTACCATCGAGTATCAGCTGTCAATTCAGGGTGAAAAGCAGTCGCCAGTATGTTCCCTTGTCTCACAGCAACTATAACCTTACTTTCTTCCTCAGCATTCTCCTGTCATATCCATAACTAATAAGAAGCACGGTATTTAATGGAGAAAAATGCCCAAGACATTATTGTAAAGTTGATTAATTTCCAGAGGCAATTGACAGCCAGCTGTATAAAAATACTTGTAGGCGAATTAGGAGCTTGTGTGTTGTGGCTGAAAACATTATTTGCGGGATTACTTGAAGTATCAATCTGTCATGCTAAGAACTAAAGATAACATATGTTCAATAAAACCATACTATTAAACCAATTGTTTTTTAACTGCTAAGTGATTTTTGAAACCATATGGAATAGTACATTATAACATTGCTTTCTAAAACACCTGCCACAAACATAGATGCCGCTTAAGCAAATAAGTTGAATTAAACAGTGCACATGGCCGTCATCTGAGTAATCCATTGGGAAAGACAGAATGATACAATTCTTCATTAAGGGAACTAAACTCATCATCTGAGAAGTGAGAAGTATTTCCAAGGGAAATATTAAAGTGCTAAAGGCAACATAATCAGAGCAAATACTTCCAGCAGCATGCTATGCATACCACACTGGTTGAAGTGCGGTACCCACCAACTAGCCAAGACAGTTTTCTTTTCTAGGATTTCTTACTGCACTTCGACCTCAATTCAAAATTATAGTCACTCTGTGCTTGTCCTAGAAACATGTGATTCAGCTACCAGTGTATGATGATGGCATTCATTTTTTTTTTATAGTTAAAAAACATGGATTAACCTACACTTACAATGCCAAAAGGCTATGGCAAATTGCCAACCCATGTTAATACAGATAACCGGACCTAATAATACAACATATCAGGAGTTCATTATGTATATGAAGATGCCAACATATTGGGTAACATCCTATGAGGTAACACTGTAATGGGCGGCTGCTTTCACATAAGTAGGGAACTGTTCCATGGAGAATAAGTATATAAACAAGAAGGAAATTTCCAAAGAGTTGAGATTCTTTGAATAATAGGGTCCCAAACTAATAGGGATTGAAATTCCATATCCTTATAATCATTTATTTCTATAAATAATTTCATTTTTATATCCATTTCTTTCTTCTTTAAGTTTCTGCATCAGACTTAGATTTGCTCGAATAGGACTGTAGAATCCCAAGCTATGCCTGAACCAAAAGAAACTTGGAAGCAATACAGCACAAGCATTGTTAGCAAAATATGTTAGAAGAAATAAGGATGGTCCCCAAGAGCCAAGTGTGACAGCCTCTGTTAGTTAGACCTTCTTAGTTAAAGTGTTAGCCCTGTAACTGCAGTAGCAGAGGTAGGATATAAGTAGAGAGAACGTAAGAAGTTGGTAAGTTAGTTTTGTGTGGAGACTGGAGAGGCAAGGCTCTTGAATTTCACAGGGAAGGCAATTCTCTAATCAGTCTTTCTCTTTCTAACCTGTGTTCTCCTTTGATCGGGAGCCAAGGGAGATCTCATCAATATAGTTACTATCTTTTCCTCTGCCGTGCTTTTAATCTCAGGACCAGTACCTCTTCGGCTTGTATACACATCCCAAATCTAATATCAATCCTCAAAATATCATTTTTATAAACAGAATTATACACACATGTCCCTCATTCCTAGTTCTATCGTTATACTGTCAATCAGCCAGCACATGACATCGTCAAAATAAAGTTCCAACAAGTACAACTATCCATATGTTTATCCGATCTCTCCATTCTGTCCTGTTTTCATTCTTCTATTCATCCGACATGAACCTTTTAAATTCTAAAAATAGCTCTGGAATTAGTAATCACTCACTACCTAAATTTAGAATTAACAAATTATCCATGCTTTAACTACTACCTCTGGTCTTTTATATAAGAAAAAAAAGGGTATATTTTCTTGGTCCTAATTATAAGAAACGGTCATATTTTCAGATATATTAATTTCTAACTTCCTTTTATACCCTTAAGTTTTTATCGGTTTTATGTTATCGAGGCACTCACTTAGTGGATGTATTAACTACTAATTATAGTTATTTCTGGAATAACATTTAATTTAATGACGTTTTCAATTGGTCTTAATGATTTAGTCATTTGTTTCTTATATATAAGAACAGGGCTAGTAAAATTTAAGTTGAGATATTTATATTCAATGGCAAATAGCATAAAACTTGGGAAAGTTCGAAAATTACAAACATTCCCTTTTGATCTTACATTCATAAAAAGGCAAGCTGAAAGCTTTCCATAGACAGATAAATCAATAACTGACCTTTTTTTCCTCAATCGAGGAATCAGGGCTCGACAATCTGTTAGAAGGTACAGGATACGCAGCCAGCACTTGAACTTCTGGCCCTACTTCAAGAATTGCTGGGGCACGAATAAAAACTCCACGAAATGTTTCAGGACCACCCTCCTTAGATGTGAGCTCTGGCACTGAAAGCTCTGCCTCAAAGCTTTGAATCTAAATAAACATATCTTTTGGTTAAATATGACCAAAATTATCAGTGTAGCAAAAATTTCGTTCCTCAAGCCAAGCTTATTGTTCACTTCCCTATTTTCATGTAGCATTGTGCATCATTATTAATATCCATAGAAGAATTCCATGAATCTTATCAGCTACGATGGCAAGAAGGCTAAATATTTTAGAACAAGAAAAAAAAGTATGTTTTGGCAAAATAAACTTTAAGCATTTATTTTAGAATTTGATGCTTAAAGTTAGCAAAAAAACCTGAATCAAGAAGGGAACAGATAGAACAAGGGAGGAAGAAAGCATGAAAACCTTCATTAAGTACTTGATTATTATCCTTTATGGCTGTGAGTCAGTGACTAATATTTATCAGTTGGAACATCATAGAAAGCTCATATGTTAAATGTTAGGCGATTCAGAATGACTATACACCTTTATTCTCACTGGAAAGAAAAAAAGGCTAAGCAGAATTTTTCATGTCCAATGTCCCCGAATGTTGCCAACATAGGCTTCTATTTATGTTTGTTCAATAGACTATAGCTTAAAATTCACAATGCATGCATTACCTGGCTGCCAAAGAAATTTCTATGCACAGTACAATCAAGTCCACCAACCAGTTCCTGTCCACCAGACTTCTGTCCTGAAATGATGTTTGTCATTTAAACTTTTTAATTTAACTTTAATCAGATGTTTTTAAGTGAGAATTAATATAAGACTGAAACACTTGATATTGTCTAAAATTCAACACAAGGGCAGAAAAGAGATGAGAGAAACAACCCACCTGTAGCTTTATTTGCCAAAAATATAAGCCCCGCACAGGTTCCCCAAACAGGCTTTCCCATTTGTACGAACTCCCGTAATGCAG
The DNA here is from genome assembly GCA_026901365.1 of Sesbania bispinosa. Taxonomy (NCBI): domain Eukaryota; kingdom Viridiplantae; phylum Streptophyta; class Magnoliopsida; order Fabales; family Fabaceae; genus Sesbania; species Sesbania bispinosa. Next base: position 1,525,498 of record QLOH01000195.1, read on the forward strand.
GAAACTGATAAATTGAAACATTCAACAAAAATTATGCATAATCATCATCAATGCTAGAAGCATCACTTGATTCCATGAGTGTAAAGATCCACAGGAAGGGTCAAAGCATTACCCAAAATTCATCCCAGCAACTCAGATCATTCAAAACCAACACCAGCCACACAAAATCAAAAAACCCTTTCCCTTTTCATCTTTTCTCCTCTCTCTTGCTCATAACAACTATAGAAAACAAAATAAATGCGAGAAAAGAAAATGGCAAGACAAATTGTAACTCCTTGTTTCTATTTTATTCGTCAGTACTGCTTGTTGGCTCGAAAAAAGTTTTGCACAAGACAAGACGTATGTAAAAACTAACCAATCATTTTTTACCCATCACAATAGTTGTAAGTAACAGATGAGAGAATGAAGTGTTGGCCAATTAAAAAAACAGCAGTAAATGGATATGAAATCCATTTCTCATATAACCTCAATCATATTAGTTCTGAACAATGAAAATTATGCTCAAGGTCCCTAAATGTTGATCAAGTGAATCCTCATGTAATAAACCTTGGGGACTAATATCAATGACAGAATGCACATTTAGAGATTATCAATTTCACTACTAAATGCATATTGAGGACCACGTATGTAATTTTCATCTTTCAGACTTGAGGACTGATGCTATCTCTTACTATTTACTTTAAAAATTATTATCAACATAAAAAACCAAAATAAAAAAAAATACAGAACATATAGAGATACATAAAAAATAAAAAATAAATAAAAAGAGAGGCAGAGAAGAGACCAGGTTGTGGTACTCAGCGAGCTTAGCCATGGTGGTGCTCTCTCCACCAGGGATGATGAGGGAGTTCACGGTGAGAAGCTGCTCCGGCTTCCGAATCTCCACACCTTTCACCCCTAACCTCCTGAGAGCTGCCACACACACATCGACGAGAGTGAGAAAACCAAACGGAAAATGAAGAAAGAAAGAAAGGAAAAAGAAATGAACATGCCGGCTATGTGTTCATTGAAGGATCCTTGTAACGCGAGGACGCCAACGACGGCCATGCTTATTGCAGTGAACACTGAAAGCAAAAACAGAGATAGCGCTCGTAGTTTTTATATATAACGGAACAAGTTTGGTCCTCTCGTTTGGGCATGTGCGTGGGTTAGGGTCCTAGCGCTCACAAGTCACAACCAAACTGAGGTTTAGCCCCTTGAAATTAAACGAGATGAATTTTCAGATTAGGTTTGCGCGTTATTGGTTTAGATTAACCCAGACTAATTTGACATGATTTATTATTTTAATATTACTTTTTTTAATAATCATAAGAGTTTTTTTTTTGTTGGCTAAAGGGGCTAAGATAATACTACTTTTTAATTTCCCTAGAGAATTATAAGAGTTTTTAAGGTTAAATTCAAGGTTTATGTGTAATACTAGTACCGGTCCATACCAGTTAATAAGTAACCAATCAAAAACACTAGTTGAAAATTTAATAAATACAATTTTTTTAAAAATCATAATATTGATTATATTTTTAAGAGAAGAGATTTTAAAATCACTCTAAATTTATGTACTTTTATAAATAGATACTATAAACTTTTAATTTATTTTAAATAATTTTTAAATTGTTATCATTATTATAATAGGTTCTTTTATCGATATGAAGTTAAATAATTAATATAATTAATTTTAATATTTTAAGAATTTGCGTTTCAAATATTAAAAGTTTTGCGTTTCAAACACATAAAAAAATAAATTTTACATTTTTTATTTTTGAATTCTGTTAAATTTTAAATATATTTAAAATTTTAAAAGTGAAACATGATGATATATTCTTTTAATTTAGGACTTTTTTCTATTTTTAAAATTTTATATTGTATAATTTTAATATGTTAAATAAAATCTTTAAGAATTGAGATTGATTTATTTAATTATTTAATTTTATATTAATAAAAAAATTTATTATAATAATGATAAAAATTTAATAATTAATTAAAATAAAATAAAATTCATTGGTACCTATTTGTAAAGGAATAAAAATTTAGGGTAATGTTATATTTTTTTTCCTATTTGTAATGTTAATACTACATTTTCAATAAAAAATCTATTTTTTAATTATTTAACCACTACACTACGTATCCATAGTATTTCCGTATTTTATATATTGTGATTTATATTTGAAAGTTTATTTTTTGGCCCGTGGTAAGACCTGTTTTTTTTGTCAAGAGAACATTCATTGAAAAATGCCCAACTGCACTTACAAAGCTTAAGGATGCTAAATAGAGAGTATTACAGCAGTGCACCACATATCTAAACAACAAATCGAGCACGCATACTCGGTCAATCTAAACAATTCAGCAGTCCTAAAAATAACAAAAAAAGACAAATCAAAGCCTCATATTACAAAAATCTGAAATAGCCTGAACTTTTCTTCTCTTTTTTTTTAATTCCTTCCGGATCAGCACATGTTCAACATCAACTCCAAGCAAAAATCCACAACATCAACTGCAGTCGATCTGAATAAAGCAGTGCTGCAAAATCGAGCTGGAAATGCATAGAAGGCAGCAAGACTGAGTAGAAACCGTGCTGCAAGATGATGACTCTAACAGAATCTCGTAAAGGAGGAGGTGGTGGCCCGAAGGGAGAAGAGAGAGATGGTGATGGTGGCGGTGTTGGATAGAGAAAGGGCAGGAAAAAAAAACAGAAAAACACAACATAAAACTCTCACTAAAAAGAGAAAAAAAAACTCACCTATTGTGAGTAGGAAACCCTCCTATAGAGGAAGGAGCTCCTCCCATGGAGGATAAGACCCGTTGTTTGTGTGTACTTTGTAGTCCACACTCGCCAAGTTACCTGTGGACCACGCCCACCATTTTTCTTTCTATAAGGAAAAGGTTTGTAAATTAATTAAAAAAATGATAGAGAGAAACAATGGGAGTGTTGATTTAAAATTTCAAGAAAAAATATGCATGATTAAAATTAAATATTTTATTTTCTAAGAAATTAAGGATAATATATTTCATTTTTTTTTATAAAATATAAATATTAAATGATTTATTTATTTTCGAGATAATATATTCTAGTCCATTGTTTATGTAACAAAATCAAACTTCTCTTTCCCGAGTTAAATAATTTCCTATTATATGGGTTCATTTTTCTTCTTTATTTTTTACGACTAAAAGGACCAAAAAGGCCGAGCCCAAGAAACAAAACAAAAACTAACCTAACCTATCATATAGTGTATCAGTTGAATCAAAAGCAAAAGGCACAAGAGCAAAGGGAGGAAGTGAGTCAAAAACTCGAAGCATAGAGGAAAGGCCAAACTTCGCGAAGCTATCAGCAACTGAGTTGGCTTCACGCAGGGTGTGCATCCAGAGCAATCCATCGAAGAAACGGGAAGCCTCTTTAATCTGAGAAACAATCCTGAAACTAGGGTGAGTATGTAAACATCCCTCTTCAACCATTTTTATAGCATTCAGTGAATCAGATTCCACGATCAGACATTTGAAGCCTTTATGTTTAGCAATTAGGGTACCACGAAGGATGCCACGAAGTTCGGCATCTAAGACAGAGGAGCATCCAACATTCTCAGAAAATCCTAGTATGAAAGCATCGTCACTATCCTGGAGAACACCACTGCATGCAGCAATGGAGTGGACAGAGGAGCAAGCACCGTTCGTGTTACATTTAACCCAATTAATAGGGGGAGGATTCCAGCGAAAAAGGTTAGAAGCTTTGACCTGAAAATTTTCCTTAGATGTGATTGTATTCTGAGCTTGAATCATTGAGTTTACTTGCCCCTAGATTTGATGAAAAAGCATATCTGTAGACTGTCTCACATAATTGAAAATAATGTTGTTTTTGTGTCTCCATAGAGCTTCTAGGGTAAAATCAAAGATCAAACTATCTTTTTCTGAAGTACGATTAGATTTCCCCTGCTTTAAATTATCCAGCATCCACTTGTAAAGAGTAGTAGATCTGAAAAAATTTGTGTTGCTTGTCTGGATCTATCAGTCTATTCCAAAGGGAAACTGCCTCTGAGCAATCCCGAAATAAATGAATAAGAGATTCAACCTCTAAATTACAGAAAGTACAAAGATCTGTATTAGAAAGATGTCTATATCTTCTCTGGACATTAGTTAGCATTGCATTAGATGCAATTTTTCATAACAAAAGTCTTATTCTCCGGGGGGCCTTCTAGGACCAAATTCTGCTCAGAAGAGGATTGGTAGATGTTGAGCCAGTGTCTGTTAAAACCTCATAGGCTGATTTAATGGAGAACCAACCATTTGCAGACTTTTCCCAAGCAATAACATCATTGTCCCCCGATGTGATGGGAGGAGCAATGAGGAGAATTTTTTTACAAACTTCTTTTGGAAGAATATGTTGAAATCTAGATAGATCCCAATCACCATTAACTGTAATATATTGATCAATGTGTAGATTCCTTTTTGCCACTTCAATGTCTGAAACTACCAAATTAGATAAAATATCAATTCCAGGGACCCATTTATCTTCCCAAAATATAACTGACCCACCATTTCCAATTCTCCAAATACAATTTTGGATTAGAGATTCCCAATTCTCACAAACACCCTTCCAAAGGTTAGAGTCTCCAATCTTCCTTTTGACAATAGGGATCTTATCATCCCCACAACCATATTTAGATCTCAAAACCTTAACCCATAAGTCATCAGGTTGAGTGATCATAGCCCAACCAATTTTCATCATATAGGCTTTATTCACCTCCTTAGTCTTCCTTAAGCCTAATCCCCCAATTAATTTAGGACTGCAAATTCTATCCCAATTTACTAAATGTATTTTCCTTTTATCCTCCAAATCCCCACAAAGAAAATCTCTACACTTCTTATCCAATTCCTCACAAGTAGAAGCTGGCAATAAGGTAGTTTGCATAGCATAGGAAGGAAGAGCATTCGGGACAGATTTAGACAAAGTCAATCTACGAGGAAAGGATAAATTCTTGGACTTCCATTGGGACAACCTTTGTTTTGTTCTATCCACAATGTATTTATAGGAATTCCTTGATGATCTCTGGTGTTGAATAGGAACACCAAGATATTTGCCAAGATTCTCAGTCCTCTGAAACCCCCAATGAGAATGATATCTCTTCACGAACCTATAAAAAAACATTAGGAGAAAAATAAATTATGGTTTTTTCCAAACTTACCTTCTGACCAGAGTTGTTACAAAAAAGCTCTAGAATAGTAGAAATAATTTCTACTTGATCCACACTTGCTTCAGCAAAAAGAATCAAATCATCTGCAAAAGCAAGATGAGAGATTCCCGACCCTATTCTTCCAGGCTTAATGGGCTTAAAAAATTTATGATCAACTGCAATGTTAATAATATGAAACAATCTTTCTATACACAAAACAAATAAGTAAGGAGAAATTGGATCTCCTTATCTTATACCTCTTGAAGGGTAAAATTGATCTAAGGCTTCTCCATTAAAAAGAACATGCGTATTAGCAGAAGAAATGCAATGCCAAATAATAGAAACCAAATCATTAGGAAAACCAAAACCAAAACCAAACCATTTTCTTCTTTAGGACAAGTTATTTTAATATTAGGCTTAAATATATTTTTATCCTATAATTTCATAAATGGGTAATTTTGTCTTTGCAGTTTTAATTGTTCAAATGAAGTTTTCATACTTTTTAAAAATTGAATAAAATTCCTTAGAAATACGCCATGAGGATGATATCTTTATTAGTAAGATAAGATGGAGCAAAAACAACAAAATGATAGTAAAGAGCAATTGAGGAAGAATATCATGGGTTCTCTCATGGATCATCACAAAAGTAGCCAGAGAGAGTTGAGAAAACTCACTTGATTTAGTTTTGAAAAGATACAAATGAACTACATACAACATGTATTTATAGAACTAAAATACACTCAACTAACTCTAAATACACTAAACAAACCATAACAGGAAATGGACACTCATAGCAGAATTGAAGAATTCTAATACCCTCCCACAAGTTGGTAATTGGTATCAACTAATACCAACTTGAAACCGAGGAAAGAAAAACAAGGGAATAATGAGGAAAAAACAAGAAAATAACCACATCACTTTGATTTCAACGAACTGTTTCTGCACATATTCAAGCACTTGCATTCCCTTTGCAGAAATTTGGAGCAACACCAGGACGCATTCCAGGCAAGATTTGTTGCTGGAAACCAAATCAAGCAGGATGAGGTGGTATGAAGCCAGGTGTGCCTTGACCAAAATACAACTGTTGAGGGGCAAGTCTTGCTGCCCCTGGATATCCTTGAATTCTTGCAAACAAAAGTGTCATTCCACGAGGTGCTCAGATTTGAGCAAATTGAGCCTGCAAACGAACCTTCCTTTCTTCTTTGTGCTGCGCCGCAACAACATACAAAGGCTTCCATACAATAAACTTTCCATTCATTTCATTCATGGCTTTATTTGCTTCCTCAGAAGTAGAAAAGGCCAAGGCCACAAATCCAGAACCCTTGCTATGGCCATGTAGATCCAGCATCACCTTGCAAGAGTTGCTATGATTGTCTGTCTTTATGGCGTGTGCCAATATACAAGAAACCTTGCTTTAATTTTACATTTTTGGGAATGCTCTCATGTCCTCTACACATTTTTCTTTCTTTTTTTTTTTCAAGTTAGTGTTTAAATAATGGAAATTCATGTCATCTTTAAAGTTGTCACATTAGATGTTATCTAGGTTAGCATATTCATTAAGTATGGGAGGTCAAGTTAATGGTAAGATCAATTTTGTTCAATTTTGAAAGTATGGGAGATTGATTTTAGCAATTAAAACTATGGTGTCCAAAATTACCCATTTGTCAAATTATAAGGACCAAAAGTGCATTTAAACTTTCTTTTTTATTTTAAAACCACAAGTATTCCCCGGGAATATCCACATCATAGTGGAGTTAGCTCTTTCAATGAAGGTCTTTTCATACATAACTTCAACCCAAGACCTTACTTAAAGGAAGGGTCGACCCAATATCGCCCAATATGTAATGAGGCCTCAAACAAACTTTTATTTTGGGGTCTTTTTAAATACATGAAGTGAAAGAAAAAAACTTTAAAAAGTTAAAATTCATTTGGCACGGATTGAACCATCAACCATTGAGGAGAAAAATCAATTTATAAACCAATGAACTAGGCCTAATTCTAATAATATTTTTTTATTTTTTGTATAAAGGAGATTACTAACAATTGGGGGCCTAAAGCAAGGGTTTGAGCAGCCTTACCCTTGGACCGACCTTGCTTAAAGGGAATCAAAGTATATACCATATGAATCAACCACTCGTTGGTAAATGCATTTAAACTTTAATGCTAATGTTCTTTACTTTGAAATTTCCATTTTATTAATTACTTTAAAATTCCATTTTATGTTATTTAAAAAAACATTAATTACTTATATTATCAAATTAATTACTTTGATCTTTTACATTAAAGTTTTATCTTTTTCTTAAAATATCAGCTCCTTTATATTCTCAAAACTAATATTTACAAATCCACATTTATTGCTTATCAAAAAAAACCACACTTATTATATCATCATAAATTAAAAATAATCTTTTGCAAGTAACTTAATCTCTTAATATACTCTGCCTTAAAGATTGGCAATATCATTATTAATTAATTTTCTTTTAAATTAACATACTCTATCCTAATCTCCCCGTGCTTAAGTCATAACAAGTTGCGAAGCATCCAATCATTTGGGTATTTTGTGGTGGCTCGTGCCTAAGGGTAGAGGTGGGCTTCTCTCATATTTTCTTTTTTGTTATATATTTTTCTTCAATTTTTTGTTGTTATTAAAGCTTGTTCTCTGAATTCCCCCATCATTACTGTTCTTACAAAGCCTAAATTCTACTCATGGGTACAACCAGGCTAAGTGAAGAAGCTAGTGTATGTTTATGCTGCCTACGTCCCTCCTTTTATAGATGTTGGGGATGCTCTCTAGTTATGGTATGATTTGTTGATTGGGAGACAATGTGCGTTGATCCTACTGTCAAGCAGCGTGATATCAGTCATTTCCTTATTTATTCACTTCCCTCTTTAGTCAGGCCTAAGATCCCGTTAGGGTGTATCAGGTCTACTTCTTCGAGCTTACCCTGGCCGAGCTAAGCAGGTATGTAACATAAGCCTCCCAAGCTACGAAGTGTTGTGCAGTGAAGTAGCTTAATTGTTCTTGTTGTGATACTATTGTCATTGATCCGAGCTTATCCTGACCGATTTGTTCAGATAGAGAGTACGAGCTTAGCTGGTACGTAACATAAGCTTCCCAAGCTACGAAGTGTTATTCAGTGAAGTAGCTTAATTGTTTTTGTTGTGATACTATTGTCATTGATCCGAGCTCATCTTGAGCGATTTGTTCAGATAGAGAGTACGAGCTTAGCTGGTACGTAATTAAGTTAGAGGACGAACCAGCTGACCTAAAGGGATATACTGGTATGCCCTGCATAAATCTTCCATTTAACTTGAGAGTATAGATTATTTAATTATTTGCTCTTGTTTGTGGCAGAACAAATGGCTACTGCTTTGGATAGGAAGACCTTGACTAGGAGACTTGCGGTTCAAAGGCCCGAGAAGGCCAAGGCTGAGGTCGGACAAGGCTCTAAGGTTTCTGATATTCCCCAAATGTTCTTACAAAGCCTAAATTCTACTCATGGGGTACAACCAGGCTAAGTGAAGAAGCTAGTGTGTGTTTATGCTGCCTATGTCCCTCCTTTTATAGATGCTGAGGGTGCTCTCCCGTTATGGTATGATTTGTTGATTGGGAGACAATGTGCGTTGATCCTGCTGTCAAGCTGCGTGATATCAGTCATTTCCTTATTTATTCACTTCCCTCTTTAGTCAGGCCTAAGATCCCGCTAGGGTGTATCAGGTCTACTTCTCCGAGCTTACCCTAGCCGAGCTAAGCAGGTACGTAACATAAGCCTCCCAAGCTACGAAGTGTTGTGCAGTGAAGTAGCTTAATTGTTCTTGTTGTGATACTATTGTCATTGATCCGAGCTCATCCTGACCGATTTGTTCAGATAGAGAGTACGAGTTTAGCTGGTACGTAACAATTACCATAGTAATTTTCAGTTCCTATAAGTGAGGTAACGAAGCATGGTGTCAAAATGTGTATCCGTGTGAGGAAGTGGTGGGGGGAAAAATAACCAATGCTCACGCAATGCTTGAGATGGCACTGAGTTGGGTGCAGGTTACATTGTTGTGATGTGCAGGGGAAGTGGCGCTATTGTCTAAAGAGCATGCACTAAAGTGCTTTCATGGAGAAATTATTAGATGGTCCCGGATCACACGTCATCCATGGTCCCGACCAATTAATATTTGAGACATAAAAAAAATTGGTTGGGATTAAAAATAAATTCATGGTCGAACCATGAATTTACTTATATATTGAATGTTAATTGGTCGGGACCATGGATGACGTGATAGGTGTGCATAGTCTAAGTGGCTTACGGACAAATAAGAATAGGGAGTGAGGTGCAGCAATGTAGTGCAACATACGATTGTTTAAATTGTTGGGGGAGGGAATGGAAAGAAAGAAGATAAATACGTCAGCCTTGCCATGAACATGAATCACAAAACGATAATAGAGAAAGAAGGGGGTAATGGTGTGCAAGGTTTCAGCCACTTTTCAAGACAATACCCCCCCCCCCCCCCCCAAAAAAAATGATTTTCCGAACAAAGAGCTTGCACAAAAATAAAATGTTTCAACTATTGAGATAGAGCATTATGAAGATAACAAATTATTAGATTTTGACCAATTTTCGTAATAATAAAAATTTATGGACACAATTGGGTTAGTATAACAAGTAACAACTGGTATTTACAATAATTTTGAATTGTATAAACATTGTCTGGGGTATGTGCATTATTGCCTTATAACAATAATTTCACTAAATGGTATGTATTGAGAGCTGAAAGACATGGAAACATATCTACGACCGAAATTTAAGGATGGAGCAAACTTGTGACTGCCAGCATTGATGAACTACCTCAGATGAACAAACAGGGCTTTTGTACTAGAGAACTCTCTAATTTAATTTGAATGGAGTTAAAATATTATTTGACAATGAAGGCAACATGAATTTACAGTTTGAATAATTCCAGCACATGTGACAATAAAAACAGAACGAAGTTTGAAGTTAGCTTTCACTAAACGGAAACCAGAAGTGCTGAGAGGATAAGACATGAATATGATCTCGCACAATCAGAGGCAACTTGTCAATGTACATTAAGTAGCCTATTTAAACTCTACTTGTTGATTGAAGCCAAGTTATATGTCTAACAGCTGCTCATGTAGATCCAAAGGTCACCAGAGTTCACTTAATGGAAATCAAAAGTGCCGAGGATAAGACATGAATATTGGATCTGGCACAATCAAAGGCAACTTGTCAATGTACATAAACAGCCTTTTTAAATTCTCCTTGTTGGTTGAAGCCAAGTCATCTATCTCACTGCTGCTCAAGTAGATCCAAAGGTCACCAGAGTTTACTCTTTTAAGACAATCTCGACAGAAAGGGCAAGACTTTGATCGTGTATGCCTAAACCAACAGCAAAAACTTAATCCTTAGACACGAAGACAATATCAGCAGAACAGCTTTGCCAAAGAATTAATCACATTTGATAAACATCTTAGAAATAACTCAGAAGCCTAATATTTCTGCTTGGTTGGAAAATTTCTTAGGATGAATCTATACATCTTCCAACAGAATATATGAGAAACTATTTGTACATTCTGACTAATGGTAGCTCATTTCTTTCACATTTAGTTCTACCCTGGGCCTAAAACAAATACCATCAGTTTGCTTCTGTTGAATCATAAAGATTTATCCACAACATGTATTTGGGCATCAATCCATATCTATCTACAATTCTAAATGATTCTTATAAACTTTGTCACTATTATATCATTAGATATTTTCTCCATCACTGACTCAAGTCTGCAGAAGAATTGGGGAGATAATATGAGACACATACCATAATGTAACTTATAAATCACAATTTGCTCACCAGTCTCTGAAGCATCTCATACACAATGAATGGTTGCAATTGGGCAACACAACCTTGCTGTTCATCTCCATACAAATACCACATTCTTCTTCTCTCTCTATATCTATTTCAGATAGTTTTCCTTTTCTTATCATATCTTTAGGCTTGTACTTTGTAGCGCATAAATCCTTTTGTTTCCTTTCTTCCACATCAGTGATTCCTCTGTGGAGTTGTAATAAAGAGGGAAAGATCACACCTGTTATTAAAGAGTGTAAAAGCAATCACATTTGGATTTTGAGCCACTTATATAAAGGAAAGCAAAAACCATTTAGGTGTATCATACAAAGACATGACATGATCTCACAGGCGTTTTATTACCTGGTGTGGGGAGGGGGGGGTGGTAGCTAAAGCACAGACAGGCTAACAGCCTGCCTTGGATTCAATGCCAAGGACAAATGGTTCTCAAGGGGACTTGGTGCCACTAAAGCTAGGCTCTTAGGTAAAAATGACCATTTTAATTCAGTATAACTATTCACTTACCATAGAACTCCTTCAGACTGGCTTTTCTTTCATAAATGGACATGGTTGTCTTCCCATTGTCATATGCCTGCGACATTACCAAAACTTATTACAAGCATGACAATGAAATGGCAGCATCGTTCCACACTATCACATTTTATTGTGGATTACATGTTTGATAGTGGTCCATTCAAAGTAAAGGAGGATAGCAAGTGTATATAGAAGGGTAGCGAATGTACCTTGTATATGAGAATTCTAAGCAATCCCAAGGCTCCAGCAAGATGACAATCAGCCCACTGAACCAGAAAAAGGAAAAATTGGGCAGCTGGGCTATAAGACAATCTCATTTGTAAGCAGGCTCCATCAGATTCTCTAGGATAATCAGAAGCTCTGTAACAGACCATGTTTTGAAAAATGAATAAAGTTAAAAATATATATAGCAAAAAAATTTCATATTTGACTGAGAAAATTTCGATATTGAAAGTTGAAACATTAAAAAAGAGAATGTTAACTTCTAACAGGTTTGCTTCATACCAGAATTCCACAGACATGGTATATAAACTCAAATTTATAATACACACGAAAGCTTTTTAGTAGCCCCTAGCCTTCACAAGGAAGCAGCCTGAATTCCGAAGTAAAATTATCTCATGTTGATGTGCTAAACTAGAAGTCTTATGCATTAGTATTCAAACAAAATTGATGGCTAGAACATTTAAAAGTTAACTAAAATTGAAAGTTAGGAGTGGAACTGGCAAGTGGCAACTTATAGAGCCCTGTAGACAAGCATGCATGAGACATGAGTTTATTTGCACAGTAAAAGTAGGTGATGCACCTTTGACTTTAGCACAAAAACACCTAGCCACCTACGGACCTACCATTAACACCAGGAAAAGCAAAAATTAAAAGATGGAGTATATTTCAGTTTTCTTAACAGGGTCTTGTACCCTTGAGTTTTGCATAAAAGCACCCTGCAATTAACACCGGTGAAAAAAAAACAAGATACATTTAAAATTTCTTCATGGAGTCTTCTTTACAAAAAAAAAAAGAGCAGGGCAAACTTCTAAGAACTGGGGCACACCAAAGAAAACGCACCAAAAAAATTGCAGTGCGGGATGCAGCCAGGGTTCAATGTCCAAAATGACAAAACCAAAAACGTACTTGAAAAAAACAGGGGTTGAAATAAAGACATTGAAAGCAAATCAAAGGATCCTACTTTTTAAGGCATGATAACAATTACCAAACCAAGCTATCTTTTGCTTCACCCAAAGAATGCTCTGTTCTAAAAAAAACTGAAAATGATAAAAATACCTGCAATTTGAACAAGCAGAACAAAACAGAGTTCAGACTAACATAACACAGACTACAAGGTTTCAACCATCATAACCTACTAAGCATCCCCACCCCCAAGAAAATGCAAAATAATTTCAGCACTGAACCCTAATCTATATATAAAAAAATCAGCATCTTCCTCAAATTCCAGTGTTCAAATTCACATAATTCAACATTATTACAAAAAATAAAAATAAAAAGTGTTGGTTGATATTGGAGTGAGAGAAGGATGGAAGGAATTACAGAGTATTGGCAAACTGTATGTCAGCTTCAAGAGCTTTGAGGGAATCCCTGAAGGACTTGCTCATCTCTCCTATTATTACTATGCCTTGTTTTTCCTTTCCTTTTCCACAATCAATAAACTCATTCAGCGAATTCCATGATGAAATTCCCCTCAGAAACTCAACCGGTTCCTCTTTTTGTTGCGAAATACAAGCTCCTAGAAGCAATCAAAGGAAGAGAATTTGAGAGTGAGAGTGAGAAAGAGAAAAGGTTCTTGAGGGGTTTTGTGGGTTTTGGCTTGAAGCACACGTAACCCTATGCATATCTCATCTTCTCCTTTATTTTATTATTAGTAGTAATAATGTATAAATAATTGCAAAAGATTTAAATTCATTTGAAGTTACTTATAAATATTTATAATTACATCTAAGTGCGTGTAATTAAGTGATTAATGATGATAATTTTAAGAGTATGTTTGGTAAAATTAGTTGAAAATTAAAAAGTTAACTGATTTGATTGAATATGTTTAATAAAACTAACCGAAATAGTAAAATGACATCTAATGACATCATTAATTATTAAATAATACTCCCTCTATTTCAATTTAATAGTCGTTTTAGGAAAATAATTTTTTCATAATATGAGTCGTTCTCTAGTTTTTATGTGAATATTAATGGCAATTTTTCATTTTTACCCTCCCACTTTTGTGGGGAAAGAAACTTAAAAAATTGTGCATCACACTACTCATTAATGTATTTAGGTAAAATGAGAAAAAGTGTATAGTTAATTAATAAGGGTAATTTAGTAAGATTACTATGTCTTTTAAGTCATTTATTATTATTCTTAATTTGTGTCTAGAAACCTTAAACGACTAACAAAATGAAATGGAGGGAGTAATAAATGGGATGATTGAGGGATAAACTTGTAATTAATTTTCAGCTAGTAGCTGAAATGAGAGCTTTTTTTTTAAAAAAACTACCTCAAGTAGCTTTTCAAGAAAAAGTTAATAGCTACTCAAAAAAATATCTTACCAAACGCAGCTGATGGTTTCGGCTATTAATTTCAGTTTTCATTTATCTGAAATGGCTTACTAAACATATTTTAAATTAAAAATTAACAAAAAAAATTATATAATGATATGGATTACTATATAACAAGTGATAATTAAATTTTTAGTAAAATATTGGCCGATTACATAATTACGAAAGCGCAACTAACCTTAACATCTTGAAGATTTATCCACGATTCGCGATAAAATAAATAATGCTGCTGACGCTTTGCCCTTCAACTTGGCTGTCTCGCAGTCCTTTTTTCTATTTGTTTATCACCGGCTTATGAATTGGATGGAATATTGGATCTTTACTTCCATGCCTCTTTGGAGTAGGAAGGAGATCAAACAACACTCTTTTAAAACACACTTTCTAGACTCTTTTTCTCTCTTACACATAAACTAGTCCACATACATAGTAATATTGCGTGCTTAATTATATCAAGTAAAACATCATTTTATCCCCCCCAAAAAAAATAGGCGAGGGGAGGTTGGTTTATTTTGGGTTAATATGTTTTTATCTCTGAAATTATAATGAAATTTAATTTTTATCCCTTTTTTATTTTGGTGTTAGTTGTGTTCTACTAGATGATATTGTAGTATTATTTCTTATATATTTTTTTATAGATTTTCTTGCAAATATTCTTGTGAATTTCAAAATTTTTAAGAACTTCTTGCCATTTTTAAAATATGCAAGAAGCCAAGAACTTTTCTATGGAATTTTCTACAGCAAAACAAAGAAATTTCGCAACATTATTTTTATATAAAATTTGGTCTTTTTTTTAAAAAATTACTCTAAATTTTCCTTTTACAAAAATTTTGCAATAAATTTCTTATGAGGACAGATATTAAAGTTGTTGTCCACGTAAGTACGTGCACGGGTACGAGCTCTTTTTTTAAGTGCGGGTATGGGGACGGTCACTATGTACCTTGCTCAAAGGGTATCAATTGTTATCCTAACATAAACACTTAAGATGGTAAAACTTAAAACCGATTTTCATTTTTTTCTTCCGTTATTATCACCTCTAATCCACTTCCACGTACCAAAGTTATTTTATGGTTAAATTAGATGATTTATGAATTATTTTTCATTTGTGTTCGAGTTAATTTTTTAATTGATTTATTATTTTTCTATGGATACATGTACTTAAGTATTAGGTAAGGGTACATGTATTAAAATTGTTCTTTTCTGTGCAAGATCACAAGTGTCCTATGTTCAAGCCGAGTATGACTTTTATGGTTGACAAAATTTTTCCTCTAAGTATTTAATACAGCTGCATACCCAGGGCTTAAACCCAAGACCACTGGTTAAGCTGAAATAGTCTCTTATCAGCTGATCCACGTGTTCAGTAATATATATTAAAATTGCTACTCACACAAGGGAAATTATATGGCGCACTACTTTGAAAGTGGTGCACCGGTGGTCTAGTGGAGTTTAGGGTAAAAATAGAACTTTTAAAATTTACATTGTGGTCCTCCTATTATTATGTTATTAGTAGTAGGTTTGTTTCTCTCTCCGCTCTCTCTCTCCCCTATTTCATTCTCTCTCCTCCTCT